>JAKSZT010054144.1:2257908-2469037 GCA_026826555.1 Tolypeutes matacus | reverse complement strand
CCGCCCTCCGCGTCCGGCGGGGCGAGCCCCGGGGCAGCCCGTGAGTACCGACCAACTTTTCCCCGCGGCGCGGGCGCCGGGCGGCCGGCGGGACCGGCGGGGCCGGGCTGGCCGGGTGGGCCGGGGCGGCCGCGGGAAGAAAGGGATCCGGGCTGCGTCCAGCGGCGGGGACGCGGGATTCCCCGGACGCGGAGGGCGGCGGGAGGCGCCCTCGGACCCCGGCTGCCGGGTGCCCCTCGGTCCCGGACCCGGGCTGCGGCCGCCTCGCGCGGGGCCGCTGCGCGTGGGTCCGGGGTGGGAAGGGGGTGTGTGTGAGCCGCCGGGACTGCGGCGCGCGGGAGATGTCCGCGCGCGCGCGGGCGGCGACGTGTCCGGGGGTCCGTGCGCGGGGGTCGGCGTCCCTGCGGCTCGGGCTGCGGCGCTGCCCGCGGCGGCCCCGGGGTGCTCCCGCGTGGGTCCGGGCGCGGCCGCGCGGCTGCGGCGCCGATGGTGCGCTGTTGCGTGCGCCCTCGCCCGGCTCGGCCCTGGCCCCGGAGCGGGGACCGGGATTGCGGCGCCCCCGGAGCCGAGCGCCGCCGGCCTCACCCCGCCCCGCTCGCGGCCCAGTCCCGAGCTCGGCCCCTGCAGAGCTGTGCCCGGGCAGCGCCCCGGGGGCGCGCGGGTGGGGGGCGGGCGCTGCCACCCGTCCTCCGAGGCTGGAGAGAAAAAGTTTGCTGGCGGCTCCTCCGGGAGGGGCCCCCTACGGGTCCCCCGGGCTGGCGGCTGGACCCCAGGGCTCCGGTCTCCGCTCGCCAGTGAAGGGCTCGGGGGTGGGCAGGCCCGAGCCGGGCTACGGGTGGCCGCCTGGGCAGGGCTGCAGGGGCCCTGGGAGGAGATTGGGCCGGGGCTTCCCGGCCTCGACCTAAACTCAGGGCACCAGAGGTGGATGTTAGAGCCGCTTCCTGGGGACTGGCTCCTGTCCCCACCTCGTTTTAGCGATGGGTGCGCGGAGGTGGGGCGGTGGGTCCACCCGAGGTCCTCGCAGGGCTGCGCACGCAGGCGTGGGAGGAGGCGGTGCAGGCTGTCGGGCTCCTCAGGCCTCCTCCTCGCTGGGCCTCCCTAGGGTCAGCCCTCGGAAAGCCCCACTTCCCTCGAAGGCTTCCGATTGCTTCCTGGACAGTGGCTGGGGCCTGGTGTGCAGCTGGAGCTGGAGGTGGCTTGGCCAATTCGGGGCTGCCTGGTAATGGGGGAGCCGTGGACTCCAGGAATGCTCCTCTGCCCCCTGTGAGATGCCAGGTGCAGCCCTGGAAAGAGGGGTGAGGAGGGGGCCTGGGAGTGGCTCTGAGCCCCTGAACTGAGGCACTGGGGGAAGCTGCTTGGAGTCTCCTGTGGCTGGCGCTCAACTGTGGGGTGCTGGGGCCACGCCCCTTGAAAGAAAAGGGGGATGGGGCAGGGCTGTGGACAGTGCCTCTGTCCCTCTCTTGAGCACTTGGGGCTTAGGGCTGCTGAGGGACACACCCCTTAGGTGTCTGTGCCAGGATGGGGCTCAAACTTTGCTCTTTGGGCCTTTGGGAGCAGGTCCCAGGACCCCTGGCTCCCCTGCTGCTCAGGGGTATGTGGGAGATGCACGTGCTGGCACCAGGGACGCCCAGCCCTTGAGGCACCCCTAGTCCCGTATCAGAAACAGAAGTGCAAACCAGCGACTCTGCTTTGGGGCTAAGCTTCAGGTCTGTCTGGGAGGGGGCTCGGGGAGGGCCGGGAAGGGCGTTTTAGGCAGAGGGAACAGCCTGGACGGAGTACTGGCTTCGAGGAAGAAGCTGGCACAGCCTCTCAGTGACTGGGGTGTGTTTGGGGGGTGGAGGAGCAGACGAGGCGGCCAGAGGACAAAGCAGACAGTTTTCTTGGCTGGCTCAGGGTCCCTGGTGCCCCTGTCCCCATCATTGCCTGCCTATTTTGAGCCCTCGCTAGGGTGATGCCAGAAGCTCCCCACGCCTAGAGCGGTTTAGACAGCAGAGCAGGAGAAGAGAAGCCTGGGCAAAGGCCTGAGTGGTGGGTGCTCCTCTATGAGGAGGAGGACTCAAAAGCCCAGGTGCTGGTCCCCTGGGACTCCGGCTGGAAGTTCAGGCAGCTTGTGATCCCCTCCCCAGCCCTCTTGCCTGCCCCCTCTCCTGGCGCACAAGTACAGACCCAAGCGGGCAGGCCACCGATCCACAGGCCCGGCAGTACCTTCCCTGCTCTCTGTGCCAGCCCGTCTGAGCCTCAGAAAGGTCCAGACCTGGAGGTGTGGGGATTGGGCCTCTGTGAAGAAGGCACCGAGGGTCTTTGTTTCTCGGGGAGAGAATGAGCTGTGGTGGGGTTGCTTGGTCAGGGCCGGGGACAAGGCAAGGGGACACGGCTCTCTCCACACTCCGCTGGACGGCAGAGTCCACTGTCTCCCTGTCACTGCTCTAGCCCAGCTGACCCCTGCATCGGCTTCCCCCAGCTCCAGCGCAGCTTCTCCCTCAGCCTGGCTCTGCTTCCCAGGCCTCCGGCACAGCCCCTCCGTCCAAGCCGGGAAGCAGCAGGCATTCTCCCGCCTCCCTCTCCATGGGTCCAGCGGGCTCGCAGCCCTCCCAGGCCTTACCTCCTGCTGTTCTACCACCTAGGATGCCCTACCCCTGGTCCCTGACATCTCCCAGTTGACGGGCCCTTCTAGAACAGGTGGAAAGCCCTTCCTGGGTGGGGGAGAGCCCACCTGCCCAGACCCTAGAGTGGCCACTTCTGCTCTCTCCTGACTGAGCATCTGTTGGAACTCCCCTCCCCCCAGCCACCAGCCCGGTCCTCGCCGGTCCCCAGGCCCAGTATTGGAGCGCATTTGTGCCTGGGCAGAGGCTGGCTTGGCTGGGTCTCTGCAGAAGCATGGGATCTGGTCCCTTGCTCTGCTTGGGCCAGCTGGGTGGCCTGGGGTCTGTCTGAGCCCTGAGCCCAGCATCTCTGAGATAGATAAGTGACCCCAGGGTCTTCACTGGCCCTCACGAGGTGGTGGCCATTGAGGTGGCGGCCATTGCGGGCCCAGCCCTTTCCTGGATGGCAGCCCTGGGCAGCCCCTCTGGCAGCCTCTGTTGGAAGGATGGGCCCCAGGGCCCAGCCCGAGTTTGGATGGAGGCTTCTTCCTCTGGGCCCCTCCTGTTTAATATAAAACTCAGGGCCCGTAATTGCATTAAGACATGTATAATTATCCCGGAGGAGGGGAGCGCCCGGCCCCTGGTAATTGCAGGCCTACTTCGAACTGATAAACGGTGAGTGATTCATGTTTTCTCCGGAGTTCACGTACTCCCTGCGCTCAGCTCTGGCCTCGCGGCAGCCTCTGGCTCCCGGCTCTGTGTTCTCTGCCTTGGGTCCCTGAGCTGGGGAGGCCCGGGGCACCTCTCTTGATGTCAGGGGTCCTTGGCAGCTGCTGGCCTTGGGGAGATGTGTGGGTGGAGGACCCTCGAGGACAGGCATGGTGCTGGTGCTCCTGCTGGGGGATCCTGGCCACGGCCCCTCACTTCTCTGAGCCTCAGTTTCCCCATCTGGGTAGAGGGGCCTACTCCAGGGTGTTTATTGGGGCAGAGGGTGTGTGTGGAGCGAGGACAAAGTGAGGGAACAGGTCTGTTTTGCCCAGCCCTGTCTGACCACCCCAGTCACTTGTTCCTTCCTTCCTTCATTCAACAAGTATTTATCCAGCCCTATGGGGTTTTAGGCTTGGTTTAGGGGATACAGTGGCAAAGTTCACAGAACCAGGTCCCTCTCTTTGGGGGCTTTCCTTCCAGAGGGGAGAGGGTTTGGGACCAGTAAGTTAGAAAGTATTAGCGAGTACCATGCCATAAATTAAAGTGAGCAGGGAAGACTGAACAGGTGCATGGGTGGGGGGAGGGGTGCATGGGTGGAGGGAGAGAGGGAAGAACATTCCAGGGAGAGGGACTAGCATGTTCAAAGACCCTGAGGTGGGAAGGGCTTGGCAGGTGGGAGGGGTAGAAAGGAAGTCAGCATGGCCCGGGGTGGGGGTGGGAGGGACAGAAAATCCCCATGCTCTAGGTGCAAGCGTCAGGCTGAGTTCAGAGACCACCAGGCCTGGGCTCAAGTGGGTTCGTCATGGCAGCCTGCCGCCTGCTGTCCAGCCCCCTGCCTGGCCTGGCAGAAGGCTTCCATCTTTTAAATCTCAGTTTTCCCACCTGTGTAGTGGGGCTGCTGGGCCAGCTGGGGGGCACTGCTGTCTGGGGATGGAGGGAGAGGCTCTGGCATCTGGGGTCAGAGCCAGGATGGGCACAGGCCCCACTGGCACCCCGTGGATGTGGCAGGCAGCTCCCCCTCGTGGGCCGGGCAGGGAGGTGACTCCACCTGGGCTGCATGGCCAGAAGGAGAGTCTGGATTTGCCCTGAGCTTCCAGCTCCGCTGCCTGACTGCCAGTTGCCGGGCCAGGAGAGGTGTGGCAGGGGGTGTCCGCAGAGGCTGGGAGCTGAGAGGTGAGGGAGAGGGAGGCTAAGCTTGAGGAGGGGTGGACTGTTCAGCATAGTTTTAGGAGGGAAGCCCATGGAAGTGAAGGTGAAGGGGCTGTGAGATGGACACCCAGGTGGCGAGGCCCTGGGGGAGGGGGGCAGGGAGCTGGTCAGCAGGTGGGGTGAGCTCCTGTGTCAGGTGGGGGCCATGTGGGCCTGGCACATACTCGGGCGTGGGGGTCTGGGGTCGGGGGAGGGGCAGGGGGGCAGGGGATGAGGGAGTCCCCTGGTCGTCTTCTTTTGTTTTTTTCATTTGTGAAAAATTGTGGTAACATCTGTAACATGGCATTTCCCCTTTTAACCAGCCCCTTCCCTTCTGAGGAACTCCTCCTTCCTTGGAGTTGGGTGGGAGGCCAGTGGTGAGTGGGAAGGGTAGGAAGAGGACCCAAGAGCTGCGGGGGGAGGGGGGAGTTGGTTCCGAGGCGTGGAAGTGGTGGTGGCAGGTGGGGGTCGCAGTTCAGCTTGGCTTCTGGTTCATTCCTGGGAGGGCAGGGCCAGGGTCCATGGAGGGGCCCGGCTGGTGTCAGCCAGCCAGCCAGTCAGCCGTGAGGCCAGGACCGTGGAGGGTGAGCTGGACAGCTTCCCGCCAGCTCTGGGGAGTGCTGCCTTTGTGACCAGGGCTTCAGGGTTCTTCTCTGGACATGGGGGCGGGGGAGTGGTGCCTGCACCGAAGGGCAGTGGGCGGGTGGGGGGAGAAGCCAAACCCTGCAGGGTTTGGGGTATCTGGCCTGTGGGGAAGCTTGGTAGGTGGGAGTGAGGAATGGGGAGACATGGATGATGGAGGTGCCCCCATAGGGAAAAGATAACCCCTGGCCCTGCTGTGCAGAAAGGTGAGGGCTGTGCCAGGCTGGGGATTCACGTCTGGGTGCAGGTGTGCCTCAGGCCCTCCTGCAGTGGGGGAGGCTGCTTGGGTGGGGGCCTGTGCAGGCAGAGGCTTGGAGGGAGGCAGGCGCGCAAGAGGCCCTCATGCCCAGCTTGTGTGGAGTGGCGGGACGGCGGCGTCCTCGTCACCACCTCCCGTTTCCCGTGCCCATTTCTCTTCGCGGGCTGTGGCCGAGCAGGCGTCCTGCTTGCATCATCGGGGTTGGAAGCCCGGCCGGGGTACACATCCCATACCACCCCTCACTGCTCGCAGAGCCTGAGGCCAGCAAAGGGCCCCTTTCGGGCCTCTGGGCCCTCCTGTGGGTTGGCGTTCACAATTCCTGGAAACCCCAGGCCAGGACACGACCCACTGCAAGCTTGTGCAGGCCCGACTATGTGCCCGGCCTTCTCAGTGGTACAATGACCGCTCTCCGAGCCCACCCACTTACCCTCTCCTCCCCGTGTCCCCCCAGGGCTGAGGCTCCCGGCCTCGTGATGCACGTCCCTGCAGGACCCCAGCGCCTCGGCCCGCAGCCCTGGCCCGCCATGCTGCTGCCCCCCCAGCGCCCACTGGTGCTTCCCCTGCTGCTGCTGCTGCTCCTGGGGGCCACGCGGGTGGGCACGGCCAGGCCAGGCGGGGGCCCGCGGCCTGCCTTCCGCACCTTCGCGGCCAGCGACTGGGCCCTCAGCCACCTGGTGGTCCACGAGCAGACAGGCGAGGTGTATGTGGGCGCCGTCAACCGCATCTTCAAGCTGTCGGGCAACCTGACGCTGCTGCGCGCCCACGTGACGGGCCCCGTCGAGGACAACGAGAAGTGCTACCCGCCGCCCAGCGTGCAGTCCTGCCCGCACGGCCTGGGCAGCACCGACAACGTCAACAAGCTGCTGCTGCTGGACTACGCCGCCAACCGCCTGCTGGCCTGTGGCAGCGCCTCGCAGGGCATCTGCCAGTTCTTGCGGCTGGACGACCTCTTCAAGCTGGGCGAGCCGCACCACCGCAAGGAGCACTACCTGTCGAGCGTGCGCGAGGCCGGCAGCATGGCCGGCGTGCTGATTGCTGGGCCGCCGGGCCAGGGCCAGGCCAAGCTCTTTGTGGGCACACCCATCGACGGCAAGTCCGAGTACTTCCCCACACTGTCCAGCCGCCGGCTCATGGCCAACGAGGAGGACGCCGACATGTTCGGCTTCGTGTACCAGGACGAGTTCGTGTCGTCGCAGCTGAAGATCCCATCGGACACGCTCTCCAAGTTCCCGGCTTTCGACATCTACTACATCTACAGCTTCCGCAGCGAGCAGTTTGTCTACTACCTCACCCTGCAGCTGGACACGCAGCTGACCTCACCCGACGCGGCTGGCGAGCACTTCTTCACCTCCAAGATCGTGCGGCTCTGCGTGGATGACCCCAAGTTCTACTCGTACGTCGAGTTCCCCATCGGCTGTGAGCAGGCGGGCGTTGAGTACCGCCTGGTGCAGGACGCCTACCTGAGCCGGCCTGGCCGCACTCTGGCTCGCCAGCTGGGCCTGGCCGAGGACGAGGATGTGCTGTTCACCGTCTTTGCCCAGGGCCAGAAGAACCGCATCAAGCCGCCCAAGGAGTCAGTGCTATGCCTGTTCACGCTCAAGGCCATCAAGGAGAAGATCAAAGAGCGCATCCAGTCCTGCTACCGCGGTGAAGGCAAGCTCTCGCTGCCCTGGCTGCTCAACAAGGAGCTGGGCTGCATCAACTCGGTGAGTGGGGGCCCCACGCGGCCCCGGCCCCCTGCCTGGCCTCCGCCACACCCATTCCCCGGAGAGCCCAGGCCAGGCCTCGCGGCCCGCTCTTGGCCCCTGACCCCATCCTACTCCTTTTTGAAAGAGAGGCCATGAGACCACCAACCTGGATGGTTCCTGAATTTATCCCCCGGGGCAGCCGGCTTGTCCCTTTGAGCGAGGAGGTGCTGTCCCCACATCCCAGAGGTGAAGGAGGGCTCACAGAGCCGGTGGGGAGCACGCCAGGCTATGCCTTTGCCTCGACTTTGCCTGCCATGTACCGTGAGGGCCTGGGTGTGGCATGTGGCTCCTCCGGCCCCTCCAGGGCTTGTGCCGTGCAGGCTGCAGACCGTCCACTCCACCAAGGCCTGTCCCGACCCCTGGGGCAGCCTGGTTGGACACGCGGGGCCGGGTGTTCGGTGGCTCGCGGTGGCCAGCGCCGGTTTCTGAGTGCCAGCCAGGGGCCAAGCCCAGGGCCAGCTGCCCTCCCTGGAGGACCTTGTTTTGCTCTCCTGGCAGCCTGGGCATTGGGAACCCCTGTTTCATTGGCGAATACCTCGAGGTGCAGGGTGTTGGATCCAGATCTCCAGAGCCAGGCTTCCGGCCGCTCTGCGTTTCCCACCCTGAGGACTCGCCCGGTGGCCAGGAAATCCTGTCCCCGCTCTGGCTTAGCATCCTTCTCTCTGAATTGGGAGCAAGGGATGCTGGCTCATCTTCCTGGGACGGCAAGGGGGTTCCCTTTGGCCCTCATTCCTCAGGGTCTTGCGTGTCTTCACATTGGCCACTCAAGGACGGCACTCTGTCATCATTCACACAGATGGAGAAACTGAGGCTCGGGGGCAGGGCCTGGCTGAGGTCCACCACGTGCTGTCCTCGGCTGCAGGACCCCACTTTCCCTGCCCCTTCCTCCTTCCTCCTGCGTGCTCTGTGTTTGGGGCTTGGCTGGGGGCTCTTCTCCCCGGCTCTCTCCTATCCATCGCTTTCCTGCCTCTCTCCCTGCCCTCCTCGCCCCCTCTGAAGGCTCCCACTCAGCCCTGCCATCACCTCTGGGCCATCTGTCTCCTCGCTGTGCCTGGTCCTGGAGGCCCAGCCATTCCCTGCTGCTGCACCTGCTGTGCACTCCGCACCTGCCCTCCACAGCCCCCATGCCCCCTGTCCACGGCCCCCTGTCTAGGGGAGCCAGAGCCGTGCTCTGGCCCACCTTCAAAGCTGCCCTCACCCCTGCCCTTCTCCCCACCAGCGGTGCCCGCTCCCCCTCCCTTCCTCAGGAACCTTGCGCTATCGATTACTTATCCGCTTCCCTGGCTCAGACGCTTCCTCTGGGCCGGATCTCCCCCACCTCTGCCTTTTATGGGCCACCAGCTCTCTCCTGCCTTAAATAAATCCGCCCTGCACCCTGCCCCCACCGTCCCCGCTGGTGGCCTCCCCATCTGTCCTGCCAGCCTCTCTCTCAGTCCCTCTACCCCAGGGCCCTCTGGCCATTTCAGGCTGGCTCCCCTCTACCCAGCCGACTTTCTCGGTCCCTGGAGCAGCAGGCCTGGCCCTTCCTTGATGTTCACTCCTGGACTGTCTCCTCTGGGAGCTGAGAGTTTTGCTTTCTTTTGCTTTCACCCCAAACAAATGGGTCCATCAGTGATGCCTCCCTCCACCGGTACACTGGTATCGTGGGGCCTCGGTTTCTCCATCTGTCCATCTGTCCATTGGGGCCAGGAACCCTAGAACCCCCAAGAGTGTCCAGGCCACCCTGAGGCTGTGGCATTCGGCCAGGACCCTCTCTCCGGGCCTTAGACCCCCCCACCCCCACCCCGGGTGGAGGGTGCGGAGGACGGGCTTGGCAGGTGGGGGCCTCATGGCTCACCCTTTCCCTCTCCCAGCCCCTGCAGATCGACGACGACTTTTGTGGGCAGGACTTCAACCAGCCGCTGGGGGGCACGGTCACCATCGAGGGCACACCCCTGTTCGTGGACAAGGATGATGGCTTGACTGCCGTGGCAGCCTACGACTACCGCGGCCGCACCGTGGTGTTCGCCGGCACCCGCAGCGGCCGCATCCGCAAGGTGAGGCCCTGCCGGGCAGGGCCCGGCCTTGGGGGGGAGGGGGGTGAAGGATGTAGCCTTGGGTCATAGGCGTGGGGTGGGTGGGCAGGTGCAAAGGCCCCGCTGCTCTGTGGGCGGCAGACTTGGTGGAGAAAGAGGGTGGGGTGCTCCTGGAGGGGCTCAGGCTTGCCTGTGCCCCCCGACATCCCCGCCCTGATGCTGCAGTCTCTTGCTCTTCAGATGGGGGCTGTGTGAAGACCCTGTTTTGGCCTCCAGCACACCAGGAGGTGGGCCTCCCTGCCCCTTCCCCTCTTGGTGGTTCCGGGCCTGTGGAGAAGGGGGTCCCGCCCCAGCCCTGGCATGGCAACTGGGCCCAAAGATACTGAGGTGGGGTCTGGGTGCTCAGGGAGAAATTTCTGGGCTGGCCCTTCAAGGGCACACGGTGAGCTCAGGATGTGTTCTGTCAGGGGGTGGCTGGGCCCGTGCAGCCCCCTCCCCTCCTGGGCCCCCGCCCTGAGCCCTGGGGATCCGATGTCTGCTGAGGCAGCACTTGACTGGAGGTAGTGGAGCCTCCATCGTGCTTGGGCCTCCCGCCCTCCTGCCAGCCCAAGACTGCAAGGTCAAGGTCAGGGCAAGGGTGGCGTTCCCTACCCCCACCATTGCCTCATGCGGCGGGTCACGGGGTGACAGTAGAGGGACGGTCTTCAGGGCCAGCGCTGAGGTAGGACCCTGGCCTTTCCCAGTTCTCCTTTTCTTGCCAGCCGGTTGAGCTCAGCAGAGCTGGGTGTGGAGCCGAGCCTGGGGACAGGAACGGGGACCTTCTGGAGAGTGTGGGGCAGGAGGGAAGCAGCCCTGTAGGCCAAGGCCTGACTTGCTGGGGCCAGGGCTGGGTGGGCCCAGTGTGGAGGAAGTTCCAGGGAAGACGGCGGGCGGGTGACAGGGAGCTGCAGAGGGTCTGCGAGCAGGGGCGGGTCAGCGGATGAAATACCAGCTGTCCCGAGGGCTGGCGCTGACACAGCACTCCTGCCTGGCGTGTCGCTGGGTCTGCCTAGGGGTGGGGGCCTGGGCTTGGGGCCAGCAAGGGCCAGCCTGCTCTCTGAGCCTCTCTGCGCCTGGTGGGTGGGGCTGGGGTCTCCCCAGTGCTTCCTGTGGCATGGGTACTTGTGGAGGGGCCCCGGGGGGCCTGAGGTTGTGAGGGGTTCCTGCTCATGGTGGCTGGGAGTCTGGGGGCCCGTGGGGCTGTGGGAGGCCAGCCTCAGACCCCCTCTGCTTTCCGAGCCCCAGGCTCGTGTCTCCCTGTTATCTGGCTGCCCTGTGGCTTGGGGTGTGGGCCAGGGCTTTTCCAGGATGGGGCTGGGGGCCCTCCACCAAGCACGCACCACCCTTGCCAGGCTTGGGAGGCTCCACCCAGAGGCAGGGTGTTTGGGGGTGCCTGGCAGGGGGCTCTGCTGTGGCTGGCGAGAGCCTCACCCTGGGGTGGAGGCTGCGGGAGCCCCCAAGCTGCAGCCTGGCCCTGGCCCACTTCACAGAGCAGGGGAGTGACGCTCGGAGGGTTTCTAGAGCAGGGAGCCATCCCTTGGGGTGGCTGAGGGAACCGTAGATGGGCCGCAGGCTGCCACCCACAAACCTCCTCTGTAAGCTGGGAGAACGGGTTCATCTGGCCTGCCCTGACTCCCTTCTGCCCCAGGGGCAGCCGTGCTGGGGGGGTGGGGCTCTGGCCTGGGGAGCAGGCAGGACACAGCTGTTCCCTGGGAATCCTGGCCACACTACCTGCCCCCACTTCCTCCCTTCCCCCTAGCCCTCCATGGAGGATTCCAGCAGGGGAAACTGAGGCCCAGGGAATGGAACTGTGGCTGTCAAAAGGGGCTGGGGAAGCCACAGCAGGTCATTCCCTGCCTCCTCCCCTCCAGAGCTGCCCCACAGAGGGCAGGTGGGCGTGGAGACTGGCCCCGGCATCCTGGCCAGGCTCCTCCTTGCGCTCAGTGTTTGCACAGCTGCTGGGTGGCCAGCTGGGGAGGTTGAGTCTGGGCCCCCCAGGGCTCTCATTGGGGCCTGACATAGCTGAGTCCTCACCGGGTGAGCCTGGCAGGCCCCTTCTCGCTCAGAGCCAAAGGGCCTTCCTCTGAGGCCCGGGGCCCCAGGGCCTTGTGAGGTGTGAGGCTCCCGCCACAGGCCCGGCCCCCGGCCCCCTTTCTGGGGCACGTGGGGTCAGCCATGCCCAGGGACTGCTGGCTGGTGAAGTGAAGGGGGCAGCTCGGGACGGTGGGGTCTGCAAGCTGGGGAGAGGGTCAGGCCCGCCTCTCCCGTCAAGGCGTGCCCTCTGCCTCACCCCATGGGCACAGTCACATCCAGCCCAGACTGGATCCCTGGCAACCCCCTCCGCTGGATTCGTTGGCTTGTTCTGGAGGGTCTCAGGAAACCCCGTTGGATGGGTTTCTCATGCCCTGTGGCCTGCGCCCCCATCTTGAGCAGATGGCGTACCCTTGGTGTGCACCTCAGCCCTATGCAAAGTGGCTGTGTGACTGTGAGCAAGTCGCCGTGCCTCAGTTTCCCTGTGCGCCTTTCGGTGGGGTGCACCAGAGCCCCACCAGAGATCGCCCTGGGAGCTTTCCCAGGTGCTGGCGCCTCCCTTCACCAACTCCTGGAGTTCTCACAACTGCTGCGTCTAGACTGTAAACCAGGGAAACTGAGGCCCGGGGTGGTCACTGTGGTTTTGGAACCTTTGCTCTGATCGGCTTCCTCCCTCTCTTCTCTGGGGATCCCTGGAGGGGAGGATATGAGGGCCTTAGCAGCTTGCAGGGAGCTGGGCCCCTGTTTCAGTGAGCCCCTTCCTCTCTTAGCGGGCCTGAGGCCTGGGGCCTGGGACCTGGTGTTCCAGGGCATGGGCCTTCTGCCAGCCCTGGGGCAGCTGCAGTGAGCTGCCCACCTGGCCTCCACCCGTGTGCTGGGACTGGACTCTGAGGCCAGCTCTGGGGGCGCATGGGGGCAGAGACAGGGACACCAGTGCCCACTCTGAGCAGGAAAAGCCTCAATGGAAACCCAGGGGAGGGGGCTCGCGGTCCAGCCCCTCTGAGGTCAGGAGTCAGCCAGCGGGGTGGTCTTGAGGGAGAATGAGTGACCAGGAAGTTTCTAGGGTACCGGGGCCTTGTCATCCTGCTCCCCTCTGCCTTCCCCTGTCTGGGTATGAGCCTGGGCTCCCTGGACAGGGTGCACTGGCCAGTAGTGCCCAGACCCCAGCTGGCCAGGGGCAGGAGCTGGGAGGATATGAAAGGGACTCCATGCCTGCCCCTCTGCCGGGGTCCCAGGCCCATTCTGCCCGCCCTGGTTGCGTGGCCTCCCCCAGGTCCTGACTCTCCACCTCCTGGCCAGACCCACGGCAAGGACGCCTGTCCCTGCCGGCTGCTCAGGCCTCTCCTTGGCCAGGGGCCCAGGCTGGCGGGCGGCAGGAATTCCCTCTCCATCTTGTCCTTCCATAGCGTCCTGACCCAGGCCTGGGTGTGGAGTGACGGCAGTCACGGGGCTGGAGCCCCGGTGGGGAGGGCCGGGGGGGCTCCTCAGGTCCCGCCCGATGCCAGGCGTCCTCCTGCTGGCCGGTGCTGGCCTCTCCTTGCTGTCTGGGCCTTGGGCCCCCTTCCCCCTACCCCCTGCCCCGAGTTTCCATTGAGACCCCTGCTCTGAGGCGGGCTGGACCTGGCTGTACTGTCCGAGCGTGGCGGGTGCTGGTGCCCACCCCTCACCGTGTGCTGCAGCCCCCAGCCGAGCCAGCGGGCAGGGCTGCTGTGCTGGCCGCTCCCCTCCTTTCCCAGGCCTGCGCCTTCCTGGGCTTTGAGCAGTGTCTGGGGAGCTCTGGGGAGTTTGCTGGCCTCGGGCCAGGCCCCAGCAAACGTGTTGTTGTGTAAAATTGTAGTCGATTAATTTAAGACCTGCCAACTTCAGCTGCTCAGGGCCGCACTGGCTGCGCTGGGGCTCCCGGCTGGCTGGGGGCGCCCTGCCGCTCCTCCTCCCTCCCCCGAGGCCCCTGCCTGCCACCTGCCCCCTTCCCTCTGCAGGAGGCAGCCTTTCCTCCTGGAATGTCTCTCCTGGCACCCCTCCCAGGCCTCTTCCCTCCCAGAGCCCCTGGCCCACCCCGGCCCTTAGGCCCTGAGTCCTGGAGCCAGCCGGGTACCCATGATGTGGGGGGAAAGGGGGCGCCCTGCAGGCCAGCTGCCCTCTCCGATGCTCACTTCTGCACAGCACAGGTGGGGTTTGTCCCTGCCCATGGGGCCAGAGCAGGGGGTGCCTGCCGGGTTGGGGCCAGGGCTTGCAGGTGGGGGTCGGCCCTTCTGCCTGCCTATACATCACAAGAGCATCTGGAGTCCCATACTTGGCATGTTATCTCGGGTCACCAAACGCTGGGAGCTCAGCCCCGCTCTCAGGTGCTGTGGGCCTAGGTGCAACTCAGTGAAGGGACGCCATAGGCCATGGGGTGTTGGGGCAAGGGACAGGGTGCGGGGGCCTGGCTAGCAGGGAGGCCTGTCCCCTGGCTGTCCCGTTCAGGGCTCTGTCTCCCCCACAGGGGGTCCTGCCTCACTCCAGAGCTGTGTCAGCTCCCACCTACCTCACGAGCCTCCTATAGGGTCCCAAGGATGTGCACTCGAGGTAGGGCCTGGGCGCAGATGTGGGTGCATCTCTCCAAGTCCTTTGGCCCTGTTTCCCTGTGCATCCCCAGCCCTGCCACATTTTGGGGGCCTGTTGCAGGAGATCCCCTGGCTGAAGCCACCCCCCAGGCCTCTGCAGCTTCAGTTCCCGTTGCCTGAAGCAGCCCTCGCCAGGCAGTGATGTCCCTCCTGGGCTCCAGGTGTAGCCTACTGGGTACCTGCTGTATGCTGGGGCTACCCTGGGGACGGAGAGCACTTCCTGCCCTCTAGAGGCCGTCTCCTTTCTAGAAGCTTCTCAGTTGGCTTTAGATACTTCTCTGCCCTCCTCTGCCCCTGCCACAGATGGGTGAGGTTCTCCATACGCCTGTGTGGAGCCAAATCTCTCCCACCAGCCTTTTGCCTTTCTCTTCTTGGGGGAGGGACACGGGCCTGTTCCCAGGCTCCCCCTACCCCCACCCCAGAACCCCCTGGTCCTGGGCTGAGCCTGCTTGGTGCATCCAACACAGGATACCTGCTCCCCACCAAGGGGAGGGGCGGGTAGGGAGGACCCCTGCAGAAGGGCTGGGCATAGGGGACGGACGTGCTTGGGGACAGTGCAGGCCCTGCCAGCCCCTCAGCTGGGGGGCATGCCCCCTCCCTACCTGCTCCCCTAGGCAGGGATGCATAGTGGGGCTGGAGTGGAGCAGCCCACAGGATGCCGTGAAGCTGCACCCACTGCTTGGCGCCCATGGGCTACACGGGCTTCCTCGTTCCTCATGCTGAGGGGGGAGAGGGCACGTGCAGGCGCTTGCCTCTGCCTGTAGGGGGCAGCCCACCCTCCCCTCGCTGGGGCCAGCGTCCCGGCCTGTTTGCCTCCGGGATGACGTCTGCAAGGTATCAGGGATGTATGGAGTGGGCACAGATAATAGGCGGGGGCTGTCCAACGTGCACCCCCACCTGTACCCCAGAATCCCCCCCTCCATGAAGGTGACCTCCTTGGCCAACCCCCAAACCCAGAGCTGCTGTGCTGACTTTGGGACTTGTGAGTAGAGTCCTGCAGTCAGTCTTCTTTCTCTCGTGTCGGACCCCTTCGTTCAACGCTGTTTGTGATTCACCCTTGGTATTGTGGATAGCTGTGTTCTTTGTCGCTGCCTCGTTTGAATGTTCCAGACACACGAGCATTTTTGTGTTCATCCTGTGCTGGATGGGCTCTGTGGTGTTTTCAGTTTGTTTCTGGGAGCAGCGTTGCTGCGTCTAGGTGGGTTTTTTTAATTTTGTCTTGAATCTCTGGAACCAAAACGTGCATTGTCATTGGCGTGGCTGTCAGGCTCCCTGCCGTCTGTGTGGCTTTCCAGGGGCTCCCTGGAGGCGCCCAGTGCCTGGCTTGGATTTGGACTTACATACGGAGGGAATGCGGCCACCCACTCTGCTGTGTCTTGCTGCTCTCCCCACGGGGCGTCGCAAGTGCATCCTGGGTGGTGGTCTCGGGACCTCTCGGGTGGCATTATAGAATGTCCTGCCAGCATTCTTGTGTGTCCTGGGGGAGGGATGGGCTCGGTCTGACCCGGTGGGTAGAATTTGGAAGCCTGAGGGGCACGCGGACACCTCTTGCTTGCCCTGTGGTCTGAGCTGTCCCAGCCCTCGTCCCCAGGCCAGGGGGGCTCAAAGCAGAGTGTACATCAACTCTGCTTCCCGGTGGGTGGCAGCAGCCTTGGCCCAAGGAGGCAGCAGCCGGCAGGGTCCCCTCCAGGCCTTGCACCCGGGCCCACCTCCTTGTGGGGTCTGACTCATCTGCTTAGTTACGAGCGCACACTGCCCATGCTTACCTGCTATCCCCATGGGACAGATGTGGCCCTGCCACCAAGGCACTGTCTGGGCGGGGGTTGGGCATGGAAGCCCCTGGTGGCAGACGCTGATGGATAGATGGCCAGAGAGGCTCAGGGCACTCGGCTGAGCTGGGAAGGGCATTCTGGGAAGAGAGAACAGCAGGTGCCAAAACTCAGGGATACTCACTTGTACATGCCAGAGTGAGCAGTGACCTTGGGCTCCTTTTGGTGTGGAAAGGCCCAGGTTTTTCGGGAATGGTTTACCTTGTGCAGAGTGTGTAAATTCCTTGGTAAGTTACTATTGTTTTTAATTGTGGTAAGGCAGGTACAACTTCGCACTCTCTGTTTTGTCCACTTCAGGTATGCAATTCATTTCTATTATTCATTCATTGTGCTACCTGACCACCAAAGTTCCCGAAGTCTTCTTCATCAGCCTAGAGACTCTGTATCTGTTTTAAATGGTAACTCCTCATTGTTGAGCCCTGAGGGAGGGGATGGCGGCTGGGGGTGGGGAGAGAGCCTGCCAGGATCCTGGCGAGAGGGCGGAGGGCTGGAAGACAGCGGCCGATAGAGGGGGTTCTGCTGGGTGACCAGTGAGGGGGCCTCCAGGGGATCCCGAGGCATCGAAGTCATGGGAGGAGGTACCGCAGGGCATGCGTGGCCCATGGAGGGCTCTTGGGCTTGAGATTTGGTGCCCCAGAAATGGGCACCTGCTTCCTGCCATGGTGTCCCTACCTGGAACTGAGGGCTGGCGTGGCGGGAATGGGCCAGGTGGGGGGAGGGAAGCTGGGATGCTGGGCAGCTCCCTGGGGCTCTGATGATGACCGTCATCAGGATGACGACCGCTTGATCCACTGAAGTCTTCTCTAGGTGTTTGGTGGCCGGAGAGCCGGGCTGGGGAAGCCAGCTGGCCCAGGCCACATGAACTCCACGGGCACAGGGCGGGCAGACCCAGCCTCGCCCCAGACTACCCCCCCATTTCCCAGGGAGAGCTCTTCCGTTACCGGGGATCCTCATGGAGCCACGGAGGTGGGTGCGAGCACCGGCCCACTGGCCAGAGGACTGAGGGCTTCTGGCCAGAAGGTGCTAGAGCCCACCTGAGGCCACCCTGCCTCTTCCACCTGCTGGACCCCCTTCCAAGCCTTCTCCTCCAGGACCCTGGTCTTCATCCATGTGGTGGGGGTGGTGATGGCAGAGCCGAGATTCCCGGGGGCCCCACCCTTGCCAGGTGTGTCTGGCCCAATTACTGCCATCGCGGGGTCTCCCACAAGCCGTGTTTTAATTACCTGAGCGCTGTCGAGAGGAAGTAGCTAATTGCTTTTCCAGCATCAAGTTCCTCCTGGCCTTTCTGAGAGTAGCATCAGCCCAGGAGTGGGGCCTCGAACCTGCCCCCAGCCGAAGGTGTGGGGGTCCTGGGCAGCCCTGGGCGGGTCGTTCCGGACAGAGATCAGGAGGACGGAGAGTGGGGCAGAGCAGGCTCAAGGCCCCCGGGCACCCTGGGGAGAGTGGGCAGAAGGGACCTGCCCAGCAGTGGTCCCGCTCAGCCCAGGGCCTGAGACCCTCTGGTGTTCCCACCTGACTGGATGGGAGTGAGCGCGTGAGGGCCTCACTCAGCCTCCAGGACCCCCTTGAGCCCTCCTGGACCACCTGCCCATGGGACTCCCCCGTCCAGAGTGGCCAAGCTGGGTGGGTATTCCCTCGTGCCCCTGTGATGGCCTGACTCGCCCCCACCCCATGTCTGGTGTCCTCCATGCTTCCCCACCCCCCTGTCCCCGTCTGGACACCAGGCTAGGCTCAGCCACCCTGTCCGGGGACGGGCTGAGCAGGGGACTCTCCAGCTTCCCCGGGTTGGGGCCAAGCTGGGCAGCCCCCTGCCTCCGGGTGGCAAGGGCGCGTGCCGGCCTTGGCAGACCGCCTGGGCGGCCCCAGACATCCTCCCCAGCGCCCCCGCCTGCCCTCGGCCTGGAGAATGGGTCCTTTGTTGGCTCTGGACTGGACGGACAGCTGACCTGGCTGGGCCATCGCGGCAGTTGGCTGGGCTGCGGCTTTGGGATGGTGGGGACAGCTATGGCCGCTGACCTCTGCTGGGTCTGCCTGGGGGCCCCCTTTGCAAGCACCCATGCCCAGCATCTCCTGGGCATGAGGCTCCCTCAAGTGGAGTCGGCCTGCCCTGGGGTCAGGCAGGGCCAGCTCTGGTTCCCCCACTTGGGAAATAGGGTTGGATCTTCTCTTGGCCTATCTGGGGCTGAGTGGTACCCCATAGTGGCGCCGGGTTCTTGTCCACATGCCTGGTACCAGGAGGCCACCCGGCTTCCTCAGTGTCAACTCCCATTTGGCTGGCGGGACAGGGCAGACCCAGAGAGAGCGGAGCCAGGCCAAGGGTCCCATTTCCCTTTGGGATCAGCCCAGCAAGTTTGCACAGGGGAGGGCAGGTCCCCTCTTAGCAGGTGTAGGGCAGGGAGTGTGGCTGAGGCCAAGGTTGGCAGAGGAGGGAGGTAGCAGCAGCCCCCATGCCGGGATCACCTGAAGCCTCTGGTTCGTTCTGTGGCTAGCTGCCGTGGGAGGGGCCCAGCGGGCCCAGCTGCCCGGGAGGGTGGGCCGCCCCTCGGTGGGTGGTCCTCCAGCGGACAGCTGTGTGGCTGAGGTATGAGCCTCAGCACATGCATTCCCAGCTGGCGTGCACGCTGCTGCCCTCAGCCGGCCCTGTGCCCACCCGCTCTGCTCTTCGGTGCCCCCGCTTCCTGGAAGGTCCTCCCAGGCAGGGCTGCATGCTCGAGCCAGGGTGGGCCCTCTCCCCCACCCCCGAGCCTCAGTTTCCCGCTCTGCATAAGCACAACGGTGCCAGCCGTGCCCAAGAGCCAGGATTGGGGCAGCGGCCAGTGTGTATGTGCATGTGTAGCCATCTGCCATGCCTGGGGCAGAGCATAGGGGCCCCCCTCCACACTCGGCACCCCCCTGGGCTCTCGTCACTGTGGGCCTGCCCGTCTGCATGGAGGGGGTGAGGGTAGCCTGGGACAGGGCAGGTGGGTGGACAGATGGGCGCAGGACGGACGGACAGCTGGGCGTGTGTGCTCCCAGCCACTTGCCCGCTGCAGCTGTTCCATGCCACCTGTCTGCATCGGCGCGTTGCCAGGGCGGGGAGTGGGTGGGTGTCCCATTTTGGAGCTGGGGCTTACCCAGCCCTCCCCATCCACTGGTGGCTTGGGCTGCCCCTTCCACCTTCCTGGCCCCCTGGAAGGGAGGCCTGCTCCTCAGGGCAGTCCCCCCATGCGTCCACCTCCACGCTGACTGTGGGGTCCCTGGCTCCCCTGCTCCCTGAATAGTTTCCCTTCATCCCCTGCTGGCTGGGTCACTGCTTGTGCAACCTCCACTCTCCTACCCAGCTTGGGCCAGGCTGGACTCGAGTCCCCACCAAGGCCGGGAGGACGGGGTCCAGAGTGGGGTGGGGCCTCTGGCCTTTTAGAGTTGTCCTGTTCTAAGAAAGGTCTGCTGGAAGTAGTCTTGCTGTGATCCCCAAGCCGCTGCTGCTGCTGGTGAGGGCCTGGAGTCCGGCCTGTCGGGTTCTTGCTCAGCTGGCAGTTGGCGAGTGTGTCCTGCCCAGGCCGGGATCTGATCAGGACCGAGGCTGGCAGAGCCTGTGCAGGGCCAGGAAGCCTTGGTGGCAGCCCGGACGTCTCCATCCTGGCCTCGGCCAAACACCCTGGCAGCCAGGGACCTTTCCAGGGATGGGAGGGATGGGCTGCGTGGCTTCAGCGAGAAGCCAGGGTTCTGCCTTGGATCTTTGGGTTGGAGACTCTGCATCCCCACCATCCCCACGCATGTCCCGCTCCCCAACTGGCCGTCTCAACCCACCCTGTCTGGACAACGGCAGCCAGGAGAGCCTTCCCGGCCTGCTGCTCGGGTTTGGCGGTCATCTGCGGGGATTCCCTGGCCACCCTGTGCCCTTAGCTTGGTCCTCATTTAATCTCAGGTCAAATCTGGTTGGGGGGATGAGGAGGCATTAGAATTCTGGTCGTGCTCGTTGCACAAATAGGGAACCTGAGGCACAGACAGGCGGCTCCTGCCCCAAGTTGCTGGGGTTTGAACCCAGTCCCTGGGGGCACAGAGGCTGGGCCCCTGGCCCGCTGCCCCACCCCATTTAGCTGTTGTCGCTCTGGAACTGACCGGGGCACCCTGGGAGTCATGCCTACCCTCTCTCCCGGTGACAAAGCGGGGCGGGGGTTATATGGGCCGGCACGCCCTCCGCCTGTGGCCCTTGGCGGAGGCCTCCAGCAGGGACTGGGACCAGGCCATCGTTTTTGGTGTGAGAGTTTCCCACCCCCCTGTTCCGGCCACATGGTGGGCAGGCCTGGGCCAGTCTGGGCGGGGGCAGGTTTGGGTCAGGCCCGGGCCTCACCCTCAGGGCCCCTGAGGTGGGGCCACAGTGGCACCCTCCCGGCATCCAGCTGTCCGTCCCCTCCCTCTGGGCAGTGGTTGGCCCTGTTTCTGCTGGCTTCCCTGCTGAGCCCCCAGCCCCAGGCTGCCTCCTCCCCTCCTCCTTGGCTGCCCCTCCAGCTCTGGGCCCGCTCTTCCGGGTCTGGTTTGATTTAGGCCTGCTTGGCGGGGAGGCAGCTGAGCGGATGTGGGGGGTGGCTGGCTGGGCCTTCAGGAATGCGGTCCTCCCCCTCTCGCCACAGCCGGCTGCCTCTTTGGCCCAGAGCTTGAGGAGGGGGGCGGCGAGCCCAGAGACTCAGCGCCCCGCCCTGGCTGGCTGCCCCACCTCCCCCACCCCTGTGGCTCTGGCTGAGCCACAGGCCTGAGGCCCAGGCCCCTACAGCCCACCCTGGCCAGAGCCAAACCTGTGGGGGCGGCTTTCATTAGAGAGGGGATATTTGGGGGCAGCCTTCCTGGGAGGCAGTGGCTCGGGCTGAGATGGGCCGTGGAGTTGGAACTGGTCTCTTGGTCACAGTGCCGGTCCTTGGGAAGCTGGCTCAGAGAGGGGAGGGCCGGGCCACTGGTCACACAGCAGGCGGTGCCCATGGGAGCCAGGGGCTGGGCTGGTGCCGCCCCGTGGATCCCATCTCTGGAAAGCCCCCTGGGTCTTTTGGTTAATTAAATACGTTTGTTTGGTAAAAGCAACTAAAAATACTTGCAGCACTGCGAGCTGCGGAGGAGAAGAGCCGGGCTAATTAGCGGCCTGGTTTGTTTGGGATCTGGAATGTATTTCTACACCCATGAGACTCCCGGTGCCCTCCCACCTCCACTGTCGGGGTGTTTCCCACCCCCAGGACACCCTTGCGTTCAGGCTCTAGCCCTCACCCTAGCTGCCCCCTTCCCCTTCCAACCTCCAAGGCTCCCCCCACCCCCATGGCTCTGAGCCCTGGCCAGCCTCCCTGCCTCCACCCGCTGGGCCCTGGGGAAGGTCGGTACTTCCTTTGGACTCCTGCAGACTTGGCCCTGGGCATCTGGCAGGGAGACGGTGGCCCACCATGGTCTCCGACCTCCAGACCCCCCCCCGTGGCTTCAGTGACCGCTGGACACCCTTGGGCCAAGGCCTATGCTGATCCCAGCCCTTGGGAGGTGGGCCAGGGGAGTGCATGTGGCTGGCCTTTGAGCCTGGCCTTGTTTTTGCAGGGCTTTGGGGGGCCTGGAGATGGGCCCCAGACCCCTGCCCCTCAGAGTGGGTGGGCTGGGACCAAAAGGCAGCGGCTTGCCTCACTCACCCCCCACCCCCATTCTCCACAGATCCTGGTGGACCTGGCAAACCCCGGCGGCCGGCCAGCCCTGGCCTACGAGAGCGTGGTGGCCCAGGAGGGCAGCCCCATCCTGCGTGACCTTGTCCTCAGCCCCAACCGCCAGTATCTCTACGCCATGACGGAGAAGCAGGTGGGCGCCCACACCGGGCATGCGGATGTGGGCACAAGGCTGGGGACAGAGGCGTGCCACAAGCTGGGGAGCCGATTACTCATGAGAGGTTGCCCACAGCCGGCTGGCAGACGTGTTTCGGTCTGTGTGTCCGTGTGTCCCCTGGGTGTCCCAATGTCCGCCTGAATGTGGGCCTGCCCCTGGTTCCCAGGGAAGGCCAGAGACACCTCTGGATTCCTGCAACCTTGGTCCTGGGTGTTTCTGGGAGAGGGCAAGCGGCAGCTGTCTCCAACCCCCAGACATCTCTCCCCTCTGCCGTGGCCTCTGGTGATGCTGGACACCTGGGGTCAAGGCGTTGGCATTGGTGGTTCCCATTCCAGGTTATTCTTCCAGACAGTCCTAGGTTGGCCTTGGTAGCTCCCACCCCGTCGCAAAGAGACTTCATAAGAATAGGAAAAATATGTAAACAAAAACACAGGCACAACACTGTTGATGCTTTTTGAGGGTTTAAGGCATGTACTTGGGGCCCCTGAGTTCTTGGGCCCTGGCCTGGTCCAGGTGGGGTGGCTGAGGGGCCCCAGGTCTTCCAGGCCATGCAGGTTCCTTAGATCAGCGTCACTTTTTCTCAACTTGGTGACCCCTCGGCCTGCAGGCAGGGGTGCAGGAAGGGTGGACCAGGTGGCACGGGCCAGGGTGAGGCCTCCCTCTCTCCATCCTGCTCTGATTCTTCCCCCCGTCCACTGTCATGTCCTTTACATCCAGACCGAGTCATGCTCCCAGGTGCTTCTGCCTTTGGTGACTCTGCCATGGAGCTGGGGGAGCCGCGTGCAGGAGATGGGGTTGGTGTGAGCTAGAGCCTGGCCTGCCCCCAGGGTCTCATCCCAGTCCACCTCGGGGCTTAGGTTGGGGGCAGAAGAGCCTGGGGTCCCTCAGGAGGGTTGGGGCTGGAAGGAGTCCAGACCGGCAGGAAATTCTCGCTGGCTGAAGCCTTCGGCTCTTGGCTGGCTGGCTCACTGCTTACCAATCTACCCACTCTCTGGCCGCGGCCACCCCTGGCTCTCCCAGAGGCCCCCAGGGCAGAGGCCAGGCCTGCTTGGCTGGGCTCGGCTGAGGCAGGGTCACACGGGACCTGCCTTTAACCAGACGGGCACAGGAAGGCCCAGAGGTGGGCAGCTCGCCTGGAAGCCACAGCGAGGTCAGGAGTGAGCTGCGTGCAGTCGAGATGGCCCAGACCCATGGTCTGGGATGGGGGTCGGGGAGCACCTGATGCATGGTCCCCCTTGCTCCTGCCAGGTGACACGGGTGCCAGTGGAGAGCTGCGTGCAGTACACATCGTGTGAGCTGTGCCTGGGGTCGCGGGACCCCCACTGCGGCTGGTGTGTCCTGCACAGCGTGTGAGTGGGGCTGGGCTCACAGGGGTACTGGGGGGTGGGCACCCACCTGGGGGGGCCCAGGTGTCTCCGTGTCTCCAGGTGGGTCTCGGCTCCCCTCCCAGGCACCCCAGGATCCCACCTTCCAACCTGGGGCACCTTATCTCTGAGTTTTTGCTTTTTTTCTGACCCCAAGCAATGGAAACTCTGTCCCACCTCAGGAAAGACGGGGTACAGAAGGGTGTCTGGGGCTACCCAAGGTGGACGTGACCACGACAGGGATGTCAGAGGTTGTTGGGGAGGACCGGACTAGCTGGCTGGGGCCGGGGACGGCTCGACACCTCCCACCTGCTTAGCCTGCAGGCTCCTCCGTGGTGGCCTGGCAGGTGGGACTCTCCTTGGAGCACCCTACCCCATGCCCAGCTGCATCCCCCTCTGCCCCCAGCTGCTCGCGTCAGGACGCCTGTGAGCGGGCAGACGAGCCCCACCGCTTCGCCTCGGACCTACTGCAGTGCGTGCAGCTCACCGTGCAGCCACGCAACGTCTCCGTCACCATGTCCCAGGTCCCGGTAGGTGTACCCAGGTGTGGGTGGGCCCAGGTCCCCGTAGGTGCGTCCAGGTGCAGGGTGCGTCCAGGGTCTAAGTCCTGGTGTGTGCGCTCAGGTGCGGTGGGCCCAGGTCCTAGTAGATGCACCCTGGTATGGATGGGCCCAGGGCCCAGGTCCTGGTAGGTGGGCCCAGGAGTGGGTGGTCCCTATTCCAGTAGATACGCCCAGGTGCAGGTGGTCCCAGGGCCCAGATCCCATCAGGTGTGCCCAGGCCACATAGTAGCTTCAGGTCCCAGGACCCAGGTCCCGATAGGTGTGCCCAGGCATGGGCTGGGCTGGTGAGTGGTGACAGGGACCCCCCTTTCACCCACACCTCCTGCCCCCGGGGCTGCAGCTTGTGCTGCAAGCCTGGAATGTACCCGACCTCTCGGCCGGCGTCAACTGCTCCTTCGAGGACTTCACAGAGTCTGAGAGCATCCTGGAGGATGGCCGCATCCACTGTCGCTCGCCGTCGGCCCGTGAGGTGGCGCCCATCACACGGGGCCAGGGTGAGTGGTGCTGCGGGGCCCGGGGCCTGCCCCTGCTCCTACCGCGGGTGTGGAGGGGGCAGCTTCTGGTGGGTGTCGAGGGTAAGCCTGGAAGGACGAGGGAAGGAGCCCCGGTGTATGGGGGTGGGGTACCAGGACCACAGGGTCCAGAGTGGCAGGAACACGGGGCTGGGGGATGAGGTCAGAGGGTGGTGAGCAGGCGGGCCTCGCACTGAGTGCCACAGGGGCTGATGAGGACTTTGAGCCCAGGACCATCGGTGAGTCACTCAACAAACTCTCACCAAATGGCCCTGGGCCAGGCCCCACTCTCCCCGCCCCATGTGGCTCTGACAGCATCCCCATAAGATGGGGCCTGGCCCCTTTGACAGAGCAGGAGAACCAAGGAAGGGATTAGTTGGTCCGGTCAGACAGCAAAGCCCAGGACGGGCTACCCCCTGTCCCCTGCCGAAGCGATGACCATGCCCCTTTGTTGCTGATGTGAGGAACCTGGAAGGTTCTCAGGCAATTCCTTCTCCCTGTTCAGGACCTTGGTTCCTCATTAACAAAATGGGGACTCGGCTAGGTCTGGGGGCTGCTTGCATGCTTGCCTGCACCGGGGTTCTGGGTCTGTGGTCCCCTGTGGCCTTTGGGACCCCCCGCCAGGCCTGTGCTGTCTTGGGCAGGAGACCAGCGGGTGGTGAAGCTTTACCTGAAGTCCAAGGAGACAGGGAAGAAGTTTGCCTCCGTGGACTTCGTCTTCTACAACTGCAGCGTCCACCAGTCGTGAGTGTCCTGGCCGAGAGCTCCCGGGGTCCCCCAGGCGGGCCGGGCCCACACCCCACCTTTCTTGACCAAAGCTTCCCTCTTCCCTGGTCCTGTTGCAGTCAGCTTCCCTCCTCCTTTTCCCCACCCCCAGGAGCAGGAGACCTGTCCCATGCAGCTCCTGTCCTAGGGGCCAAGATGATGAGGACGTGTGGTTGGAGGGCTGCCATAGCCAGGGGGGCGAAGGTGGCGAGGAGAAGCTGCCACGATAGAGCGCAAGGCAAAGGAAGCAGCAGGGGCAAAGGCCCTGGGGCAGGAGGCCTGTGTGGCTGGAGCAGAGTGAGCCACGGAACAGAGGGCAGAGGGGACGCCACTGTAGCCAGCGCCTGCAGGGCACCAGGGATGGGTCTTCTGGGGCCATGGACAGCTGTGGAGGGGCTGGGTGTGGAAGGGAGGGGTGCTGACCTGCACGTTTCTAATCCTCATTGGCCACTGTGGCGAGTAGCATGGTCTGGGTGTAGAGTAGAGGTCAGAAGACGAAGGAGGCGTCTGGGAGGCACAGTGGGGACGGGGGAGTCACTCAGACACGGCAGCTCGGGCACTTGCCGCCTCTGGGCCTGACAGGTGTTGGTGGGTTGGGTTTCTGGTACCCTCTGCTTCAGGCCCCTCCTGTTCCCCACGGCTGGGCCTGGCGGGCTCAGGGCTGGCACCAGGCCAACCCGGCCTGCCCTTGGGGTCTCCTGCTGGCCTGTGGGCCACTCGCCAGCCTCAGAGGGGAGCTGGGGACGCCAGGGCCTGCCGTGCATCCCTCCATGAGTGGGGCATGGGGGCTCGGGAACCCACGCTTGGTCTCTGACTTGGAGAGAGCCCAGCTGAGGAGGCCCAGGGTGGGCTGGGGCGTTGGGAGGAGGCTTCTGGAAGGAGAGTCTGGAGAATGGAGAGTCCTTAATTTCTTGCCTTTGTTATTGGTTGCCTGACTGCACGCTGATTCCCTCCAAGTCTTGGCGAAGCACCTACTGTGTGTCAGGCAGGGTTTTGAGACAGATAGAGCCACGGCCAAAAAAAGCCACGGAGGTTATCTTCTTGGAGAGATGTTGGAGGCAGAGGTCATGGGACCTCCTTGATTAGCAGGACACAGGGTGCCTGGGGCATTGGCCAGAGGCAGGGCAGTCCTCGAGGGAAGGCAGGAGGCGGCGTCCTGAGGGCTACTAAGACGTGGAGCTGAGAGCCCTGGGCGCGTGGTGGGGTGTCCAGGTCCACGGCCTCCACATTTGGTTGTGCATGTAAAGGGATTTACTGCCTACTGCTTTGGCCGGTCCCTGTTAGAGGCCTTGGGATGTAACAGGGACTAAGAGGGACCAGCTCCCTGCCCGGCGGAGAGTACATCCCAGCGGGGGAGACGGACGTATCAGGCAGCGCCGTCTGTCCACCCCCTGCCTCCCAAAGCGACCAAAACATAAATCTGAGTTCAAGTTCCATACAATTAAAAGTGTCATTCCCTGGTTGCATTAGCCGCTTCTCACAAGCTTCATGGTTGTGTAGCCAGCGGCTGCTGCGCTGGGCGGTGCATGTTTTATATGCATTCCTCGTGAAGAATGCCCTGTACCGGGGGTGGGGGGAGCTGGCTGGTGAGGCTGCCAGTTGGAGAAGGCCAGGTCCTAGCAAAGATCCAGAGGAAGCGTGAGGGAGCAAACCACGTGGCTCTTTGGGGAGGGGGCTGCGGGAGAGCTTCTCAGGCAGGGGGCGCAGCCAGCTCAGGGGGCTGCACTGGGAAGGGCCTTTTGGGGTAACAGGGTGGAACGCGGCGGTGGCCCGCAGCTGGGCACCAGGGCTCCCCAGAGCCTCACTTCCCTCATCCCCCCGCAGCTGCCTGTCATGTGTCAATGGCTCCTTTCCCTGTCACTGGTGCAAATACCGCCACGTGTGCACGCACCACGCCGCGGACTGTGCATTTCTGGAAGGCCGTGTCAATGTGTCCGAGGTAAGGGGGTGGGCGTGGCAGAGCGGGCGGAGTGAGGGAGGCTTGGGGTTTTGGAGTGGGTAGCAGAGCTGGGCCCCCCAGGTGATGCCTGCAGCCTGCTTGGGGTGCTCCCCACGGATTGGGCAGCTGGGATGGGAGCAGGGCTGAGGGACTCCGGTGCTGCCAGTGCTTCCAGAACGCGTTCTGGACCAGCCTTGGTTGAGGGGGTGGAGAAAGGGGCGCCAGGTGGAGGCCTGGGTGGGGCTGACTTGGGGCTGCCCAGGGAGTGGAGAGAGGCGCATGCTGGGCGGCAAGCTTGTCGGGCGGGCCGGGGCAACCGGGAGGACGTAGAACGAGGCCGAGAGGCCCATGCCGTTAGAGGAGGCCAACCTGGGCTGTCTCGGCCCCAGCCAGGCTAGTGGCACATCTTGTGGCTCATCTGAATCTGGGCCACCCTTAGGGGAGGCAGAGGCACCCTGACCAGGTCCCTGCTCCTGGACCTCTGCTTAGGGACAGCAGACTAAAGATACCCTCGGGTTGGAGTAGGGGACAAGGGTCGCTGCCCCGTTCCACAGCCAGCTCGTGGATCCCGGACAGCATGGGGAGGGACCTGACCGAGGCCCATAGGCCAGCGTGGGTTGGGGCCAGGAGTGTGGGCCCAGCCGACCGAGGCCTGATCCCCGAGCGCCCTGTGGCAGGCGAGGGCAAACTCGCATGCTTGCCTCACAGAGCTGCCATCCGCTTCCTGGAGTCTTTGGAAGCGCTGCGGGGTAATTGATAGTAATTAAGTAGTTATTATTTTGGAATCTGGACTAGCCACTGACTTCATTTATGAACAACGGCGCCTCTTCTCCTGGACCCCGAGGCTGTCAGGACAACCACGAAAGAAAAATCCCCAGGAACGGCCAGAGTGGGTGGGAGCCTGGAGCCCTGAGCGGGGCAGGTGCCCTGGGTGCCGGCCTGGGGGGCGTGGAGCCAGCACCCTTCACTTTGCTGTGGACTCTACTTACTGCTGGGCGGATGGGGCCGGGGGAGGGGATGTCCTGTTGTGGAGTGCTGGAGGGAGAGGGGGCCCCGGGCCCTGCTGGGGGCGGTGGCTGGGCGAGCCCCTGGGCCGAAGAACACCTCTGTGTTGAGTTCCCATGAATGCCCTCCTCTCTTCCTCCCGCCCCCCCCAGGCCACCTCCTCCGAGAGGCCTTCCCTGACCACCTCTCTGAAGCAGCCTGCTGCCTCCCCACTGCTGCCGCTCTCTTATCTAGCCCTTTAGTCTCGCTCCATAAGCTCTAGTGTGATGTCTCGTGTCCGAGTGGCTTTGGTGCTGCCCTGTGTCCTTCCATTAGCGAGCTCTCCGCAGGCCTTGTGCTTCTGGGTCCCAGTGGGCACATCAGTGCTGGGGAAGGCAGGATGGACTGGCAGGGATGATGGTCATGGGGCGATGGGCGTCTGAGATAGCAGATGATGTAAGCCGGGGATGGAGGACAAGGTTTCAGAAGGGTGGGGGGTGGGCACAGCCTCTCTGGGAGCAGAAGGGTGCTGGTGGCTGACCCTCGTGTTTGGAGGTGGCACAAGGGAGTGCCCGTATGGGCTGCTGGGGAATTTGGATTTATTCCCAGTGGCGTGAAGTCACTGGCAGGGGCAGGTAAGGTGGCTCTGGTGCTGTGGGGAGCCCCGTGGCAATGGAGATGCGGGGAGCAGGTGATTGGGGTGGCCTTTGGAGGCCAAGGTAGCCCAACTCCTCACTGGTGGCCGCTTCTGAGCCCCTCACTCTGCCCAGGCCAGTCAGATCCAGGATAGCCTCTGCCAGTGGAGGGAAATGGGGGACCCCAGGGAGGATCACCGTGGGCTGCAGTGGCCTGGGAAGTTTGGAGTTTGCCTTTAAAGGGTTCGGTGGGGGGCACTGAGGGAGAGTGTGGGATTGTTGTTTTGGGGGAACAAGTTCATTCCACAGATACTTACTCTTTCCTTTGGCTATGCTGTAGAGCAGTAACAGATCTAGGTTTTTATGTAGCTATTTCTAGGGACTGTAATGTATGCAGAGACTTAAAATAATTAAACTGTTTGGAAGGACTCGGTGCTTAACTGCCAGCAGCACTCCCCATGCCCCGCCTCTCCCTCCCCTGCCCTTGGGGGTTGCATTTCTGTTTTGGGTTCGGGCTCACTTTTTCTGGTTAACACGCTCAGGCACCGTTACCTGGTTTCCTGTCCGAGATAGCATTCTCCAGTTTCCTGGGCTAGTTGAGGGTCTAGCTCTCCCCACCCCCAATTACGGGAAGGAAGCTCCAAGGGACCCCCATACCCTTCTCCGTCAGCCTTCAGCTCTCTCAGAGAAGTTTATTTTTTGTCTCGTTTTGTTTCCAGGTGGGAGTGAGTGGAGCATGTTGGAGGGGGCCGGGAGGGAGAGATGGAAGAAAAAGGGAAGGGGCGGCTCGGTAGGGTGAAGTCCCCAGAAGGGCCCTGGGTGGGCTCCTTTGCCGTGGCGCATGGGGGAGAAGCAGGTGTCTTTCTGGGGAGGGGGCAGTTCAAGTTGTTGGAGGTCTCTTGGTAGCTTTGGTTTCTTTGTGGAGTTGGAGGCGTGGATGTAGAGACTCAGATTCCACCTGGGATCCTTCGAGCACGTGGCGGGGTGTAGCGTGGCAGAGCGCACGGGGTGTTGGAGCAGCTGGTGCTGGTCCCACGTGGAGGTGCCACCTGAAGGCCGCCCGGAGTTGACTGGGCAGGAAGACAGCAGGACATCGCCTTCGGCAGCTTCCCTTCTGGCTGCTCAGGAGGCCTGTTCCCGGCGGCTCTGGTCACCCCCCTACCCCGTGCCCTGAGGGATGAGCGGGGAGGGCAGGGAGAGGCAAGGTGCGTGCTGACAGCGTTTTGAGCTGTGGCCAGGGTAGGTGGAGGCTGGACGGGCCGCTTCTGGCCAACTTTGTCCCTTGTTCTCTGTTGTGCTGATACCAGGGGAGAGTCGGTGGACGTGGGGTTAGTCCAGGGCCCTGGAAGGCCTGGGAACCCCCAGGTTCCGGGGATGAGGCCCTGGCCGGGCCCCTGTGCTGAGGCCACCGAGTTCCTTCCTTGGACCTGTTGGCACACATGGGGCTGCTTCCCGTAGGCCAGGCCCCTGGGACTGCCCTGGGTGCTTCTTGGGGGGGGATGGGTGGTGAGGGGGGTAGCAAACAGCTTAGTCTGTTCTCGGTCCACTGGAGGGGGCTCCAGCGCAGGCCTGGGCTTGGACCTGTGAGGACTCTTGCAGCCCCTTTCTCATAGCTGGGTCCCCATGCCACAGCAAGACCCCAGCTTGACAGGTATACAGACCCCACACCATGACCCACCGAGGATGGACAGGTGGTGGCCATCCAGGTGGCAAGGGATGTTGGGGCTTGTCAGGACCCCGGGAAAAGTGGGGTTGAGGGGAACAGTCAGAGGCAACCAGCCAGGAAGAGGGGTGCGGGGGACAGGCATCCTGGGTGAGGCAGCAGGAGCATCTGGGGGCTTGGGGGGCTGGCCCAGCCTTTCCTTGCCAGAGACCAGCCCTGGGGCTCCTCAAGAATGGGGAAGTGCTGGGGTACATGTGGACCTCTCTGCATGCCGGGCCTTCCCCTGGGAGCTGCAGCCTGATCCCTGCAGCTAGAGGTGCCATCCCCTGCCCAGGCCAGGGGTATCAGCAGGGTAGGGGGCATTCCTGCACACCCACTGGCCTGCCAGGCCCCCAGGGGGGTCGGGCCCGAGCCTGCACCCCCTCCCTGGGCCCCCAGATCTCCACAGCACCTCCCGGCCCACATGCCCACCTTGGGAGCCGGTGCAGGCCTTGGGGATTAGCACCTGTTTTCAGCATCTCTATTTAAAGCCCAGCTCAGGGGTGTCCCCACGGGGCCATCTCCTCCGCGGTCGCTGCCAGCGTGCTGCAAGGAGGCCGGGCCGTTGCATCAGTTATTGTTGCCGAAACGTGGGCCCCGGGGGCCCCTGGGCTGTTTTTCTGCTGGGCTCTGGTTATTTTTATCTGCTCCCTGGGCCCTAGCTGAGAGCCGCCCATCCCAGTGCCACACTAGGGGCTGTTTCTGCCTCAGGGGCCTTTTCAGCTGTGGGCCAGATGGGGCCTCTTCGGTCGCCGGAGCAGTGAGGTCCTGGGACACTGGGGCAGGCCACCTGGACCCAGACGGATCAGGGCGGCAGCCGTAGTCTGGTGGGAGCAGAGCCCAGGCCTCCAGCGTGGACACGGGGATGCCTGCCCTGCAGACGTGGTCGGGGACTGCCATGGGGCGAACCCGCCTCCTCGGCCCCCACCCTGAGCTCAGCTGAAGCCTTCTTGCCACCAGGACTGTCCCCAGATCCTGCCCTCCACCCAGATCTATGTGCCCGTGGGAGTGGTCAAGCCCATCACCCTGGCAGCCCGGAACCTTCCTCAGCCGCAGTCGGGCCAGCGTGGGTACGAGTGCCTCTTCCACATCCCGGGGAGCCCGGCCCGTGTCACCGCCCTGCGCTTCAACAGCTCCAGCCTGCAGTGCCAGAACTCCTCGGTGAGTGTGGGGCACAGGGCAGGGAGCCGGGCCACGGGTGAGGGGGGCTGCCCCCCCTCAGTAGTGACTGGGGAGAACACCTCTCAGATATCGGAGTGTGCAACTCTGGAAGAACGCAGCCAGGTGTGCAGAATTTGGCTCTGCATAGAATGTTCCGGAGGCGGGCTGAGGAAATCAGTTCTGAGCGTGTTTGGCCACTCCAGAGCACGTGCACTGGACTCCTCTTTTACGTTGCCGCGGCCAAATGGTGTCCAGGGTGCTTTGTGCCTTTGCCGAAGGGCAGGAGTGTGTTGCCTGGGTGCTGAGAGAAAGCCATTTTTGGAGCTTCCCATGTAAACCATTAACGTTGTCAAAGCTGTCATCTAGTTCAGTGAGTTCAGCGCTAGGCGATTCTTTTAAAGAGCCAAAACCCTCCTGTGCGTGTAGGCGTACTCTGGGAGTAGCTGGGCCAGGCCTCTTGTCTGCTCATGTTTTGACCTCAGGCAGGTGCCTGTTACGCTCTGGGCCTTGGTTTCCCCATCTGTCCAGGAAGAGTACAGTCAGGAGAGCAGTGGCTATCCTGTGGAACCCTTTCCTGGAGTTTGCCAAGGCCCTGACGGGTGGGTAGGTTGTCCTGAGCGTCACGGGGCAGCAGGGCATTTGGTTGTCTGTGAGGCCTGGGGAGGGACCCAGGGGAGGTTAGAGGTCCCACTCCCTGCGGTGTCTGGCCCAGCAGGTGGGCAGGGGTCAATGGGCCGCAGCAGGGCATCTTTGGGGCTGACTGCAGGTCTGTCTGGGGGCCATGCTCAGCCCTACCTTGGCCTGGGCCCTGCAGCCCACAGATGGAGCCCTGATATTTTCTGTTCCCCCTCTCTCCTCCCATTCCTCATCACTGACCCCCTCTCTTTGCCCTGGACTCCCACCTCCAGTTCTGTCTCTCCGTAGTTCTCCTGGCCTCCAACTGTCCCCCTCCAACTTTCTCCATCTTAATCTTTCTTCCTGTGTATCTCTAAAGCTGATTGTCTATCTGTCTCTGTCAGTCTGCCAAGACTCCCTTTGTCTCTACACACCGTCCCAATCTCTGTCAGCCTCTTTCTCTGCATTTCCCGTCCTCTCCTCTCCCTCCCTCCCTCCCTCTCACACCCTCCCTTCTCACCAGGCCCACATTTATCTTCCCTGCAGCCGTGTTTAAAAGGAAAAGGGAGTATCGGGAGAATTTGATAGGATCCAATTAAATTCCTGCAGATAAAATAATGATGAATTGCCAAGCCGCCCCTTGGAGGCAACGGGCTCCCTGCCCTTGCCCCGAGCATGGGATGGAGTTGAGGTCATCGACTGCAGAAAGTGGGACATGGCTGGGAGCACTGGGCCAGGCTCCCGGGGAAACTGGAACCTCAAGTGACAGTCCTTCTGCAGGGTGGGGGACACACCACTCCTCTTCCCACTTCTTGGCAGTTCTGGAGTAGGAAATGTCTAATGCCAGACGGCTGACAAAGAAACTGAGGTTCACAGAGCATCCCTGACGGGCATCCCATGATCCCAGCTGGGAAGTCCTTGTTTCTGAGTGCAGGCCAGGGTGTCCTGGGCTGAGAGCTCCCTATGGTTTGGGGATGGTCTTTGCGGGGAGATCACACAGAGGCCAGCACCTGGGAAGCAGGCAGGTGACCTGCTTCACTGGTGAAGGTATGGCTGCTGGGTGCAGGCTTGGCTGCAGGAAGGCGGGGAGTGCCTCAGCAACCAGGAAGGGCACCCTGTTTGGGAGACATGGCAGGAGGGAGCTGGCTTGTTTCCAGTGGCCACGGAGGTGTCAGGATCCAAATTGGAAACGTCAGTCTCACTTAGGAGCCTCGGTGCTGGGGCTCGGCCAGGCAGAGTCCCTGGACCCCACACTCAAGCCTGGTGCCCAGCAGCGAGGGCCAGGGGTAGCAGCCAGGGTTCCCCTAGGCTCACAGGGAGGAGGGGCCCTGTGGGGATGGGGGTGCAGGGAGGTGGTGGCCCCAGGAGTGGGTGCACCCCTGCAGGCCTGGCCAGCTGCCTGTGGCCTGGACCTCTGACCTGATTCCCCCTGCACCTTGAAGTACTCTTATGAGGGCAACGACATCAGCGACCTGCCGGTGAACCTGTCCGTGGTGTGGAACAGCAATTTCGTTATAGACAACCCACAGAATATCCAGGGTGAGGTGGGGGGAGGGCCAGGAGGGGCAGTGGGTGGGGTCTAGGTGGGGGCTGTGGGTGGAGCCCAGTCCTGGGAGGGGCTGTGGGTGCAGCTGCAAGCAGGGCAGGGATTGGTAGGGGAGGGTGGGTGGGGCTAATCGGTGGGCTGGGCCTTGGAGGGGACTGTGGGTGGGGTCAGGCCTGGGGGGGGGGCGGGTGGTGGATAGGGCTGATGAGTGGGGGTCCCACACTTGGTAGGGGGTTGTGGGTGGGGTGTGGGGAGGAGCTTGGTAGGAGATGGTGGGTGGGACTATGGGTGGGGCAGTAGGCGGGGCTATGGGCGGGATGGTGAGGGGGATTGGTGAGGGGGTGGGACCTGGGAGGGAACTGAGGGTGGGGTCAGGGCTCATGGGTGGTTAGCCCAGGCTTGGGAGGGGATGGTGGTTGGCACTCTGGGCAAGACGGGGCTGGGTAGGCCTGGTGAGTGCTCCCCCACCGGCACTGACCATGAGACCGCCTCAACCCCCCCAGCGCACTTATACAAGTGCCCCGCTCTGCGAGAGAGCTGCGGTCTCTGCCTCAAGGCTGACCCTCGCTTTGAGTGTGGCTGGTGCGTGGCCGAGCGCCGCTGCTCCCTGCGCCACCACTGCCCTGCAGACACACCTGCCGCCTGGATGCATGCCCGCCACGGCAGCAGCCGCTGCGCTGACCCCAAAATCCTCAAGGTAGGCGGGGCAGCCCCGGGCAGTCCTCCCACCACCCCAGAGAGTGCCCTGACCCCACCCCACTTCCATGACCCCACTTCTTTGCTGTGACACCAGATCCCTTAGTATGCCCTGCTCTGGGCTGGACCCTGACACCCAGCCCTGCCTGCATGCGCCCAAGTACCCAGTCTCGTGCCCTCCCTGTAGCTGTCCCCTGAGACTGGCCCGAGGCAGGGAGGGACACGGCTCACCATCACCGGCGAGAACCTGGGCCTCAGGTTTGAGGATGTGCGGCTGGGTGTGCGCGTGGGCAAGGTGCTATGCAGCCCGGTGGAGAGCGAGTACGTCAGCGCCGAGCAGTGAGTACTGGGATGAGCTGTGGCGGGGGGCCCGGGGCCCCTCGGTGGTCTGCAGTCCTGTTGAGACCCGCCTCTCCACCCCCCAGGATCGTCTGCGAGATCGGGGATGCCAGCATGGTGCGCTCCCATGACGCACTGGTGGAGGTGTGCGTGCGGGACTGCTCTCCCCACTACCGGGCCCTGTCGCCCAAGCGCTTCACCTTTGTGGTAAGCCCCTGGGGCTCCCACTGCCTGCCAGGCCTCCCTGTGGGCCCCTCAGGAGGGTTAGACATGCTGGTCAGTCAGTGTCAGGGTGTGGAGGGCTGGCTGGGGCCACCCAAAGCTGCCCTGAGCCACGGCCCCTCCGTCCGCCCTCGGGTCCCTCTTGGCAACCCCGCCTCTGCTCCTGCCAACCCCAGGCTTAGATGCCATCCCCCCTCCCCACCTCCCTGTTGATGGGGTCCGGCCTCTGGCTTCCTCTGCCCATTTCGGGCCTGCTCCTGTGGGACATGTGACCTCCTGGGATCCAGAGACCCAACAGCACAAGGCCTATGCACCATGGGGTCTAAGCCCGGGTGAACATGCCCCAAGAGAACCAGGCGCCCCCACGACTTCCTTCTTCCTGCAGACACCGACCTTCTACCGTGTGAGCCCCGCCCGCGGGCCCCTCTCTGGGGGCACCTGGATCGGCATCGAGGGGAGCCACCTGAACGCAGGCAGCGATGTGGCCGTGTCCATCGGGGGCCGGCTCTGCGCCTTCTCCTGGTACGGGGCGGTGGGTGGGGAGTGGGGAACCTTCCAGCTGGTGGTGAGGCGAGCAACAGGGGCACACACCTCTTCCTGGCTCACATGGCTGTTGGCCCCCTCCCGTTGTCTGGGAGACGAGGGGGTTTAGAGAGCCTGGCTGGGGTGATCGCCATGGAAACCCAGAGGCGGGGAGAAGGTTGCCATGGGGACCGGAGCTCCCTCCAAAGTGGGGAAGGAAGAGCCGGGCCAGTGGGCTGGACCTGGTCTCCAAGGGGTGGGGCAGAGCCCACCCGGCTCTCCTTCCTGAGGGTGGGGATGGGGAGCAGGCGGAGAAGGAAAATCCCTTGGGAATGACGTATAAATATTGCCCCCCCAAAAATAATAATTTAAGAGAGAAAAAAATCCTCACCCAAGACCCAAAGCTTGAAGTGGATAATTTTAGATTAGGGATGATAATGGAGCGGCCCTTTAAATATTTTCCTACCGTAATTACCCCTTATCAGTACTAATCAGGGATGTTTGCAGCCATGCTGAGCCTGGCTGATGCATCAGCGGCAAGGCCTCCCTGGAGTTGGCAGAGGAGGCCGAGGGGAGGGGGCAGGGCCCAGGAGACTCGGGCCGAGAGAGTTGGTCTGGCTGCCCGGTGGGGATGACCCAGTGGCCCCCCTCCTCATGGCCCGGGAAGATGGGGAGTCGGCCTCTTTATTCAGATGCAGGTGCCAAGATATGGAGAGGGGAGGCGTCCCCCTTGCTCGAGGTGCTCAGAGTGGACGCTGAGCTGGCACGGGGCTCCTCCCTGGACTCTCAGACCCTCCCTTCAGGGAGGCCGAGCCTAGGGGACATTGAGGTTGGGGGACCCGGCAGAACAGCTGATGGGTGCTGCTCTGGGGGAACCCTCGTGAGCCCTGTTCCCAGCCCAGTGTGGCGGAACGTCTGGCCAATTCGCCGTCCCTGCCTGGCCGAGCAGGGGGAGAACAGGCATAGGGGGAGGACTCACGGGTGGGCCATCGGATTCTGGTGCAGGAGCAAGCCCCGGGACTGGGAGGCCTGGCCCAGGTCACAGGCAGGACCCCACACCTGCTGGGGAGTGATGCAGATGGAAGGCTGGGCAGCCGGAGAGCAGGCCCAGAAGGCAGTGCCCACCCCAGGAGGTGGCAGGGGCAGTGTGGCCAGGCTTGGCCTGGAATGCTGGGAGGGGCGGTGCGGCGGGTGTGCCCCAGGGGGGCCGAGGGACTGTAGAGGACCGAGCCAAGGTCAGCACAGCAGGGCCCGTGGTAACCTGGGGCCAGTAGTAACAAGCCTGTGTGGCTCCTTTGGTGACGGGGTAGATGCCGTTTCTGTCCCCGCTCTACAGAGGAGGAGGTGGGGTCTGGGCAGGTGCCAGGGACCTGGGCTTGGGGTTCCCACTCACTTTGTCTCCCCCACCCCCCCATCCCTTCCATCCTCTCCCCTCCAGGAGGAACTCGCGGGAGATCCGGTGTCTGACGCCCCCGGGGCAGGGCCCCGGCAGCGCCCCCATCGTCATCAACATCAACCGTGCCCAGCTCACCAACCCCGAGGTGAAGTACAACTATACGGAGGACCCCACCATCCTGAGGATCGACCCCGAGTGGAGCATCAACAGGTGTGGGGGGTGGGGGCCACCCACCTATCCTCCACTGCTGAGGCGCGGAGCCAAGCTTGGGATCTCGCCTGCCACCGCCCTGGGCGCTGGGCCACGCCCCAGCTGAGGGGCTGTGGTCTGGGGGCCACCCTCTGGGCTGTTGGCTGGGCTACCTGGTGCCCGTCGTCTGTATGCTGGCTTAGGCGGGAGCACCCAGAGGCCCGTCTGGTGACCCCCTCCTCCCCCCACCCTCAGCGGAGGGACCCTCCTGACGGTCACGGGCACCAACCTGGCCACTGTACGTGAACCCCGCATCCGGGCCAAGTACGGAGGCGTGGAGAGGGAGAACGTGAGTCCTTACCTCATTTGCTGGCCCCTGCTTCCTCTGGCCCCTCACCTGAGCCTTTGCCTGGCCCCGTCCTGGAAGGCCTCATGCCTTCTAGCCTTCAGAGTGGTCCCGCTGTGTGCCAGGCTCCACTGAGACCACCCCCAGGGGCCAGGGTGGGGTGGGATCCCCCGGGCAGGCTTCTGCATGCGCCCTGTGCCCGCAGAGCTGCATGGTGTACAATGACACCACCATGCTATGCCGGGCTCCCTCCGTGGACAACCCTGTGCGGACCCCGCCTGAGCTTGGGGAGCGGCCAGACGAGCTGGGCTTTGTCATGGACAACGTGCGCGCCCTGCTGGTGCTCAACGCCTCCAACTTCCTCTACTACCCTGACCCCGTGCTCGAGCCCCTCAGCCCCACCGGCTTCCTGGAGCTGAAGCCCAGCTCCCCACTCATCCTCAAGGTGGGTCCACCCTAAAGCCAGCAATCTGGGGGATGCAGCTGTTCCCTTCGGCAGAGCCTGAGATCATGGGGGCTGAGGGAGGGGTAAGTGGGGTGAGCATGGGGGCCAGTGGCCAAGAGGAGGAGCAGCCCAGGTCCTGGGTCCCCTCATTTCGGGTCTCTTGGCTCCCCCACCTGTGCAGGGCCGGAACCTTCTACCACCTGCCCCTGGCAACTCGCGGCTCAACTACACGGTGCTCATCGGCTCCACACCCTGCGCGCTCACTGTGTCTGAGACGCAGCTGCTGTGCGAGTCACCCAACCTCACGGGGCAGCACAAAGTCACGGTGCGTCTGCAGGCCCACTGTTTGTCTGCCGGGAGAAGCCAGGGCAGACAGCCTGCCTGGGCTTCTAAGAGAGCTCCAGGTCCAGCTCCGAGGCCGCGGGCCACACCCACCTTTAACCTGCAGGCTTTGTCCCCAGCCCTGGGGTTCCCCAACTCTGTGGCTGCACCCCAAATTTGCTTCCAGCCCAGGGGGACCCCATCCCACCCAGCTGAGCCTCTGATATGAGACTGCCCAGAGCCCTGGCTGAGTGAGACCTGGGCCAGCCTGGCAAGCTTGGGCACCTGTCCTAGGCCCCAGAATCCCCCAGAACATTCTGGCTGTGGTGGGCAGAGCATTGCTTGCTGGTAGGGGCTGTGGGTGGGCTTGGGGGTCCTGTGTGAGTGGCGGGGGGACCCTGAGCACCTTCACCCCACTCTGACAGGTGCGGGCGGGTGGCTTTGAGTTCTCGCCAGGGACACTCCAGGTGTACTCAGACAGCCTGCTCACCCTGCCAGCCATCGTTGGCATTGGCGGGGGCGGGGGCCTCCTCCTGCTGGTCATCGTGGCCGTGCTCATCGCCTATAAGCGCAAGTCGCGTGACGCCGATCGCACCCTCAAGCGGCTGCAGCTTCAAATGGACAACCTGGAATCCCGCGTGGCGCTCGAGTGCAAGGAAGGTCTGCCAGGGCTGGGGATGCTGGGGGTTGGGAACTTGGGGTGGGGGGGTGCTGCTGTCTCCAAGCTGGCCCCCGGCCCACCCGCCGACTCCCGCTTACTTTGTAACATTCCTGGTGGTCTTGCTATTGCCAGCCTGGTCCTGGGGGTGGTTGGGTGCCCGATGGCCTGTGGGCCATTCCTGGAATGGGCAGTTTCCATGCGTGCTGGTCAAGACAAACACCCTGGAACCAGACCGCCTGGTTTGGAATCTCAGTGTTGTGAGACCTTGGTTAGGTCACTTGACTCCTGGGTGCCACAGTTTCCTCACCTGTAAAACAGGCATGATGCCAGCCGCAGCTTTCCCGAGCCTTGGGAATGGTGGGCATGATGGCACGTGCGAAGGCTCGCGAGTGTGAGTGGCGGTCAATGCACGCAAGCATTTGCCCTGGTGGCTCTTTGTGTCCATGTGGGCTTTTGCAAAGGAAGGTCAGGGATGACCGGCCTCAGACGTGGGACCGAAGCGCTGTCTCCAGGAAGCTCCTCTTCCCCAGCGCCAGCCCCACTCTCAGGTGGGCTCTTTTGTGTGGTGACCAGGTAGCCACAGTGGACGAGCTCACCAGCCCCACCACAGTGGGGGCACGTTCTGGGGTTGCCATTCCGGGCCAGCTCGGGCCATGTGCCTGCTGAGCCAGCCCCTGATGGCTGGACCTGGGTCCCACGTCCTACGCCTAGGGTCTGCCCCCCTGAAGTGCCCCCAACTGGGTGTTGGTGGGTGGCCCCCCCAAGTACAGCAGAGAGCGAAGAGTATTCCAGGCAGGCAGGAGCTGCAGAGCTGCTGGGCGGTGGGTAGGACTAATGAACATGTCAGGGTGATGGCCCCCAGCCCCCACCAGGGGCGCCCGCCTGGAGCCCAGGGGTCGCAGGGGCCGGCCCTGCTCTGCCTGGTGCACTGGGGAGGCCAGCGTGCCCGCGGTTGCACGCTCATCCTTGGCAGAGTGGGGTGCAACCCCTGGCCCGGTGCTTTCCAACCTCTTCACCCGTCAGCCTAGAGTTTAGGGGTGTGGCTGGCTGGGAGGGGGTGGGATTGATGCTTAGAAGCAGGAAGATGGGCTTTGGGGCCGGGGACTGGGGCTGGAGCCCACAGAACCCTTAGTCCTCCACGGCTGCATGGGGTGAGGCGTGGTGGCCACCAAGCGGCACTGACTTCTCAGCTAGGTACCACACCGGCTTGGGTGTGGCTCTTTCCCACTTGCAACCTGGACGCCTCCCCATGGCCACCCCTCACGGCCAGGCCCACCCCTGGCTCTGCTGCGTGCCCCTCTGAGTCCCGCCGGGCCGAGGCTGAACGAGTCCCAGGGTGGTTCTTGAGCACGTGCAGCCGTCACGGGGAGGGCCAGCGTTGTCAGGCACCAGGCGTGACATAGAGCACTTTAAAGCCTGAGCTGTCCAAATTCTCCCGACAGTGGGGGCAGATGGCACCACCATGGCCGTTTCAGGGGTGAGGAAAGGAAGCTGAGTGGTGGGCCGGGATATGATGATAGGGTTCTCCAGAGAAGCAGCACCAACAGGGTTTTTATGCAGAAATTGGCTCACGCAGCTGTGGGGCAAGTCTGAACTCTGGCAAGTCTGAACTCTGAAGGGCAGCTGTGAGCCAGAAACTTCCGGTAGAGGCGAGGCTGAGGTCCTTAGTCTGAATTCCTTGGGGAAGGTTGTGGGTTGACAATTCTGTCAAGAGTCAATGGTGACGTTGAAGTGGAAATGTCTTCTGACCTCTGAATACCTAAGTCCTGGATTTTACAATCTTCATCTGACTGGACGAGGAGACTCCTCACATTGCTGAGAGCAAGCGCATTTGTTGGTTGTAGATGCAACCAACTGATGGTAGATGCAAATCCTATTTCAAAACATCTTCCTGTCAACAAGCAGGCCCAGGCGTGACCAGACAACTGGATACCTTTAGCTGAGTTGATGCAACTTGTCCTGCTTTGCCTAGGACTTGCTTGTTTTTAGAACTAAAAGTCCCATGTCCAGGAACCCTTCAGTCCTGGACAAGGTGGGGGCTGGCTGAGGGTCAGCGGGCTACATGGCTGGTCCCTGGCTCGGGTGGAAGCTCCTGCTCTACCTGTGGGTCCCGGCAGAGCAGGAGACAGGCGTGTGTCAGAGTGGGGTGGGAAACAGTGCCTGGGTGCCAGGCTGAAAGGGGAGTGGTGCAGGACGGGTCTCGCGGGTCTGTGCTGTGGCGCTCGCCTGCTTCCTGAGAGGGGCTGTCTGCTGAGGCTGATGGGGCCAAGTGCCTTTATCTGCCTGTATGTGTGCGGGGTGCAGTGGCTGGTGGCCGCTCCGGGCATGGCCAGGCGGAGATAACTGGGACGCTGGCAGCAGTGCTCAGGAGATGAAAGGCTTGGGCTTTTAATTAAACCTGCCAGACATCTCCACACAGCCCCGCTCACTCCACCGCTCCTCTGGCTCCCGATCAGATAGTGGGTCCCTCAGGCTGCCGCAGGGCTGACGCCTTCCAGCTCCCAGAATGTTCCGTCTGGGCCTGCCTGTCAGGTTGTCAGGTGTGGCCCAGCCACCACACCCCCCACCCCCGGCCTTTGTTCCTGAGAGAGGCAGGGTGGCCTGGGAGTGGGTGAGGCTACGGCTAAGGGCCTGGGAGACACCCCTCCCCCCACTGGGCCTCGCTTTGTCCACCTGCTCTATGGGCCCGGCGTGTGCCGTGCAGTGGTTGTCCACGTGTGTGAGGAGTTGGGGTTTTGGGAGACGCATGTGCCTGCGTTCCCCATCCCGGTTCCCTCCCTATCTCTCTGAGGTAGGCGCATCTGACCTTGGGGGGGTGGGAGGAGCTAGCGCTCAGTGCCTGCCTGCTGCCCTCCTGCAAACGCCAGTGTCCAGCACACAGGAAACCCCCACGTGGCCAGATTCCAGTCTGGTCCTGAGGATGGGGGGTCCCTGGGAAGTGGGTGGGCAGCCCCCTGCCCCACACCTGGGCAGGCCAACACTGACGCCATGTCTGGCTGCAGCCTTTGCGGAGCTACAGACGGACATACATGAGCTGACCAACGACCTGGACGGCGCCGGCATCCCCTTCCTCGACTACCGGACCTATGCCATGCGGGTACTATTCCCTGGGATCGAGGACCACCCTGTTCTCAAGGAGATGGAGGTGAGGGCGTGTGGGGGGGTCCTAGGGGCCAGCCAAGGGGGAGGGAGAGCCGGCGGCAGGGCTGGGACTGGAGCAGGGGGCTGGGGGCCAGGCCGCATCCAGCCCACCCCGTCTCTTAGCCTGGGGTTGCGCAGCCTCCCAGGCACCGGGATGTCTGGGTCCACTGCCTTGTTCGGCTTCTGGTCACATGTGTCCCCTGCCGCTTGCCAGCCACCTGGGTGGCAGTGGCTGGGGGCCTCCCCACGGGGTGTGCTGGGAGGTACAGAAGTCCTGGGGAGTTGGCAGTGGTGCCGAGTTGCACTTGCCTGGCCAGGAACCCCAGGGCCCCAGCGTGTCAGTATAGAGCTTTGTGTCCTGAACCTGAATCCAATGCCCTCCACCAGGCCCACCCTGACTGCACTCCTCTGACGTCAGAACACCCCCTTGGGGGTAGCCCCCTGTGGCTCTGTGGATGGGACGTTCCCCTTCAAGCTGAACCTGGAGGGGCTCAGGGCCGCTGCCTTGTTCCCTGGGGTCTTCCTATCCTGGAGGGATCATACCTTCTAGCCCAAAGGAATCCTCACCAAGCTGTCCTGTCCTGCCCCACCCCCGAGCAGATGGCGCCCATGTTGCCCTTGCTGTGTCCATCTGTCTCTGCCTGCGACTGGGTATGCACACCTGGTACTTGTCTGCTATAGAGCTTGGCTCCTCTGAGCCAGGCTGGGCTGGGAGCCAGGTGTCACTGGTGGCCTCGGGGCAGGGAACCTCCTGCCCTGACAAGCCTTAGTATGAGTAAGAGAAAGCATTGGCCCTGGAGCCAGTTGTGCCTGCACTCCACCCACCCCTTTTCCCACTTCCATACTGGGTGGCCTCAAACAAGCCTCTCCCTCTTTGGACCCCAGTTTCCTCATCTGTGAGGCAGGAGGGCTGGTTTTGGTGTGGGCTGTTGTTGTGAGGGCAGATGCGGGCTGTGGACACACAGTCCTTGCAGCTGACACGGGAATCAGGAGCTGGGCGGCTGGGCACAGGCTGCTCTCAGGGTCTGGCTGTGGAGAGGGCAGCAGGAGCAGGTCTGGGCTCTTCCCGCTCACTCCGTATCCCCACCGACACTGACATCGTGCAGGGGGCTCCCATTGCGGGTCGTTTGCCCAGCCAGGGGCTGTCCTCATGGCTATGGGTCTGCAGCGGCAGCCTTGGCTCCTTGGAGCCAGACCTCGTGGTACCCCCAGGCCCTGCACACACACACGTCTCTCCCACGCCGGGCTGGGTGCCCACTCCGGGTTCTGAGCGGGCCGGGGCCGTCCCACAGGTGCAGGCCAACGTGGAGAAGTCGCTCACACTCTTTGGGCAGCTGCTGACCAAGAAGCACTTCCTGCTGACCTTCATCCGCACGCTGGAGGGCCAGCGCAGCTTCTCCATGCGCGACCGCGGTAACGTGGCCTCCCTCATCATGACGGCCCTGCAGGGCGAGATGGAGTACGCCACCGGCGTGCTCAAGCAGCTGCTGTCCGACCTCATCGAGAAGAACCTGGAGAGCAAGAACCACCCCAAGCTGCTGCTGCGACGGTGAGCCATGGCCCACCCCCTTCCGCCCGCCTTCCCCCCGAGAGGGGTGTCCTTGCCACTCGTGGGGGGCTGGCGCCGGACCTCTCTGAGCCGCTTGTGGCGTCCTCTCCACCCCAGACGGTGAGGCTCCAGCGCTCAGGGCGCCCACCGTGTGGGCCCCTGTCATGGCCTCCTCGGTGCCGAGCCCGAGACCTCCCAGGTGGGGCCTTGCTGCCCGTGGTAACCACGGGAGCTGCTTGCTGTGACCTTCACACCCCACAGAGGGAGTGGGGAGCTGGGCTGGGGGCGCGGCGGGGGTCTGAGATGGCCAATGTCACCCCGTGTCCTGCTTCCCCTCCCAGGACCGAGTCTGTGGCAGAGAAGATGCTAACCAACTGGTTCACCTTCCTCTTATACAAGTTCCTCAAGGTAGGCTGGCCGGGAAGACAGACAGAGATGGGGCAGCTGGGGGAGGAGAGGATAGGGTGTCAGAGACAGAAACGGAAGGGTGTGATGGAAAGATGAGTGGGAGGGGGAGAAGAGGGAGGGCGCTGGCGAGACAGGACAAATGGACAAACCCCAGCCAAGTCTGGGGCTCGGGCATGAACCCCACCACTGCAACGAAGGGTCTCATCCTTTCTGCCTTTGCCGGCTGCTCCAGGGCGTCTGTCCTCCCCCAGCCAGCAAGGGAGGGGTGGGGGTTGCACTTTGTAGGGTGTGGTCTCGGGGGTCATGGCCAGCGAGCACCGAGCTGGGGTGCTGACCCTGTCACCTGCGCTGCACCTGAGGCCTGGAGCTGGCTCCCGGCTGAGGAAGGACGGGCACCCCGAGGCATCCAGCGCTATGCCAGGCCCTGGGGGTGCCAGGAGGCGAGGGTGGGGCCAGGGGGAGATTTGGGGGACTCCTGTCTGCTGTCTGGCATGGGGAAGGGGTTGGCTGAACTGGGGCTTCCTCTGTGGTCGCCAAGACAAGCCCCTGCTCTGGGCTGGGGTCTCCCCACTTGCTGCAAAGATGGGCCCTGGTGACCTGGGTGGCCAGCTCAGAGCAGGGCCTCAGACCCCCGACTGGGTAGGGGCCCAAGTGCATGTTGTTGAAGCCCCAACTAGTTGCTTTTAAAAACTGGGAGATGACACAGGAAACCCCAGATTTCTGGCTCTCCTTGGAAAATACGAAGGCTTGGGTTGTAGCCATGCCCAGCCCGACCCTGGCTGGTGCCCCGTTTGTGCGCGAGGTTATCCGCCAGCCAGACAACGGTGACCATGGTGGCCTGGAAGGTTGGGTCTGGTGCTGTATTAGCTAAGGGTTGCTGATGCAAAGTACCAGAAATCTGTAGGCTTTTATAAAGGGTGTTTATTTGGGGTAAAAGCTTACAGTTACAAGGCCTTAAAGAGTTCAACTCAAGGTTACTTCCTCACCAAAGTCTGTTGCCACGTGTTGACGCAAGATGGCGGGCAACGTCGGCAAGGGTTTAGCTTTCCTCCTTCCTCCTAAGGCTCTGTGGGCCCAGCTGCTTCCGATCTCAGCTGTAGGCTGGAGGGTTCATTTCTTTCCAGGCCTGCTCAGCTGCTCAGGGCTCTGGTCTCTTCAGCTGCAAACTGTCAGGCAAATGGCTCAGCTCTCTTCCCAGGGTTGCTGCTGTGTCTATGGAGCTGTCTCTCTTTCTCTGTGTATCTACTTCTGTCTCCTTGATTGAGTATTCATTTAAAGAGCCCACCAAGGGGCCAGGGACTCACAGTCGCCCTAATGACATGGTCAAATCAAAGCCCTAATCTTAACATAATTTAATCAAGGCATTTGAGCTGAATCTAATACAATCAAAGGGTATCACACCCAAAGGAATAGACCAGTTTATGAACATAATCTGTATCTTTTTAAAATTCATAAATAATATCAAAGTGCCACAGGTGCTGACTGCCTGGCTCTGTCAGCATCGCGGTTCCCTAGCACTCGGTTTCTGCATCCGAAGACGGAGTAGGTGGGCTCCGGGGGCTGGGTGCTGTCCGGCAGGGGGAGGTGTGTGCCATGGGTACACAAAATAGCCCTGCCTTCATGCAGCTTACCTACTTGCTGGGGGAGAGAGATGGCAAGTGAGAAATTAAATAACAGGTGAGAATCCGATAATCTCATTGGAAGGTGGGTGTCGCAGGAAGGGGGAACAGGAGGGGAGGGTCGCCGAGGTCAGGGAAGGCGAGGGTCAAGCAGTTAGCCAGGCAGAGTCAGAGAGGGACACCCTGGTGGGGGGACAGCTAGGGACACGGCCCCGAGGTGGTAGTGGGGGGTCTGCAAAGAGGCGGCGGGCGTGGTGGGCCGGGCCATCACAAAGCCACACAAGTGTCCCTGGCACGCAGCGACCGCTGTTCTGTTGTTTTCCAGACCTTGGTAGCAGATAACTCAAAGCCGTGCGTCCCTATAAAAAGGGAAAAGCGCATTTCTCTGAAGCCCGCGTGCTTCCTTTGCATGCTCCCCCAGTTGTGCTCTGTCAACCCCAAGAAGCCATCTCGGGCAAGGCTTCAGAACACAGCCGGGCTCACATGAGGTCTTCGCATTTTATTGATCACCATTTGATCCTGATTTTTCGCACCCAGAGAAAGGGGATTCAGTTCAACAATCCTGCTTTAAGAACCTGCTTTGTACCTGTGCTTTGTTTTAATGCCAGGCTGCCAGGGGCACGCTGGGTCACGGGACACGTGGCACAACAAAGAGCCCAGGCAGAGCAGGGCTGGGAGCTGCTTCACGGAGGAGGGGCAGCATCTCAGGCGGGCGAGCGAGGAGGGAGGGAGGCGGAGGGCTGCGGGCAGTGCGTGGGTGCCTGGAGGCCGTGCCGACCCTCCATGGCCACCATTGTTCATGGGGCGCCACTGAAGTGCTCGAGCAGGGCCATAGGGAGATCCTTCCAGACTCAGAATTCTTGTCTGACCCCTCGTGTCACAGGCTGACATGAATTCGGGGTCAGGCAGTGGCGGTGGCCACACTGACCCCCAGGAGGGCCCGGCTCCTCCCACCAGGTCCCTGGAGCGGTCTGTCTCCCCATCCCCTGGTGGACGGCTCCAAGAGCGGCCTTTGGGGGCTGTTCCCATCCACACAACTGGACACTGACTTCTTTTTGGGGGGTTTTCAGTTTATTAGGGAAGCCGCAGGTTCACGGAGAAGTCGGGCCGAAAGTAGCGTTCCTCACTGTTTAGAAACAACCCAAATCCTTTTCCTCCCTGGGTGTCTTTCGAAACAGAAAATTCAACTCGAAAAGGGGCCCAGGCTCATGTTAATAAACCTGAAGAACACTGGCATGAGCATAAGGGGGTGAAGTCTCCACCCCCACCCCCCCCCAGTCCTGGAGGCCATGACATCAGTGATTTGGCGTGTCCTTCCCGACCGCTTTCCCCACTGTAGGGGGGGTGTGTCTTCAATGTTAAGAGGAAGCCCCGGTGGCATACCTGCCAGTTGAAGAGCTTCTCGGCCGGCTTTTCCCTCTCAGTTCTGTAGCGCTCTGCATTCCGCCTTGCACCTTGCTCCCCTCACCTGCCTTTGGGTAACGGTGCTGACGGTTTTTCCAGGTTAGGACGTGTGCGTTTGCCGCCCCCTTTTGGTGCCCCATCGTGTTCCAGGGTACAGATGTTGCATAAGAAGTCACGCCGTCGCCCTGCCAAGGGCTGTTGGGAGGGCTTTGACCCCCTCCTGCAAACAGCACCCCAGCCGACCTTCTCCTGCCACAGCCTCCGTGTACTGCGTTAGCGTGGAGGGAAGTGGGTTTCCAGGGGAGGTGGCAGGTGACCGGGCACGGCCACATCTAATTGTAACAAAAGCTGCCAGACTGTCCTGCAGGAAAGGGTGGCCCCAGTTTTTGAGAACCTCACCCATCACGCCTGGGATGATGCTTGCTTTATCCCTCTTTTTCCATCTTTGCTGAGTCAACCAGTGCCAACCGATAGCTGGTTGCTTTCATTTGCATTTCCTTAATAATCAGTCGAGCATCGTTTCCCTTACTGCGTTGGCCGCTTACATTTCTTTTTCGAATCGGCTGTTTTTATCTCTCACCCGTTTTTCTTGGGTTATCTCTTTGGATGGATTAGAAGAGTCTTTAAATATGAATTGCCCATCTGTTTTAGCACCTGTGTCAGGCTAAGACATGACTTCTGTTTTCTGTGTGGCATGAGGCAGGGGTCTGACTTGATTTATTTTTTTCCAAATGGAGACACACGTGTCTCATCACCATTTACCAACCCGTCCCCATGCGTGTTTCTGCATGCTCCCGGCCAGAGCTGGGAGGGGTCTGAGCTCACCCCCTTTCCCTCAGGCGGGAAATGATGGGCAAAGTCCATCCTAGGAAATGGGCCTGCCTGGCTTCTGGCCTCTGATGGCGAGTCCTTCTTCTCACCCTCTGGGGAGGCTTTCTAGAAGCCAAGAGACGCTGGGCCAATAGCAGGCAGCCTGCTCAGCCTGAGGCCTTCTCTGATGACATTGATTTTGGCATCAGATCCGATTTGAACCCTGGCTTCTCCACTGATGTGCTGTGTGACATTGGAGCAAGTAACCTCCCCTCTCTGATCATCAGAGACCATAGATACATCCCTGTCTCCCTTCTGCCCGGGACCCCTTGGGCAGCTGTCTGATCTCAGGGAAACCCTGAAAGGCCCCTGTCCTCGATCACTCTTCAGGTGGTGTTTCCAGGAGGAGGGCCTCTGTTAAGGCCTTGGCACCCTGATCTGCACCCCCTTCTCCCTCCTTCCCGCCAACTTCACGAAGCCAAATGTGCACGTGAAACCTAATTTCCAAGACAGGCGTGTTGTCAGAAAGTCTTGGGACAATCTTGGCTCCTGGCCGCTCCTTAGCAGCTGTTTCTTTAATTACTGCGGATGCTAATGAGGTGCCTGGAGCATCTGGTTACAGGGACCAAGCTGCGCTTTGCACCAAAGCTGGGCTTGTGTGCCAGGGGCCCCCGATGAGGCAGGGCTGCCTGTACCAGCGTCGGGCACACTTGTGCCTTTGAGCTTCATGGCCGGGCAGCCATGACCTACCTGGGGCCTCCCATGTGCCAGGCTCTGCAAGCCCAGAGTCCAGGAAATGGGGCGCCCATGGTGAGGGGCCACAACTTAAGGAACACAGAATCTGTCTGTGTCGGGCAGGCTGCTCTCTTGCCTGTACTCCAGCGGTGTGAATCTTTTCCCTCCAACAGTTTTCCGTTTGCTCCATTTACTGTTCGGCACGGGTTTGCAGCTCCCTTCCACCCAACAGGCCCTGTGCCTGCACTGAGGGAAGATGTAAATGGGAGAGTTGGGTCCTGGCCCTCAGGCAACTTCTTGTCCTGGGAAAGACACACGGGCCATGGCAGGGGGCAGGGGGCAGGGTCAGCCAATGTGGGTGGCAGCTTTGGCTGGGGCTCCAGGAACGTCTCTATGAAAAGGGGATGTTGAGTTGAGTCCTGCGGGGTGAGAGTTCCAGGTTGTAGACATGGCAGGTACAAAGGCCCTGGGGTGGTCTGACGATGAGGAGTGGCCCCCTCAGCTGGGGTGTGGGGAGTCAGTAGGTGGGCAGCTGGGGCGGGGGCAGGGCAGGAGAGCCCAGGGCACCCCGCAGTCCTTGAGGGCTATGCACACCCTGGGCGAGCCTGGCTCCTAGGCCCCAGTGCTTGGCATCTGAGGCCAGGGCCCACTCTAGGTCAATGGGTCTGCGCCAATGATCAGCATCGACTGCATGCCCCCCTGCAGTGGTGGAGGGAGGTCCCAGCCGGGGCCCCCAACATCCAGCTGGTCGTGGTCACACCTTGGTCACACCTTGTTCTTTGTGGGGACAGAGGGAGGTTTCTGGGCATTTTGCTTGGGCTCTGACACCCAAGGGCGAGGGCAGGGGCCTTCCCAGATGAGCCTTGGAAGCTTCATTGGGGAGCTGGGCTCTCTCCCCAGCACCGTGAGTCCTGCTGAGGTCGAGCAGCGCAGCTGCCAGGGGCAGAATCGACTGCTCTAGTTCTTCCTCGGCCACACCATGTTCTTTAGTGCGTTCCCAGCGTCTCCTTGCTGATATTTTATTCAGGACCTTCCCATCACAAGGGGGATGGGGCTGCAGTTTTAGCGACTCCTGTGGTGCGCAGTCTTCCGTGGGTTTTGGAGTCCGTTTCCTGTGTGCCTCCAAAGGGGAGAGCTGACTGTTACTCGGATCCGTGTTGGGGTGGCCGGCTGACACGGGAGGGGAGCCCCAGGCGCCTGGCTGCAGCCCGATGCCCCCGCCCACCCCAGGAGTGTGCAGGAGAGCCGCTCTTCATGCTGTACTGTGCCATCAAGCAGCAGATGGAAAAGGGGCCCATCGACGCCATCACTGGCGAAGCCCGCTACTCCCTGAGCGAGGACAAGCTCATCCGCCAGCAGATCGACTATAAGATGCTGGTGCGTGCCGGCCGCCTGCCCTCCCTCCACCCCACCCACCACCCACGCATCTCTGCTCAGGGGACGCAGGTTGGGGGGCTAAGCAGTAGAGCTAGGAGCTGTCCCCACTGGGCCTGCAGAGGAGAGGGGCAGTGGGGGGGATGGGATGTGCCCCAGGGGCTGATGCGGATGCCCTTCCCACCCACAGACCCTGAACTGCGTGAACCCCGAGAATGAGAATGCGCCCGAGGTGCCTGTGAAGGGGCTGAACTGTGACACGGTGACGCAGGTCAAGGAGAAGCTGCTGGACGTGGTGTACAAGGGGGTGCCCTACTCCCAGCGGCCCAAAGCTGGGGACATGGACCTGGGTGAGGCCTGGCAGAGGCTGCCCTGGGAGCTAGGACTGGGGGTGGGGGATGGAGGCCCAGGGCATCGACTGGCAGGCCAGGCCCTTGGCACGGGTCTTGGTATATAGGGAAGCCACGGGGGGCCCTGACCGAGGGACATGATGGGGTTGGGGCTGGGTTCTGCAATGTGGACCCAGGCTAGGGGTGAAAGAAATGTGGGGGCCGAGAGAGGAAGCAGGGCGTGTGCAGGGACGGCAGCAGGCTGTGCAGGGGAGAGGCACAGATGGGGAGGTGCGGTTCCAGAAATCCTTCGCAAATTTGCAGAAGGCACTCGGAGGCATGGGCTGTCGGAGCTGAGGGTAGGCTCCTCTGGCCGGGTGAGTGGGTGTGTGCTTCCGGGCCAGGGTTCTGGGGTCCAGGGGTAGGTGTGGCTGGTGGGGTTGTGGGGTTCCCCTGGAGAGCCTTGACAGCCAGGCTGAGGAGTTAGCCCAGGGTTGGTGGGGGCCCAGGCTCTCTGCTGGGGGGAGGCACCATTCGGAGGTGGGCTTTTACCCTTTGTTGTTCTGGTCTCCAGGGCCCTTCCTCTAGGGCCCCCCAGGATGCCCTTGCCCCCTCGTGCCCTGCCTGTCCTCCCCCTCTAGCCTTGCATGCCGCAGACAAGCGAGGCTGCAGTAAAGGGGGGCAGAGTGGAGCCTCCCTCTCAGCTTTTGCTCTCCCTCCCACGCCCAGAGTGGCGCCAGGGCCGCATGGCGCGAATCATTCTGCAGGACGAGGACGTCACCACCAAGATTGACAATGACTGGAAGAGGCTGAATACCCTGGCCCACTATCAGGTACCTCCCCAGATGCCCCCCCTTTCTGGGCACCATGCCCAGCAGTTGGCTCTCTTGGTTCTGGCCTGGGCCAGGGGTGGGAGGTAAATGTTGGAAGAGAAGGGCTGAGAGATCACCCATGTGGGCAGTCCCAGGCCCCGTGCTGGCATGTCTCGTGTCATGGCAGCCCAGAGGTGACCCAGTAGGGAAACTGAGGCTCGTGGCAAGGCTTCTCGCTTCCAGGGATACACAGCCAGGAAGGGGCTGGGTGGCAGTCCTGGAGGGGGAGGTGACATCAGGTGTGGTTGTGGTGTCCCCAGGTGACGGATGGGTCCTCGGTTGCACTGGTGCCCAAGCAGACTTCTGCCTACAACATCTCCAACTCTTCCACATTCACCAAGTCTCTCAGCAGATATGGTGAGGGGCTGGGGGCTATGTGGGGAGGCTGGGGCCGGGGGCTGGGGGCTGGGCCTGAGCTTCCGTCTGCAATAGGTCAGATGTGTGAGCTCAGGGGGTGTAGTCACGGCCTGTCACTTGGACACCTGGGTGGGGACAGCTGGGCAGTTACGCTGGGGTGGAGCTGGGCAGTAGTGCTGGGGCAGGGCTGGCTGGGGCTGGGAGAAGGAGTTGGGCGGGGCTGGGCAGTGTGGGGTGGGACTTGGGCGGGGCTGGGCAGTAGAGCCTGGGTGGGGCTGGGCAGTGGAATGGGTGGGGCTGGGCAGTGGGGCGGGGCAGTGGAATGGGGTGGAGCGGGCTGGTGAGACCTGTGCTGACAGTGGGGTACGCCCGTAGAGAGCATGCTGCGCACAGCCAGCAGCCCCGACAGCCTGCGCTCCCGGACGCCGATGATCACACCCGACCTGGAGAGCGGCACCAAGCTGTGGCACCTGGTGAAGAACCACGACCACCTGGACCAGCGGGAGGGTGACCGCGGCAGCAAGATGGTCTCCGAGATCTACCTGACGCGGCTGCTGGCCACCAAGGTGGGTCCCGCCCGCGAGCTGGCTGGCCGTCAGACTAGGAGGGGACCCAGTGACGACGCCCCACCTGGGGAGATGAGCCGCCGGCAGAACCCCTCATCCTCACCTTGCCCCTCCTGCTGGGGCAGCGTGGGGGAGGTGTGCCACCCAGGGGAGGTGAGGAGGTGGCCCCCTGGAACCCAGGCCCGCCTGCCCACAGGGCACGCTGCAGAAGTTTGTGGACGACCTGTTTGAGACCATCTTCAGCACAGCGCACCGCGGCAGTGCCCTGCCGCTCGCCATCAAGTACATGTTCGACTTCCTGGACGAGCAGGCAGACAAGCACCAGATCCATGACGCCGACGTGCGGCACACCTGGAAGAGCAACTGGTGACTGGGGGCGGGGCCACAGGGTGGGCGGGGCCCAGCTGCTTAGCAAATAGCACAAGCTCAGACCCCTGGGCTATTCAGGGTTTGTCCTTGGCTTTGGTGGACGGCCCCATTTGAACAGTTGGGAAGTCAGAAGCCAACTAGGCGTGTGGCTCTGTGCGTGCCCGACTGTGTGGTGGCGTGTGAGTGAGGGTCTACGTGCGAGGAACTCGGTACAGGCTGGGCCAGGTCCCTGCACGGTCTGGTCGCGAGGAAACGGGCATGCAAACAGCAAAGCCTCCCATGGGGCCCACCAGGCATAAAGCCCTGGCCTGTAGGTCTCCTTTGGGGGGTGGAGGGTAGCGATGACAGTGATGGACACTACGGCCCGGAGAGGCGGCGCTCCCTGCCCCAGGCCCCTCCACACACAGACAAGGGGTGGGCCAGCTCTGGAGGTGGGTATGTGTGCCTGTGCCCTGGGTGGTCCTTTCCCCCTTCCTGGAGGGCTCACCACCCCAGCCCCCCAAATCCTGCCCAGGCCCACCTTCTGGGGCCTCCCCACTCCAGAGTGCTTACCTCCCTTGCCCCCCAGTTAGCCAACCTTCCGCTGTCCAAGCGTCGGTCTGTGGCTAATCCTTGGGGGCTCGCACAGATGAAGGGGGTGGATGGAGCCGCAGGCACAGAGATCCATGGGGAGGCCCCTGGAGGCTTCCAGGGTTTGCTGCTGGGGTGGGAGCAGGGCGGTGGGTCCCTCTGAGCATGAGCCCGTGGGCAGGTCTGGGAGGACGACGACTGGGACTGTGTGTGCAGTGTATGTCTATGTGTGTCCATCTGTGGGTTGACACTATGTGTGTGTGAGAGAGAGAGAGAGAGAGAGGAAGAGAGAGACTGTAGCCAGGGTGATGGGGATGACGCAACAGAGGCAGCATGCCCTTGGCTGGGTGGCAGCAGATAGCCCCAGAGGCTCTGCCCTCCTTACTGTCCCTCTACTGCTCCTGTCTGGGCCTCAGTTTTCCCCATCTGTGGATACCCGTGGCCACTTTAAAGGTGAGAGCCAGGAGGACTGCAAGATCCCTGGCCAAGTGGCTCTGAGGGGTCCTGTGCTGGGTGGGGGTGGGGGGCAGCCTAATCAGGTGTGGCCTTAAGCCTGAGGTGTGGGCCTGTCTGACCTGAGCCTCCCACCCCCACAGCCTGCCCCTGCGCTTCTGGGTGAACGTCATCAAGAACCCGCAGTTCGTGTTTGACATCCACAAGAACAGCATCACGGACGCCTGCCTGTCGGTGGTGGCCCAGACCTTCATGGACTCGTGCTCCACGTCCGAGCACAAGCTGGGCAAGGACTCGCCCTCCAACAAGCTGCTCTATGCCAAGGACATCCCCAACTACAAGAGCTGGGTGGAGAGGTGGGCGGGCCTGGGCTGGGCAGGCAGTGGGGTGCTGAACCGTGGGCGGTGGGGTGGGCTGTGGGGCACTGCGGGTGGGCCCGGGCTCTCACTCAACCCCTGGCCACAGGTACTATGCCGACATCGCCAAGATGCCAGCCATCAGCGACCAGGACATGAGTGCGTACCTGGCCGAGCAGTCCCGGCTGCACCTGAGCCAGTTCAACAGCATGAGCGCCTTGCACGAGATCTACTCCTACATTACCAAGTACAAGGATGAGGTAAGTCCCTGGGGCTTGGGTTGCCCATCCCCACGTGTGGCCCATCAGCTGAAGCCCCCTCCCCCAGCGCCTTCATGAGGCCATGTCTGCAGGACTCCCTTCTCACTTCTCTTCTGCTGGCTGGTCCCTCTCCAAGTTTGGGGCTCCCTGGGGCTCCTGCCTTGCTCCTCTGGGTTATTGGGTGGGTGACGTGGGGGTGGGGGAGAGTGGGACTGCAGAGCCTCTGGAGGAGGAGAAGGTGCTGGTGACCACCTGTTCTCTGAGGGGCGTTTCACTGCGCTTACTGGTCTGGGTGGGACTCGGCAGGGCTGGGCTGTAGGCCCTTCCTGGGCCACTTCCTTCTAGTACTTTCCCATTGCCTGGGAGTGAGGCCCCAGAAGGCCTCCTCAACATCCTGGATGGAGACTAGGGGCAGCTCTGTGGGATGTTAGAGCCAAGAGGGCTGGCCGAGGGGCTGCACTGGACGTGGCACAGCAGGGCCTGGAGGGGCCAGAGCGGGCCAGGTTCCAAGGCCCTGGGGCTGCCGCGGGCCTGGTTGAGGACTGCGGGAGGCTGAGTCAGAGGAGAGGAGCGACGTGGTCCCAGGTCACGGTCAGATTGCTTGGCTCGTGGGCCTCGGAGGGACTTGGCCATTTTCCCCGAGTGAGATGGGAGCCAGTGGAGGTTTGGAAACAAGAGGGCCATGAGTCGACTGGGGGGGCTGCTGGGGGCAAGGGGGAGTGGGGACCAGTGAGGACAGTGAGGGGACTCCTGCTGTGATGCCAGGGAGGGATGCTGGGCTCAGACCCGGTGAGCTGGGGGGGTGGGGTGAGTGGCAGGTCCCGCTGGGAGCCAGCAGGGCCAGCCCATTGGGTGGGAGGCTCTGACTCCCTACCTTTGGCCTGTGCCATTGGAGAGAGAGAGTGCGGCTTTGGAAAAGAGGGTCAGACGGCAGGGAGGGTTCAGAGGCAGGTGCCCTAAGAGGAATCGTAGGGGGCTTGGGGCCAGTGCCAGCCAGGCTCAGGGACCCTGATGGCTGTGGACTCATCAGGGAAAAGGAGGAGACAAATGGGACAGTTCTGGTGAGTTTTCCTGGAAAGGGGGAAGAGCGGTGGGTGGTGATGGGAGGACAGTGGGGTGGCGATAGAAAGTAAGGCACGGTCCCAGGCAGGTGAGGCCTCTCTGGAGCCATGTCCTTGAGTAGAAGAGCAGGTGGCCGGCTTCCAGAGCCCACAGTGGCGGGCAGAGGCTGCCCGCCTGGTCCCGGGAGCTTAGAGACTGCCTCTCCTTCCTCGGGGGTGGTTAGGATGCAAAGGCATGAGTTGTCGCCATGGAGTAGAAGGGGGAGGCGGGTCTCAGGAGAGCAAACGACTGGCCTAGGAGTCCAGGGTCCCCAGGCAGCTGGAACTGGAAGTGGGCAGGGGCCGTGGGAGCAGGGCAGCCAGACATGCCTAATGCTAGGGGTCCCAGACCTCATTCATTAGATAGGAGATGGAGGCACCAAGGAGGAGGGCTGGCCTCGACCACAGCTGCTGGCTTGGGGTTGCATTTGGGAGAAGGAAATGTAGGAATGATGACCAGGGGTGGGTGGGGGGGTGGGCCCTTGCTTAGCTGGGAATGGAAGGATACGCACCGGTGGGGTATGTTTCAGAGCTCCCAGGTCAGGGCCCTGAGGTCGTTAGCATTGGGAATGGGCCACTCAGAGGCAGTGACTGAGCAAGGCCCAGGCCAGTCCCCTGGCTGTGACCCCTTGGCCCTGGCTGTGTCCTTTTGGCCCCTGGCAATGCTCTTGGCCTGCCAACTGGGTGCCCTTGGGCCCATCCCAGGGCAAACAGCCCTGCTGGTTCCGCCGACGTACCTCCCTGTCTGCAGATCCTGGCGGCCCTGGAGAAGGATGAGCAGGCGCGGCGGCAGCGGCTCCGGAGCAAGCTGGAACAGGTGGTGGACACAATGGCCCTGAGCAGCTGAGACCCTGGGCCCCGTGACTCTGCCCAGTAGCAGAGCGAGCGCAGGAGGGGCCCTGCAGGCTAGTGTGGCCTCTGTCCTGGCCAGGCCAGATCAGGCCTGGGGGCTGTGAGGTCACCCTCCGTCCCATCTGGGGCGAGTTGTTCAGCGCTCAAGAGGCCCTGGGCCCGTCACGCAGTTGACTTCGTGGTTTTCCATGGACAAGATCCTCTCGGCTCTCCCTCCCTTCTTCTGCCCAGTGTGGGGTCCTGGTTTTTATGCGTGTGGACATGCATGGACCAATGGGGCCCCCTTCTCCATCTCCGTGCATGGAGCCGTTCACCAGAGGACCAGGGAGAGCCAGGCCGTGTCTGTGGCGGGCAAGGGAAGTTTACCACCTGGGGAGAGCTGCCCGGTGGCTTTGTGGGCAAATGGGGTGACCTCTGAGGGGTCAGGAGGAGAAGGGAGGCCACTACGGCACAGTCTGCCTCCTGGAAGCCTGGACTGCCAAGGCGAGCAGAGCACGGCATTAGGACTGGGGCTGTTGGTAGTTTCCAGTTTCCGAGCTGCCCCCAGGTGCCACTGTTCTTTGCTGGGCAGGGTCTGAGGACCAGGGGCCTGGCTGGCAGCCGGAGGGACAGGCCGAACACCCAGGCCCGGGCCAAGCGGAGACACAGCTGGTTTGGGCCCTGCCACCACACCAAGCACCCTTCATGCCCACCACACCCCACTGCTGCCGCCCTCGGATTCACCGCGTGCGCTCCGCGGCCAGGGCGCCCCAGAGAGAGACACCTCCCCAGCCTCCCCTCCTATGGAGGGGCTCCAGAAAAGACCCAGCTCCCCCGTCCAAGTGACTTCTGGATGGATTCAGGAACTCGCTTTGTGTCCTCAGGGCTTTGCCGCTGGAAGCCACTCGGCCCGGGGACTCGGGGACTCTGGGCCACAGAGCACGTCCTGTTATTTATTGCCCCACGCCAGCCACACTCCTTCCGCCAGCCCCTGCAGCTGCCCTGGAGGGCGCCTCTAGCGCTTCCCAAACCACCCAGCTCTCCAGGGCAGCCCCGACCTGCCCTCTTCTCTCCACCTCTCTCTGTCCTCCACTCCCAACGGCTTCCAGTTCTGACATCTCAGTGGCATCCTGGACTCTCAAGAGAGTGGTGGGACATCTTGGGGACTGTTTGGTTTTTTTTAGGGGGAAACGAGAAATCCTGCTGCGCTCTGCTTGGGCGGCGAGAGCGGGGCCCGAGGACCCCAGCCGCGCCTGGCCTGGATCCCTCCAGGCCCGCGAACCGGACACCACTGACCAGAGGGTCTGGACGTTGGCCTCTGTCCATTCTCGCCCTCAGCAACAAAACAAATTTTTAATTAAAGAAAAATCTGTACATATATATATATATACATATATATATATATACACACGCGGCCCCCGCCTCGGTCTTCAGCCCCAGTGGGGTACTGTACAGTTAAGGGAAAGAGAAGAAATTTTGAAAACAATATAGAAAGAAAATTAAGGCAGTGGAAACACACACACACACACACACACACACAACCCAAACAGTCTTGAAGAAAGCGGCCAGAGTCTGTCCCGAGCAGGACGGACCTTGAAGCCTGCACCTGCCTGGCGCTGCACTACGCCATGGTTTTCTTTCTTTTGACTCACCCAGGAGGGAACTTGCCAACACCCCCCACCCCCCGAGAGCCTCGGGGTGCCCAGGGCCAGTGGATTTCCTGCATGATTGTGCTAGCGTTTAGTCTGAGTTGATCTTTTTAAAACTGCAAGTGTTGAATACTAGAGGTGGTTAGACTTTTTTTTTTTTTTTTTAAATGTTTTTCTAATTCATGAGTCACTGGTATAAAGCAAACAAGCAGCCCCGTCCTCTTTTTTCAAGTTCAGTCCTGCGATGGTACTAAAGATTTCCATGGACTTTAAGGGACAGCTAACTGTGGCGAGGCCCAGCCAAGGAGAACCACGCCCTCCCCCACCCCACCCCCCAGAGGCTACTCCACTGAGGTCCCTCGGAGCCAGGCTAGGCCCCTTAGATGGGAGGCCCCCCGCCCCCCTTGTCAGAGGAACTGTGTGAAACTGATGAACTTCTGGCTCAGCTCCTTGAGCCAGAGGAAATGAGGTGACCCGGGTCCCCAGTGGGCCCTGCAGCTGGCCTCAGGACCACCTCACCCCCCATGGCCGCCAGCACCTGCCTCTAGCTCAGGTGAGTCCTCCCTGTCCCACACAGCTGGGGGATATGGGCCAAGCTGGAGCCACAGCCTTGAGACTGGGCAGCCCTAGGACTGTCCTGGGAGCCCCTTGCTTTGGCCTTGGGGATTCCCACCTCTTTGGTTTAATGTCATCTGGCTGTGCCCAGGTGAGCACCTCAGTTGTCGTCGTGTCTCTCCCACCCCGACCCCCCAGCAAAAATCCTCCCTGGACGCTGACTTCTAGTGAAGCCACCTGTTCTTCCAGTTCTGCATGGTCAGGTCAGGGCTTCCATCTCCCTCTTAGAATCCAGTTCAACCCAAGCCCTTCCATGGGCCTCCCTGGACCCAGGCAGCCCTTCTGCCCTGAAGCTTAGTGTACAGGGGAAGGGTCCTCAGCCAAGCGGGCGTGGCTGGAGCCGAGGCCTGCGTGGGTCAGAAGCACTTTAGCAGCCCTGTTTACGTAGGAGCCGAGCCGAGCTGACCTGCACGTGCTGTCTCACCCTGCTCAGTGGATCTCTGGGTGCCGCTGTGGGGCGAGGGCCCCAATTCTGTTTGTCACTGGTCCCCATGCTCCCCTCTGCTGGGTGGGAATGTGTGTGTGTGGGGGGGGGCTGCAGCACCCCAGGGAGCTGGGCCCAGCACCCACACCGAGCCCAAACCCAGCCCAGCACCCTCCTGCCTGGTGGCTCCCACCCTGGCCCTGTCAGGAACCCAGGATTGGGGCCCCAGCTCTGGGCAAGTGGAGAGTGGGCAGGATGCTCCTGAAGGCCCCACCTCTCCAGGCCCAGAGTTTGGGGGTGCCTGGCCCTGAGCAAGGCAGGTCTGTTTACAAGACACCCCGCCCACCTCAGACACTGCTGCTATGGCCTGCCCTGCAGTGGGGCCCATCAGGCCTTTGGCCTGCTTCTCAGCCCCCTCCCTCAGCCTCCACCCCCCATTTCTTGTCCTTGCCGGCCTGGGTTTCAGGGGCACCCCCAGGACGTCACATGCCTTGGTTTGGGCACCTGGCTCCTGTCTGGTGAGGCCTCCGTATACCTCCATACACTCAAGCCCCCCATGTCTCCCCAGCCTTGGCCCAAGGAGACTCTGGGGTGGGTTCCAAGACCTGCACGTGCGGCCCCAGCCCCACGGAGGGGCCCAGATGCTTGTCCCTCCCCCAGCCTAACCTTTCTGAGAGCCTCCCCCTGGTTTTTCTCCCCCTTTTGGATTTGATGGCTCACGTCGTTGGTGCTATACAAGCTAGAATAGATATATTTAGAGAGAGAGAAAGATATTTTTAAGATGAAGCCCACAATTAGCTGTCCTTTAATGCCACAGACCCCCACCCAAAAAAAAGAGTGATACGGTGGGACCAGGCGCTCTGTTGAACCCTCAGTAATCGTTCCTCGTGGGGGGTGGGGGGGGCAGTTGCAGCTGTCCAGGCAGCCTGCCCTCGGATCGTGTAAATATACGGCTATTTCCTATTTTACTGTTCTGCAGATTTAGTACTTGTAAATAAACACACACATTAAGGAGAGATTAAACATTTTTGCTACAGCTCACGGCTCTGGCGTTTTCCTTGCTGGGAGGGAGGCAGTAAGAGATGGTTGCTGGGGTCCAAGCCCCTTGCTCTGGCAGAGAACCGGCCCTGGAGGCCAGTGGCCCAGCCTTCCTGGGAAGCAGGGATGGCTCAGCAGAATTGAAGAACATTCTGCGCTCAGATCACCATCTTGGAGGGGAGCTGAGAAGGTGTTCCAGGAACGAGACTGCATTCTGTGATTGAGTTTATGGAGGTGAGGCTGGGAATCAAGTGCAGGACTTCTCAGGGCCTTGGGTGTGCTAATGCACAGCTCAGTGTGCTGGCTATGCCAGCAGCAGCAGCACCAGGAACTTTCCAGAAATGCAAATTCCCCATCACCTGTGTTTTAATAGTCCCTCTCTCCCAGGTGGTCTGCTGCTCTCTCAACTACCTGTGTGTGTGTTTATTATATATATGTATACACGTGTATATATAAATATATATATATAAATATATATATATATATATTTTGTGGTGACATAGGTAAACTAGAAAATCCCACTTTAACAGCTTTCAAGTGAACAATTCAATGGCATTAATTACAATGTTGTGCTACCCTCACCTCCATCCAGCACCAAAACTTTTCCATCATGCCAAACAGAAAGTCTGCTCTTATTATGCATTAAATCCCCATTCCCCCTGCCCCAAGCCCCTGATAAACTGTGATCTTTCAGTCTCTATGTATTTGTCTGTTCTAGTTATTTCAGAGCAGTGAGACCATGCAATATTTTCCTGTTGTGTCTGGCTTCTTTCCCTCAACATGGGATCTTCGAGGTTCATTCATGTAGCATTTATCAGAACTTCATTCCTTTTTATGGCCAAGTGTGACGGTTTGAAGCTGTTTGGACCCCAGCAAATAATGTTCTTCAAACGAATCCATTTCTGTGGGTGTAAACCTATTGTAAATAAGACCTTTGATCAGGTTACTTCAATTAAGACATGACCCAGGGTGGGGCTTCATCCTCTTTTTGGAGTCCTTTATAAATGGGATGAATATGAAGAAAGAGAGAAAGTCACAGAAGCCAGAAGCTGAAATCAATGAAATCCAGACAAGAAGAGAGACTGGCAGATGCCACCATGTGTCTTGCCATGTGACAGAGGAGTCCGGGATCACTGGCAGCCAGTTTGGCGGAGAAAGCATCACCTGATGATGCCTTGATAAGGACACTTTCATGGCCTCACAACTGTAAGCTTGTAAGCTAATAAATCTCCAATATACAAGTCAACTCGTTTCTTGTATATTGCTTTTGTCAGTGCTAGCAAACTAAAACACGGAATAATATTCCATTGTACAGAGACCACCCTTTGTTGATCCATTCCACCTTTTGGCAACTGTGAATGATGCAGCTGTGAACATGGGCATGCAAATACCTGTTTGAATCCCTGCTCTCAAACCCTTTGGCTACCTCCAGGTAATTCTGATGCTCAAGCTGAATTGCTGGATGTGTGCTGAGTCTGGACAGGTGCAGCAGGGGGTACTGGGCCCACCCCCAGAGACTATGATTTGCTCCTGGGAAACCCAAGTATGGGTGCTCTTTGGAAGTTCCCCAGGGTGCAAACCCTTGGCTCAGAGTATGGTTCTCAAGCCTTCAATGCAATGTGGTAGGGGGTGTGGGTGAGCTTGTTAAAATACAGATTCTCACCCAGAAGTGCTGGGGCAGCCCCGGATGCCCCTTGCTCACCAGTGCCCGGGGACCCAAAGCCACGTCTCAGGCCATGCTGAGAAAAGCATGGGGCCGCAGAAAGCTGCGTGTCCCCAACTTTCTCCCCAGGGAGCCCTGTTTTGTTGGGTGCCTTTTGGCCGTGGAACCCAGTTTGGGAACTGCTGGCATTTCCCACATGGACAGGCTATTCCATCACAGATATTTTTACACAGACTTTTCTGACAAGAGAAGGCTGTGCGGCTTTGAGCGGCGGTGGGGCCCCAGGTCTGTGTTGGGATGAGCAAGGCAGGATGTGCCCTGTGGGGTCCTGGGTACCTTCTCTGAATCCACGTCCTCACTGCTGGTGATTTTGCTGTGAGGTGATCCTTATACCCCGTGGTATGCACAGGCGAGGAAGCCGAGGCTCTAGGAGGTCTCACAGCCTGCCCAAGGCTGCACAGAAGTAAGTGACAGAGCCGGACTCAATCGGGGCAAGCCCAGACACCGCCCCCACCCCAGGCTAGCAGAATATCTGAGTGTCACTCGAGGGTTCCCAGAGACCCCTGGTGGCTCTCTGGCCTGCCTCTCTCCAAGCTCACCCTACTCTGATGGCTGTGACAAGGGTCCATAAATCATAATCAATCCTCCTGCTCTAAAACAGGGCCCCATCCTGACAGCCGGGGCCGCAGGCATTGAGCTGAGCGCCAGGCTCAATTACTAAAAAGAAATCAGTGTAATCACCATGAAATTGCATCGGAAACAAATTTAGCAAATGCGGTCCCATTTGGGGGTGTGCCGCGGCCTGTTCTCACGCCTCGGCCCCTTCCCGCTTTCCGGCACAATCAGCCCTGCCTCAATTACCCTCGTTAGGCGGCCGAGGGCCCCGGCCCTGCCAGCCTGAAATCAGGCGGCCGTCTCTGCGCCTCAATCAGCTCTAACAGCTCCGAGGTGATCAGGCATAATTATGCAGTGAGTACAGTGCAGGAGGCAAGTGTTTTCTGATTGCTGTGCACACTGACGCATCCAGGGATTAGCATCTTCAGCTATTAATACTGGGGCTTGCTGGCTGCTGTGAGCGGGGCGTGTTGGCATGTGGCAGAGGGGCAAGGGTCAGTGCCTGGGCCCTGGGCTGGGGCTGGCTGGCATGCCTGCCCCCCCAACTCGGAGTGGTGTAAAAGGGGATTCCAGACTTTCTTCTCCTTTGGGTCTCAGGGCAACCACGGCCTGGCCTTGCTCATGAGCACTTGCTTCCTGAGACCCTTCCATGTGCTGAGCATTGTGCTAAGCCATGGGGAGGCTGGTGAGGAGGAAGCTGCCTTTGTCCGCGGGGATAAAATAATGGTCGAGTGGACGTAAGTGATGAGATGACTGCAGATGGGGACAGGGCCCCAAAGGAAAGGAGATGATGGGATGGTGTATTAATCAGCCAAAGGTGTGCTGATGCAAAATACCAGAAATCGGCTGGTTTTTATAAAGGGTATTTATTTGGGGTAGAAGCTTACAGTTACCAGGCCATAAAGTGGAAGTTACTTCCCTCACCAAAGTCTGTTGCCACGTGTTGGAAACAAGATGGCTGCCAACATTCAGCCTTCCTCTTCCTCTTAAGGCTCCGTGGTCCCAGCTTCTTCCAATATTGGCAGTAGGCTGGGATAAGTCTTGTCTCTCCCCCAGGGCTCGTTTCTCTCCAGGCTCAGCTGTTTTGTTCTCTCTACACCTCTGTAGACTTTCAGTGACTCTAGGCTTTGTCTCTCCCTGGGGCTCCATTCTTTCCAGGTTCAGCTGTTCTGCTCACTCCACAAGGCTAGCTGTAAACCATCAGGCGAACGACTCGTCTCTCTTCCTGGGGCCTCTGCTGTGTCTATGGAGCTGTCTGTGTTCTTCTTCTCTGTGTCTACTTCCCAGGCTCCAGCTCAAAACTCCCACTCTCTTCTCTGCTATGTAGTTTTTTGGTGAGTCCCCACCCCCTTGGACACAACATCCTACTGATGTGGCCCAATCAAAGCCTCAATCACTGTTTAATCAAATAAAAGTAAAAACTCTGAATCCAATATAATCTAATATGCCCAGAGGAACAACCAGTTTACAAACATAATCCAATATCTATTTTTGGAATTCATAACCAATATCAAACTGCTACAGATGGGATGAGCAGAGCTGGGAAAGGGGTGCCCACTTCTGCTAGGTGGACAGGGCAGGCCTTTCTGGGCAGAGGATATTGGGGCAGAGACCCAAGAAGGACAAAAAGGAGCCAGTCGTGGTGCTATTAGGGGAAGAACACTCCTGGGAGAAGAAACAGCAGGAGCAAAAACCCTGAGGAAGAAGGGAACTAGCATGTTTGAGGAACAGGAGGAGGCCAGCGTGAGCAGAGCAAGAAAGGAGGAGAGAAGAGGAGATAAGGTTGAAGAAGTGATGGGGGTCCAGACCACGAAGGGCCTGAAAACCCAAGGATTTGATTGTGGGTCCTTTGGGAAGGTGGGGGGCGGTGCGCAGCAGGCTCTGATTTGCATTTACCAGTTGGGTGAGGAGGGGACAGGAGGCTGAGGGGAAAGGGAGGCCAGAGATCAGGTAGGAGGTGCCTGTATATGTCCTCGATAGGACTTGGCCCCACTTGGCCTCTCTGGAGCCTCCCTGGGGACTGCTGGCACATTGGCCTTTTGAGAACGGGTTGGGCAACTCATTCCAACAAATGAGCTACCAGTGAGCATGATTCGGGTCACTTCTGGGCTGAGCGTTGAATCCTTTTGGAGCAGAGCTTCCAGCCCACCTGCGTGAGACATGTGGCATGAGCAAGAAACAAACCTTTGCTGTGCATGATGCGGAAATTGTGGGGCCTGTTTGTTTGTGCAGCATAACCTAGACTATGCTGACTGATAAGTTGGTACTACTGGCGGCCCCATTTTACAGATGAGGACATGTGGACACAGAGAGGTTAAATTACTTGTCCCAGGACACAGAGCACTCAAACTCAGCCTGTCTACCAGTTCAATATGGTGGTGTTTCTTTGGGGTTAGGGGCTCCTTGAGAATGATACCAGCAGAGACAGAGCAAATGGTCGAGGTCAGTGAGCAAAGTCCCATGGTGTTGGGAACATGAGGGAAACTTTCTCCCTTTGGAGCAGTTTCCTCTGTTCTCAGGAGCAAGGTTGGACCCCATACCAGCCCCTCAAGTCCACCTGCCTGTGTGGGAAACTCACCCTACTCTCTCCAGAATGGAGCACCATCATTGTAACATCCAGCCAAAAACAACCCCAAGCATTCCCAAGTGTGTGCTCCTTGCTGAGTGCCTCTTTCCATTATGAATAACAGACTTAACCTGGTTTGAGCAGAAAAGGGAACTGGTTGGATCGGGCAATGGAAAAGTCCAAGGGTCCATCTGGCTTCAGGTGTGGCAGAAGCAATGGCTCCTGAGATGTCTTCAGGAAGCTGTCTGCCTCCTTCTGTCACCTATGCTGGAGCTTTCTTCTCCAGTAGCTCTTCCCACACTGGTAGCAACAATGGTCACCAGCAGCTCTATGCTTATCAACTCTTTCTAGAGTGGAAAGAGAGTGTCTTTTGCCAGCCAATGTCCCAGGAAGTGATTTCACTGGCCAAGTTTAGGGCGCACATCTCCCTTTGAACCCATTGTTCTGGCCAGAAGGATGAGGTGCTCTGATTGACTGGACCTGGGTCATATGCCCCATAGGTGGAGCAGACCACTGGAACCTCAGTGCTTTGCAAATAGTCTAGAAACAATTTCTGTGGTCCTAGAATAACCAGCTGTGGAGGGGAGAATCTCACACAGTTTGTAAATTCTGCTCAGTCAGGTGGGATAGATAGTCAGGGGGCAGCCAAGGCATCTCTACATTGATCCTGTCTCTACTTGGTGGCCTATAATTCATTGCTGAATGCCCACTTTAAAGGCACTTCAAATGCCTGACTCCTTCTTGCCACCCAGCTTTGGTTGTCTGTGTGACCTCAGGCTGATGGGGAGATCCAGCTCAATGGCCCAGCCCAGCATCCCAGGTGACAGTCAGGAAGGAGCGGGGGAATGACAGGGACACAGTTACACATTTCTGGCCATGAGGGGTGATCAACCCAGAGCCTAAATTGGATAGGGCACATTCTGATTCCTAACCTATAAGTGTTTTCATAGGAGGATTGGAGTAGGGATCTCCAGGGCTCAGGATGGGCTGGGCTAGCCTGGAGAAGCCTGGGCTACTTTTATTGTATTTATGTTTACTGCCACCTTCTATTTATGGCAAGGGATCCAGTTATGACAGGGCCACGAAGTCTTTCCTTGAAATTATTTCTCCAAGTTAAAAAAGGAAGATTGTGTTTAAAGAAAAATAGGAGGTACTGGAGGTACTGGGAGGACCTCTTCTTTCCAAGCCTCTGCCCTGTGGCCAGGCTTGGGGTGCTCTTCCCAGAATCTCAGCCTCGGTGTGCAGTAAAGGACTCTGATGGGGGCCCTTTTAGCCAGAACTTCCTGAGCTCTGACGTTATGCCTGGCCCTGACTGGGTGGAGGACATAGAACTGGCCCTGAGATGGTCCATCTGTACCGGAGTCCCCAGCTCAACAGAGCGACAGATCAATAGACATTCCAGACAGCAACGGCTGGAAAATATTAAGGAGGGATGCACAGTGGTGCAGGAAGGGGTCTGAGGCTGGGAGGGCCCAGCCTGGCTGGCCAAGAGCTGGGGGTGACATTGCCAAGATGGTGGACCAGCAATGGGGCATTGTGGGGGAAGATGAGGAGATCCGCTTTGGGTATCTTGAGCAGCATCTGGAGGGAAGCGTCCAGAAGGCAGTTAGAAGGGAGAGAGGCCAGGGCTGCAGCCAACAGCAGCTGAGGGTATGGATGAGACCACCCAAACCCAGAGAAAAGGGTGAGCTCTTCTGTCAAGAATGTTCCATGGCTCTCCTTGTCCACAGCTCTTCACATGGCTTTCGGGATCCTGCACGTACCACCTTGTCTCAACCTGACCTGGATAGATCTGTGGATGGATCACTGGAAGCCTGGAGAGCAGTGAGGATGACCTGAAGGCGGAAGTGGGTGGATGAATGGATAGATGGATGGGATGGATGGATGGATGGACGGCTGGCTGGCTGGATGGGATGGGGCGGGTCCATGGGCTGGATCAATGGATGGGTAGAGTGGATGGGGTCCACCTCTCACTTCATTGCTTCCAGGTGAACCTTCCAGAAGCCCAGCTTTTCAAAATGTCTCCTTTTCCTTTGTTTATGGCACTGGTCATTATTTTTATTTCAATGAATAAGGACATTTTTTTCTCAGCCATTATCACTCCAACAAAAACAATATTTCCACTTTCAAATGTCCTCAACTCTCTTTTTTAAAAAAACACACTTTCACTGCTGGCTGGTTTGAATCAGGACCCAAATAAGGCCGCCTGTCATGCTTGATTAACAGGCCTCTTAACGAACAGCAGCCCCCAGCCCCTGTTGGTTGGAGAAACCAGGCTCTTTGTCTGTATTCGCTCCTGCCGTGGGGATTGGTGTGTGTTCACAGGTCCCTTTGGCCCCCAGGTGCTGGCACATGAGATTTGGAAGCCGGATCGAACGCAGTGTCTATTTTCCGGCAAGCAGACCCCCGCGCTTCCTGTTGTGCGGCCAGGAGGCTGCAGCATTTGGCTGGCCCCTTACCACGAGGCTCAGGTCGACAGGCAGCCTGGGGCCTCCCAGACTGGCCCCCAGCCCCCTTCTCTCTCCCCCAGCATCCTGGTGCCCCGTGCTGGGAGCTCACCTCGGCCTCTCTCACGCTGTCTGTCACTGGTCCTCTCAGCACCCTCCTATTTTTCTTTAGACTTGGAGAAATGATTTCAAAGGCAGACTTTGTGGCCCTGCCATAATGGAAAGCCAGCAACCCTGGCCATAAATAGAAGGTGGCTCTAAACACAAATACAATAAAAGTACAAGGAATATTTATTTCTAGCAACACAGTGCTGCTAGAATAAAGTCTCCCTCTATGATTACGTTACAAACGTTAGCGGATTGGACGACACAGTGACCCCTCCTGTAAAAGATGGACGCTAGCTAAGAGCACGATCACAAAATTGTGCCATCACGAATTGTAGCGGAGGTGCCACACTCGTGCAAGCTGTTCAGACTAGGTGGTATATGGGGACTTTCTTTTCTGTGAACTTACAACTTCTCTAAGAAAAGAAAAAAGAATAAGACAAATTAAATAATAAAATAGTAAAACAGTGTTAGCCAGGGGGTCAAAGACTGACAGCCGCTCTATTCGTATTGTAAGAGGGTTTCCAGCCCGCGCTGTCCCTGTCTGCTCTCTGATCCACCCACTGTGCCGTCGTGTTCTGCTGACACTGTGAATTCCATTTCCTGGGCTCCCTTGTTGACATGGGGCACGGTGGACTTGACCACCACGTGTCTCCATCTGCTAGGGTTGCCGTCACAAAGTACCACAAACCAGGTGGCTCAAAGACCACAGAAATTCTTTGTCTCACAGCTCTGGAAGCTGCAAGTCCCAATACAAGGTGCTCATTCAGGCGGCCAGGGGTTGAGGATTGAGCTAATCTTCTAGGGGGACACAGTTTGACACCTAACCTGCCTCTCTGCTCCAGGCTGCCTCTCCCTCCGGGCTCCTCTGAGTGGTTCTGCTCCCACTGGGTAGCCCCATGACTTCCTCTTGTGCTGAGCGCGCCCCTACCCGAGCCCACTGGCACCTCCTCCTCCTCCCCCGTCTCTTCAGCCCTAGGTGACAATATCTCCCTGTCACCACCTCTAACCAGTTCCTCATCTTAAATTCCCTCCACAGAAAGACTGTTTTTTCTGACTGGAGATGGCCGGGGAGGAGTCCTCAGCGTCATTTTTCATGTCACATCTGTGTCCTACCTCAAAAATATCCCACAGATCCCCAGTGGTGCCCACTCCACACTTTTCTGAGAACTCAGCATTAGCAGAGCGGGCAGGCTGACCTTTCCCTCATCCATGTCGCTGACCTGGACTCAGTCGCCTGGAATCCAGAAAGGTTTTCCTCCCAAATGCCACCATGCCCTGGGAAGCTCCCGTCAAGCTCTGCCTGTGACCCTCTCTCTCCCCATTCCTATCCCAGCAGGAGTCTGAGCGGGACGGTATCTCCTTGCCCGTCTGGTCTCTCTGACAGCTTCGTGCCTGGAAGTGTGTGATGAGACTGTCATTCTCTGTGCATTCACTGAGCCTTAAAGGACTGAGGGGAGGGCACAAAAGCAGTTTCAGTCCAAAAAACAGCACCCAAAAAGACCTCTTTTCTCCTGCTGGAACGAATTGCTTTAAAAAGAGTCTTCAAGACACAAAGTCCCTTTTGAATCATCAGTTTGCAAGGGAAGGAGGAAGCAGACACACTCATGCTTAGTAGCGATGTGATGTGGGGGAAGCCCCTCTTCTCTATTTCAGCCTCAGTGTCTTCATCTGTAAAATGGGAGAACATTTCTAACCAGCAGGAGCCTCCCAAGGTTGATGGCAGAACGATCAGATAACTGAATAAGCATTCCAGTGGCTAATATGGACATCCTTGCAGGTGATGTTTTCATACCCAGTGAGTCTTGGTATCCTGGAGGGGTCAGAACTCCTAGCCCAAAGGAATCCTCACCAAGATGTCTTACTGTTTGAGGCCACCCTGAGACAGTGGACGTGGGAGAAGAAGGGTTTCTAAACATCTCCAACTGCCTTTATATGTCAAGAAAGCCAAGTTTGGAGGTCTGAGAATGGTTTTCACCATCAATCACAATGGGCAGGCTTTGGGGGTCTGGGGTAAAGGAAGCCCTCTGCCTCTACTGATCGGGTGTGGGAGGAAGAGCAAAGAAGAGGAAGGATGAAGGGGGCTGTTGGAGATCTCCGTTTGCTCCAACCTAGTAGGCAGCTCCTGGTGGCTCGTGCAGGTGTGCCAGGGATCTGGAATTCCCTTGTGGGCCCTCGAAGGGAGCAGAGGTGCTGAGAGGTCTCCCAGCCCAGCAGGGGCTTGGACTCAGGAGGAGGAAGCTGCTGAGGATGGGGCAGTGGAGGATCCAGCTCATGTCTAAAGGTCACGGGGGCTTTGGTGAGAACCGAGGCTGGGGATGGAGATGAGTGGGACCAGGGCTGCGTCCATCCTAGTCTTTGTGAACAGTGCCCATGAGTTTGTAGAGTGCACACCATGCACCACTGTACAAGGCAGCCCTGAGTGGGGTGAGGCCCTTCCCCTGAAGCCTGGCAGAGAAACTGAGCTCCCCTTCCCTAATGTCAGAAGGACTCAAAAGCTTTGCCTTCAACTCTGATGACGTCTTGGGACGAAGAAAGAAAAGGGAGGAAGAGTGTTAAGAAGTTAAACTGAGACCTGGACTTAACATTTTCTTCAAGGATACTATGGTAAAAAAAAGGGGTTGTTTCAATGGCACTAGATTGAAATATTTTTTAAAGTTTTGTTCCTGCTGCCAGGATAAAAAGCTTGTAAGCTTGGAACGGGGAAAGCTTGGAAGCAACAAGAGATAAGTTATACAAAATTAGCAAGCAACCTTAACAAAAGTACTTGAGCAGCTCTGCATATATTTTCAGTCCTGGGGAACATGGTTAGCTCAGGTACAGAGTGGATGGGTGTTGGCTTTGTCTGTCAGCTGACAGCAGGTGCCTGTGGGGTCTGTTCCTCTGCCCTACTCTGTTCTTTCAAGTGTCAGCACATCATCCAATCAAGGACTTTTTTTTTTCACTGAAACTGTCACAAAGAGAGAATACTCCTTTGCATGGGGGTAGTTGAGAGGTGGGTTTGTAAGCTAAGAGCTGCTGGGGCCACTTCCTGAACCTGCCTAAGAGTGAAGGCAGCTCAGATGAATGCAGAACGGAGAGAGTAAAAATAGGAAGGAGAGAGTAAAGGAGAGAGAGGGAGTAAAGGGTTGGTGGAGTCTAATGATGTTGAATATCCTTTCATATGCTGGTTGGTTATTGTGTATCTTCTTTAGAGAAATGTCTATTCACATCTTTGCCCATTTAAAAAATTGGGTCATCTATCTTTTTATTATTGAATTGTCATTACTTTTTATATATTCTGGATACAAGCCCATGATCAGATATATAATTTGTAAAAATTTTCTCTCATCCTGTGGATTGTCTTTTCACTTTCTTGATGGTGTCCTTTAAATGCTCTGCTTTTAATAAGAGAATGGGAAATTTGATGTTAGGTTTTGGGGTGGGGGGATGGAATCCAGGAAAGAGAGATTGGATCCAGCAGTCAGCATATTGCCAGAGAAAGACAGAGAATGATCTCTGTAAAACAGAAATATTGAATACAAGTTCCTTTGAAGCCTGTCTCTTGATGATAAACTCGGTTGTTTTTTCCTGAAGTGATCTTTATTTCATTTTACCCCTATGTGACCAGCTACCCAATTCCAAGTTGTGCTATTTTTTTTCTCAGCACTTTAAAGACATTACTCCTTGTTTTATGGCCACCATCATTGCTCTTAAGACATTGGCTGTCAGTCTAATTGTCTTTCCCTGAAGGTGGTTTACTTTTCTTATTGGCTATTTTAGAGCCTTCTTTTTGTCTTTGATGTTCTGCAGTTTCAATACAATGTCTTCCTGACCCTGTGTGACAGTTGTGGCAAAAAGTTCTGGAGACCACCACTTCTTGTGGTGGCCACCTGGAGATCCCCAACTGGAGGCTATTTCTCCAGCCTTTCCAATGACTGTGTAAGGATCTCATTTTCAGTGTTCAGTATCTCCTGGAAATAGCTCGAGTGGTTTCTGTTTTGTGCTAAAGACCTTCATGGGTACAGGGACCCTATCTTTTGACCACAATATTGTTAGCTGCATTTTTGCCCTTTGTCTGTTTCCCACAATCTCTGACTCCAATGTCTCTGCATGAAGATCTTGGGGGAAGATGGAGTTCATGCTTAACATGGGGTGTGGTGGGAGGGTCTACATTTCCTCCCTAGGAGCTCCCAGTTCTCTACTCCATCTCTCATTTCTGCTAATCTCCCACCCACTCATAGAGCATTGTGGGGGAACCTAGGGAATTCCTCTTTGCCCCCCCCCTTTGGATCCCTGCCATCCCATTTGATCATGGTTATCTGTCAGTGATCCAAGCCAGGGGGTACAATGTTGTCGAGAAGTATTGTGTAGTAACCCTAACTCCAGCCTCTGACAGTTCCTAATAAACAGTTCCTCCTCACTGCCCTTGATCAAGATCCAAGAGTCCTTTACAGCTGTTCCCTAGCTCAGGCTTACCTGTCAGAAGCCCCTGACTCTGCAGCCCTGGACATGGTGCTTGGTTAGTGGGGGCGTCTGTACCCTGGGCTTTTGTGGCTACCAACAGGGAAGAGGTTGGGATGTTCATCAGCTCAAGTGCCCAATAATCGAGACTGACCCCTTCTGCCTTTACCCACAAAGGTCGATAGAGAGCTGGGTGTTCCTGCTTAGATACCAATAAACAGGGCATGAAACCGTGGCCAATCCCCTGTGGCAGGGTATGCCTGGATTAGGAAGCAGCCAGGCAGCTGCAGAGCCACTCCACCCCTGTGGTGAGTTCCCAGCATGCTCGATAAAGTTCTATTAAATCTCTCAGGTGGGGGCCCTTTGAGGGCTGATAGGCAGTCATTCTTGACTTTTGAATTCCTGCCAGTTGAAATACTTCCCATAGCAACTGACTCTCAAAATGTCTCCCACGGTGAGAATGGATTGGAGTCAGGAGAAGGGATCTCCCCACAGCTCTGTGCAAGTGCAGCTCTCAGAGCTGAGTGGGATGGGCCTGGAACAAGGAATGGAATTGTCAGCCACCCCGGGTGACACCCATGGGGCTCTAGACTAAATGCCAGGGCCTACTAATTCAAAGCTTTGCTGGTCTGAACACTCCATCCATTTACTCAAACGTCACCTTCTCAGCGAGACCTTCCTTGATTGCCCTATTAAAATGGCCATTTCCCCACAGCAGGCCCCATCCCTCAGTTCTGCTGTATTTCCCCCAAAGCATGTACTGTAATCATTTTACGTATCATGTTTATTTCTCCATAAGGACAGGGATTTTGTCTTTCTTGTTACATGCTGTCTTTCTGTATTTCTAGAACAGTATCTGGCACACAGTAGGTTCTTAATACATATTTCTTGAATGAATGAATGAATGAATGAACAAACAAATGAATGAATGAATGCCTGGTGGCTCTGCACATGCACAGACCACATTTTTAGATGGACATCCTTGCCCATCTACAGCCAGGAGAACTGGCATCCATTTGTCCCACAAGGGTGCAAAGCCATCCCCTGTTCCTCTCTGTACCACAGGATGGCATGTCTGAGGCAGAATGAACTGTTTCCACAGCCCATTCCCAGGGCTCTGCAGAACTCTATAATTAGTGATAATTGATGGCTTCTCCCATTCCCAGAGCAGAACTCCTGTGCTTTGAAGAAATCATATGCCTCCCCACCATGAGGGTCATTTCTCCCCTGTGACTTTGGCTCCCAACTTAGACTTGCCCACAGAGCTCTGGGTCCAAACTCCACCCAGCCCCATGTCAAAGTCATGATGGGCTTAAGGTTAGCTGGTTCCAAGGCTGTCACCATAGATAGGTAGCAAAAATGCCTAGAGCCAGCTGTGATGATTTGAAGCTGTATAGACCCCAGAAATGTATGTTCTTAAAGTTAATCTATTCCTGTGGGTGTGGATCCATTGTAAGTAGGATCTTTTGGTGAGTAGGATCTCTACATAAGATGTGACCTGTCTCATTCAGGGTGGGTCTTAATCCTCTTACTGGAGTCCTTTATAAGAGAATGGAATTCAGACAGACAGAGAAAAAGCCATGGAAGAAGCTGGAAGCAACAAAACATGGAAGAGAAAGGAGAGACCAGCAGGTGCTGCCATGTGCCTTGCCATGTGACAGAGGAGTCCAGGATTGCTGGCAGCCTGTTTTGGGGGAGAAAGCATCGCCTGATGATGCCTTGATTTTGGACATTTTTTCTCAGCCTTGAAATTGTAAGCTAGTATGCTAATAAATTCCCACTGTTAAAAGTCAACCCATTCTTTTTTTTTATTTTTTATACTTTTATTATCTGTAGTTTCTAATTTTTCAATGATAAATTTGTATTATTTGTATAAAAAAAAGGAAGTGCCACAAGGCTGAAAAACTTCTTTTTCTTCCATATCTTCAAAACAACAGGTCTAGACTGTAAGAAAGCTGGGCAATGGGTGGGAGCTCTTCTGCCCAACATCTTCCTGCCCAGGTCTTCTCCTCTCCCTGCCCACTCCGCACCCACAAGCTTGAGCTGGCACAGCTCCCCAAGACTCTCATGCTACCTTAGCAGGCAAAGTTGTCAGAACAATGGGCCCTGCCAGGGCCGAGTCAGCAAGCAGGTGCCTCTGGGGCCAAGAGGAACTGAGCTGGTGTTGCAGCAGGAAGGAGTGAGTTAGACCCGAGCACTTTCTGAGAGCAGTAAGAGGCTGCAGCAGGTCAGGGAGGTCACAGAGTCAGGCTCCTTTCCTCGGGAACAGCAGGTGTACTCCATTCTTACCTTGAGTGGATTATTCATTTTCTCTGAAGCACCTAGTTTGGCACTGAGAAGTGTCCAGTAAATGTTTATGTTTGGATGATAGTATTAATGAGCTTGTCTGAGACAGGCTTATAAGATAAGAGTTGCTGAGGTCCTCTTCCATGCATCTCTAGCCTAGTCTCAGCGTTCGTTTCAGATTGTCACTTTGCGGGTGAAATGAGTCCTGGCTTAGTGGGTCCCCATTCTTGCTGAGTGTCCTTGGCAGGTTGCGTTCCCTCTCAGGCTTCTCTCCTATTAAACAAAGATGTTGAAGAAGATGCTCTCTTAGGTATCTCTGCGCTGACATTCTACAACAGCTGGGAAGTTTATACACATGTGATGTGTTACTGCTGTGGGGTTGATCTCCAGTTTTGTGTTCTTTTGGTTTTCTTAACTAACATCTGTTCTCCCGAGGGCAGGCACGGGGTCTGACAAGGCTCTGTGTCACCATTGCACAACCAGGGCTGGTCCGCAGTGGGCTGGGGGTCAAGACCCCCGCCTTGCCCATGCTCAGCACGTCGCAGCATGAGGTCCGGCAACTCGGCTGACAGCTGGCTCCTGTCCTTGTCACTGTCTTGAAAAGTCAACCCATTTTATGGTATCTGCTTTTGGAAGCTTAGCAAACCAGAACACCAGCTGGCCTCAAACACGTGATAGAACCCAGCCAAGATCAGCAGAGCTGCCAACCCAACCCACAGTTGACTTCAGATGCATGAACGAACCCTGCAGCGACCAGAAGTACTACATGATTGACCAGCAGACCCATGAGCAATAACAAAAGCCACTAAGTTTTGGGGTGGCTCAGTAAGCATAGGGTTGCCAGGTAAAATACAGGATGCCCTATTAAATTAGGATTTCTGATCAATAACTGAGAATTATTTACTGTTCATCTGACATTAAATTCAGGTTGACACCCTGTGTTTTTCATGTGCTAAGTCTCACAACCCTCATTAAGCAGCAGTAAGTACCTGACACAGCCATGGTGGGTCTCTGGGGATCTGGGAATGCTCAGCCATGCCTTCCCATCTTGAGGATGCAGCCCCTACTCTGTGTATATTCTTTCCCTCATTTCCTGGGGGTGTGTCCACGGGCTGAGGGCCTGGTGCTCTTTCAATGTCTGCTAACAAGAGGTCAGGAATGCACATTAATCTTTTCTGTGGCTGCCTGGGGTCTCAACTCCCTCTGGGGAATTCTTATAAGTACTGCTGGAACACAGAGCTGGTCTTCCGTTCTATAATGGAGACTCTCTTTCCTTTCTTAGCCCCCTTTGCAGGAATGGGGTCATGACATGCACTTGCCTTTGATTAGGATCAGATTCACCCAGAGATTCCTCTCTTGTGCTGGTCAGTGGCTGTGCAACCGTGGTGTCCACCGCTCAGTAGCAGCTTTAGTGGGAGCCTCACCAAGCTGGTTTTGTGGTGTGAATTTGGCTGTTGTCCTGGCTGTGACTTCTCCTGCCTTGTTTCTGGTTTCCCCTGTAACTCCAGGCTTCCTCGAGAGCCCATGAGCCAGCCCTAACCTTCGATAAATGTAGTTTCTATTGCTTGCAGTTATGAACCCTGAGGAATTCAAGGTCCTAATGTTCCTAGTGTCTATAGGGACTCTGGAGACAAATTGATGAGATGCTCGGCAAGTTGGCCATGAGGTTTCCCTCTGTCACTTAGGATACCCATTTCCTGCAATTGGATGAGATGGGATCAGGGAATGTGGGAGTTTCTGGATCTATGTACACGCTGAGATGGAAAAATGGTTATGTCCCCCTTGGAGCACATAACTGGCCCTGTCTACTGACTCTTTCCCAATACAGGTGACCCAGCACCCAGGACTTGATTCCCCTGCCTTTCCAAAGGCCCCTGGACACAAGAACATTACCCCAAAACTCTGCCACTTTAGTACCGTTCCATATTCACATCCCACCCCTCTCTGCACACTCAGCTAGCACTCCACAGGTATCCTGAAAGCTTCCAGCAAACGGAAAAGACCTACTGGGCCAAGGAAACTGTTTTTCCTTACCTCCCTCCTCATGCTAGCTGGAGATGCACTAAAGTTGTGCTCTCCTGGCCCTCACGGGCAGCCTAGAGCTTGCTAAACCCAACACAATCCACACAAACAAACAAGTCCAGTGCTCTGGCATCTGTACATGCCCTAGTTTCCCCAGATTCCTCATGAGCCACCAGAAACTCAGAGACTTGTATGTCATTCATCAAATGCTTTTTGATTTGGTAATTCCGTTACAGATTAATGATGGGTCAGTCCTTTTAAGATACCCTTGTCTTTGTTTCCCAGGCTGCTATGACAGATACCACACAATGGGTTGGCTTAATCAATGAGAATTGATTAGCTCATGGTTTCAGAGGCTGGGAGGCTTCCTTCCTCCCAGGGTCAGTAGCATTCTGGCTGGCTGGCAATCCTTGGGTTCCTCGGCTTTCCCATCCCATGGTGATGTACTCTCCTTTATCTACCAAGTTCCATTGACTTCTGGCTTCCGGCTCCTCTGAGTGGTTTTCTCTGACTTAATCTGAATTTCCTCTGCTTGTAAAGGCCTCTAATAATCCTATTAAGCTTTTCCTCATTCAGGTGGCCACACCTTAACTAAAAATAACATCTTCAAGAGGTGCTATTTACAATGGGCTCACACCCAGAAGAATGCAGGTTAAGAATATATTTTTTTGTGAGTACATAATTCAACCTATCATGCCCTCTGAAAGGCCTGAGGTCCTATAACTCAGCTGGAGCCCACTCCCCTTCCATAGAGCCCACATCCCAGATAGGACTTTGCCTTTATCTTCTTCTACTCCTTAGCTGCTAGGGATTTGTGGTGGTTAAAGTCATCTCCACACGGTTCCTGGTGCATGCTCCAAGAGGCCTGTCATGGATGTCCCCATTGTTCATGCAATGACATGTCACATTGAGACTTGGACAAAAAAACTGCACCCCAGCTGCTGACCAGTTGCATCAGCCAGGGTCCTCAGTTGCAAATAAATAGAAATGGACTCTGTCTGATTTATTCAGAATCTATCAAAAGGCCATAGGGACCTCACAGAACCTCTGGAAGTCTACACAGCCAGGAAGAGACCCAACGTTTTACCACAAAGCTGGGCTGGAGATGACATCACAACTGCCACTGTCATTTCAGGTAGACTATAAGTTGCACCATCCTCACCATGCTTGCAGCCCTCCAGGTCCTCCTGTGGCCACTGCTGGAGCTGGTGACATCCTCACCAAGGGATTCTGATTGTGGAGTCTGGATCCTCAGTATTCAAGTATGGTCCATAGACCAGCCCACTTGCATCACTGGCGTGTTAAAATGCCAAATATTAGGCCCAACTGTTTTAGGTTCCTAGGTTGTTCAAGCAAATGCTATGCAATGGGTTGGCTTAAACAAAGGAAATTTTATCCACTCATGGTTCAAGCCTGGGAAAAATTCCAAATTAAGGCAACATCAAGGCAATGCTTTCTCCCTGAAGAAGGTAGCATTCTTGGGCTGGCTGCCAGAAATCCTTGGTCCTTGGCTTTTCTGTCAAATGTTAATGCACATGGCGGCCTCCCCTGTCCTCTCCTTTCTCTTCTGGGTTCCATTGATTTCAGCTTCTGGCCGCTTCCTCTGTGGTTTTCTCTCTCTTCTTGTCTGAATTTCATTCTGCTTATAGAGGACTCTATCCCCTGATGTTCCCTCTTACTTTTCTATACCTCTTTGCGAGTTTAAAAATTTAAAACCTTTTCAATTCCTTTAGTGTGATCTTGGTTGGAAGCATAGAGCACTCATATGGTCATTCCATCATCTTTAACCAATATTCCTGAAATTTTTTTTATTAATAAGATTAATAGATACAGAATAATTTAAATGATACAGAAACATATTTTTAAAAAGTAACATTTTCTCACCATCTTCTGCCACTTCTCCATTTCCCAGATGTCACCACTATTAGCTGTTAGGAATGTACCCTTTCAGATATTTTTCTCCGTACACAGATAATTATAGATTGACAATACATGGCGAGGCATATACATCATCCCCACATAAAATGTGATCTTATTACTTATGGTCGACATGGAGTCAAGCCACTCAAATCCCCCTTTTAGAAAGGACGTGCTGCTTAGCTACAAGGAGTGTAGTCAGCTGAAGGTGACAGGGCTCAGCTGTTAGCTCTTTTAGGACTGTCTTGGGTCCCAAGACACAGCCATGGTCTTCTTGGGGCAGCCCCAGCCAGTGAATGAGCAAGATGGTTAGACAAGAGCCTGCCCATTTCTGCCCAATGCAGGACTCCTCTCGTGGCCATCTTGGCTCTGGGGTGCCTTGTTGGGCTGGCAGAGACCTGGTCAGGTCTGCACTGCAGGCTGAGGGCACCCCCTGCCCAATCCTGCTCCTCCCTTTTCTTTTCCAGGTTTCCTCCCAACAAACCCTTCATTTTCTCAATTCTGTCTCAGCATCTGCTTCTTGGAGGCTCCAAATGACACACTTATTGTTAAGCCTGACTTTTTTCAGTTAAATATATCAGGGATGTCTTTCTATGTCATACACTTAGATCTGTCCCATTTTTTAAATAGCTGTATAGTAGTCAATTTTTAAAATTGTCATAACATATAAAACAAAATTTGTCATTTTAACCTTTTAAAGTGTATAATTCAGTGGCATTCGTTACATTTACAATTTTGGGCTACCATCACCACCATCCATTACTAAAGCTATTTTCATCACCCCAAACAGAATCTCTATATCCATTAAGCAATAACGGCCCATTCCCTCTTTCTCCAGCCCCTGCTAACCACTAATCTTTTATTTTCTTTTTTGTCTCTGTGAATTTGATTATTCTCGCTGTGTCTTATAAATGAAATCAGACAATATCTGTCATTTTGTGTCTGGATTCTTTCACTCAACATGAGGTCTTCAAAATTCCTCCATATTGTAGCATGGGTCAGAACTTCATTCCTTTTTATGGCTGAATAATATTCCATTGTGTGTCTCTTGCTTATCCATTCATTTGTTGATGAACACATAGGTTGTTTCCACCATTTGGCTATGGCGAATAATGCCACTATGAACATTGGTTTACAATTATCTATTTAAATCCCTGCTTTCAATTCTTTTGCACATATATACTTGATTGGAATTGCTAGGTCATATGGAATTCTTTTTTTTTTTTTTTCATTTTACAAATATTGGTATGTAAAAGATTTTATTTATTTATTCATTTATCCCCCCCCTTGCTGCTTGTGCTCGCTGGGTCAGCTAACCACGCCATGCGGGCGGGCTTGCCTTCACCAGGAGGCCCCGGGAACCGAACCCGGGGCCTCCCATATGGTAAACGGGAGCCCTACTGATTGAGCCACAGCTGCTTCCCCCATATGGAATTCTTGTATAGTATTTAATAGCATGAATACATCATAATTTAACCATTCTTTTGATGGAACTTGAAGAGGTCTCTACTTTTTACTGTTAAATATCTTGTGATCTTTTAATATGTGTATTTCAACACAACAGAATAATTTTACAACAAAGCTATACATTTGTTTCTTTACTTTTTCTTACTACTTCTCCCCACTCAGTACTAAGTACACCGCAGACCCCCAAATCGTTCTTCAATTTATCCAGACCTGTTCTTCAGAGAGAGAGCAGAAATGAAAAGTGGAAGATTGAGGAGAAATATTTAAGGTACTTGAGCACACTCTGCTTCTTAGCACCTGCAGTTGCTTTGGAAGGGCCTGTTTACACACAAACAAATGACAAGATAATTACATGCCATTCCTGCCCGTTCATTAAGGCAGGTCCCTCAAGGAAGCCTCTGGCAGACATCATTCTTTGAAATCTGAATTTTGATATAATTCAGACAGTAAAAAAAAAAAGGAATTTTATTTTCTTCAAGCTACTCTGTATGATTTTGACAAGTCTTTCTAACATTTTGATTTTTAAAAATATTTTCCCTTTCCCATTCTTATGTCACAGTTAAATCGATAGCTTCATCTCTCCTTCCTTCAATTCTATGACCCCCTCCCCCCACAGCCCGAGGTTTCTTCTGAGGGCTCTGATGGTTCCTTCTCCATTTCCTTTGGGAGTTCCCCTTTCTCAGCTCATTTTTTTTTTTTTTTTTTAGCAATCCAACCCCACCCTCCCCACGCCCACTTCACTTTTAAGATTAGTATCCCAGGGAAAATTATCTTGATACAGTGTTGACTGGCAGGTTTGTGGCTCACTCACTCCAAGTTGTTACAAAACATAGGCTCATGGACCAGAGAAGGTCCCAAATCACCGGACTTATTACAGAAATTAAAGTCATATGAGAGGAAGCAAGGAGAAATGGATGGGGGTGGGTTAATTCATTTTGGATAAGAGCAAGTTGGAGGAAAGAGGCCAAACAACCCTGTGACAGTTTGAAGTTCTTTTATGAATCCCAGAAAAGATTATATTTCTGAATTAATCCATTTCTGTGGGTACAAGACCCTTTGAATTGCATTAAATTTAGTTGAGGACCTTGATTAGATCACTTTATTTGATCGCTTTTGATTGGACGACATCAGTGAGGCATGACTCAGGTTGGATCTCCAACCTGTTATTGGAGTCTTATGCAAATGGAGACACACAAAGAGACAGAGAAAAGGGAATTCTGCCATTTTGACCCCATGTGAGAGATAGGACTCCAGGTCCACCTACAGTTGCAGAAAGACAGAGAAACCCTGAGAGGCTCAAGGAGATGAAGTCCAGGAAGAGATGCCTGATACCCACTGCTAACCTCAAGGAGAAAGTATAGAGAGATCAGCAGACCTGCCATCTTACCTCACCATATGCCAGAACTCCAGGGTCTGCTAGCAGCAGACCTTTGGTGAGAAAGCATCTCTGATGATGCCTTGATTTGGACAATTTCACAGCCTCAGAACTGTAAGCTTTTACCCCCCAAAAAAATCCCCTTAAAGCCAACCCATTTCTGGTATTTTTGCAGTGGCAGCCTTTGGCAAACCAAGACACTCCCGAATCCTGGGTGTACCCCGCTCACATGTCCCGATTGTCTACTGTGTCAGCCTTCCCCTCCAGTGGCAAGCTAAGGGTGAGCAGGAGAACCCAACACACAGAAGGTACTTGGGCTCAGGACACATACTTGCTCGGCTGGTGACAACAGGACCAATGGCTGTCTCTTGCCACCTCGCCAATTAACAGCTTACCAATGAGCAGCTAAGGATTTTATCTGGCAGAGGACATGAGAGGCTTGAATGGGTGTCCCCAGTGAGTGACCTTATGAATATTAAGTAACCCATATATTCAGTGAATCATAAATATTCAGTGTTGCAGTTGTCTCATGTATCTCAGGTGTGTCTTGAATATTTAGTGTTCATTTGATCCTTCCATCCCTTTTCATCTATATTCAGCACATATGTGCTCTCTTGTGTCATCTAACATGTCTCAGGGGTCACTAACCTACTTCCCTCTGCTTCATTTTTGAATTTCATCCACCTCATTTGTTTTCTTTCTTTCTTTAGCAGAGCTGAATGGTCTCAAACATTGCAGCAAATGCACATTGCAGTCAATCTTCTTGTAAATAATTGTATAAAATTATGCAATATATTACACACACCAAAATATGCACAAAATATATACACGTGGTTTTAAAATAGCAAAACAAATATTTGTGTGACCCCACTCATGTTCACAAAGGTGACATTATCAGGCCCTAAGAAGATCCTGTAGGTCCCCCTCTAAAAGCCATTCCCTCTTCTGTAATTTATGCTATATATTATAGTTTTATCCCTAAACAAATATAATTGCTTAGATTTGTCAGTTTTTAAAATTTATATAAATGTAATCACGCTAGATACATTTTCTGTGATTTGTTTCTTTTGCTCAACATTACGTTTTTGAGATTAATTCATGTTGCTGTGTGCACCAATTAATTTGTGTAAGGTTCCTGTTTGCCTGGAATTGGGGGTTTCTTGGGACCTGGGATTTCAATCTTAAAACTGGGAGCAGATGTCCCAGGCATGGCTGGTTACCCTTGGTCATTTCATTGCTGTATACTACTCCATTGTCTGAAGGTACCACATATCTGTTCTACTGGGCCTGGACATGTGGGCTGTTTTCATTTTCTGACGATTTTGAGCAGTGCTGCCTCTGGCGAACAATTTCCCGGTGGTCAGGTGAGTATGGGTTTGACAAATCTAGAGAACACCAAACTGTTTTCCCACAGGACTGCAGCAAATCACCCTCCCACCAGCACATGGAATCTACATTCCCACCATTGCTGGCTTTTGTTCAATATCTAATTTTTGCCCATTTGGTGGGTATAAAAGGGATCTCACTGGGTTTTTCTTTTGCATTCCTAAGATCATTAATAAGATTTATTGGCCATTTTGATTTCCTTTTTGTAAAATGACTATTCATTTTTTGCCCTTTTTTCCCTTTTGATATTTGTCTCTCCGTTGACTATAGGAGTCCTTCATATATTTTGGATATTAATCCTCTGCAGTTATATGTTTACAAATATCCAATGGTTCTCTTGAAGCAAGTGGGGAAAGAAACTCCTCAGAGTTCCTCTCTTACCCAGCCCTACCAGTTCAGGGCTGCAGAATCATCATATACCCTTGATCCCATCTTGGCTTCCCTGTATCCTTTCAAGGAAGACAGCTCAGTTGTGAGCCCAATTGGACAGATGAGAACCTGACATCCAGAGTGGTAATGTGACTTGGTCAAGGTCACACAGCTGGTCAGTGGACCAGCCAGACTCTCTGGCACCAAGAATGGCCTGGACAGAGGAATGCCCACATGTAGGACTGGGCACTAGCACCCACTGTATCACATGCCCTCCTCCTTTTCATGAAGCATCCACCAAGTTCTTTGAACATCTCTCTCTGAAAAGTCATTCCTTGGCACTGGTTGCTAGGCAAATTCATAATGAATGAAGATTTCAGGGCTCTTAACTGGAAACCCTTAGGAATACTGAGGCATCTGCAGGCTGTGGCTGGCAGAATTTCAAGATGATCCCCAAGATTCCTGTGTCCAAGTGCACACAGCCTGTATAACACCTTCTCCTCGACAGTGGACAGGACCTGTGAATATGATGGGATAGTTGCTCCCTTGGTTAGGTTATGTTATTTGGCAAAGGTAATGGACAGTAAGCCCATGATCATCTTGTATTATTATTATTTTTATTTTATTATTTTTTTGTATTATTATTATTATTATTTTTGAGGTACAGGGGCTGGAATCAACCCCAGACCTCATATGTGGGAAGCTGGCACTCAACCACTGAGCCACATCGGCTCCCCTGAGTTGGTTTTTCCATTTGTTTGCTTGTTGTTTGTCTTTGTTTTTGGGAGGCACCGGGAACTGAACCCGGGATCTCCCATGTGGGAAGCAGGAGCTCAACCGCTTGAGCCACACCTGTTCCACCTTACCTTGTATTAGGCTCTGTTATAGCAGCCTACTGAAGAAGTAAGCAGCCCTGCTGTGAGAGGGCCACATGGCTAAGAACTGAGGGTGGCCTCCAGAAGCTAAGTGAGAGCCAGCAAGAAGATGGGGGCTTCAGTCCTACAATGGCAAGGAACTGAATTCCGCCGACAACGAGTGAGCTTGGAAGTGGGTCCTGAGCCTCAGATGCATTTGCAGCCTGGGTCAACACCTTAATTTCAGCCTGTTGAGACCCTGAGCAGGAGACCCAGCCAACCTATGCCTGGAAACATGACCTGCAGGAACTGTGGGATAATAAATGGATGCTGTTTTAACTTACTAATTTGTGGTGATTTTTGTTATGCAGAACAGAAAATTGATAAACAGGCCATGGATGGGGCTGGGGCTGGGGAATCAGTTTTTAGGAAAAGCCCTGGTGCAGGGCTTGGCTGCTGGGACCAAGGAGGAAGAAGAATGAAGGGCACCAGAAGGATTGTACCATGACCCTGACAGGCCAAGAGTTTTAAGCCAATGGTCTTAGAAGATCCTTGCAAGGTGAGGATTCTGATCTCCATTAACAGATGAAAAAAGGAGGCCCAGAGAGGCTAGGACTTGTCCAAGGTCACACAAGGAGGAAGAGATGAGGTTGGGACCTCAACCAGAGGTATCCCAACTGCGTAAGGCCATGTGTGTGGATCAAGTATTCACAGTGTGTAGGTAAAGTGATGGAACTGACCCACAGGGGTCTGGGGGAGCCTGTCTGGAGACTTGAAGCTTTGCCTGCTCCCCCTTCCTCATCATGACTAGTAAAATAAAGCTTCCAGACCACTGCAGCCCAATCTTCCTCATACCCTACTACTTCCTGAAGTGGGTATGTAGTCTTCTCGTTTCTCGTTTCAGTCACGCCCCTCATTAGGGCAAAGGATTTCCAGCTTTTTTATTGATCTTGCCTGTAGTTTTGGCACCCAAATGGACCCTGGGTCTATTAGGTGTACGTTTCCTGCACCCAAAAAGCACTGGTGGTAGTATCGTGGCTGGGCAGTATGGGAGCCATTTGTTGTGTTTGCCCAGCATCCATTCCTTCTTCTGGAGATTTCCATTAGGGGGTTTCCCCTCCTCTGTTGCACACAGTTTTGGTGGGACCCTCAGTCAATATGGCACCAGAGTGGACCTGTGATCAAGCAAGGCAGATCAGATTATCTGGAGTTCGAATCTCATCCAGAGGGTCACAAGTATTAGGTAGGAACAGTTATCCTCTACTCTTTTTTTTTTTTTAAAGATTTTATTTATTTATTCATTTATCCCCCCCCTTGCTGCTTGTGCTCGCTGGGTCAGCTAACCACGCCGTGCGGGCGGGCTTGCCTTCACCAGGAGGCCCCGGGAACCGAACCCGGGCCTCCCATATGGTAAACGGGAGCCCTACTGATTGAGCCACAGCCGCTTCCCTCCTCTACTCTTGTGCTTTCCAAAAGGAGGACTTCCTCGAGGATTACATCTAAGACTTCCTGCCCCACCCCTTTGTCTCCCCACCCCCTGGAGGAGGCAGAGGTCCCTGATTGGATGGTGTCAGCCAATGGCTTGCGTTTCTTGGTAGGGTGGAGCTAATTCATTCCAGGTTGCACCTGTGGGCTGCTCCCTTTTTCTTTCTTGCTGAGTGGAGGGAGGTGTCATTTGTGGATGGTTAGGTCCATTTTGCAGACCTACTTTCCCTCACATCCAGACTGAGAAGGAGGGTTTGGGGCAAAGTGTTTGAAACCACATTTTTCACTCCAGATTTGATCTGTATCTAGCTGACATTCTGATAGCCATCCTGGTTTTCCCCTTGGATGGGGGAGAAGGGCATTGTTTCTTGCCCCTCTCTAATCCACTATGGCCTGGAACTATTTGGAGGATACTCATAGCATTATCCTGAGTTGTCCAGGTTACCAGACCCCCCAGAGCCAACCTGGTTCTGCCAAGAAGGTTCTGGTCTATCTGAGACTGCACCTTCTGCTTTTCTTTGATTCCGCAAGCACTCTGCTATCCTTCCATAAACCTCCATTTCCCCCAAAGTGGGACAGAATGAGTTTCTGTTGTTTGCAACCAAAGAACCTTGTCAATACAGGCAGTGTCTTCACTGCAGGTCACTGGGGACTGCCCTGTCCCCCAAACATGTAAGTAGATGGATGACAGTCCCACCCACTCAGGCTGCTACTGACAGGAAGCAGATTGGCAGCCGGGACCCCTGACTCTGTTCCTGCTCTACCTCTGCTTCTCACTGTAACCTTGGACAAGCCACGTCTCTGGGATAAATGAATATTGGGTCAGAGCATCTTCTCCAGTTGCAACATCTACCTGATTCCAGCTTCCAGGAGGATGCCTGGTTGCAAGAGTATCGTGTAGCACCCATGGGACCTTGCGCCAGTTCTGGGACACTGTCCATTCATTGGTCCTGTAGAGAAACAACAATGATGACAAATATTTGAATAACACGTTACTGTGTGCTGGCCAGGCACTGTTCTGAGTTGGTTCTATCACCATCCAGTTTTACGGTAGAGGAACCTGGGGGCACAGAGAAGTTAAGCAACTTGCCTAAGAACACACAGCTAGGGAATGGTGGAGCCAAGATTTGGACCCTGACAGTTGGGCTGCCCAGTCCTTGCCCTGACTGCTATGCTGGACCTCCTCCCCGACGGGCCATCTCCTTGCTCTCATGCTTCTACCTGCTTGTGTCTCTGCCTCTCTATCCACAGCCTTGGTGCCTCTGCTTATTCAGGAGTGCATTTCACACTCAGACCAAGCAAGAGAGAGGCTCTCATTGGTCCAGGAACATCCCATATGGAGCTCCCCTACTGGCCGAGCTCGCCTCCAAGGCTGCTTTGGTGTTTGTTTCTGGCCTCAACATTACAGCCAGTGCTGCAGGGTAGGTCTTAATCCTCTTACTGGAGTCCTTTACAAATGGGATGAATGCAGAGAGAGACAGAGAAAGAAAGAGAAAAGCCACAGGAGCAGAGAGAAAGTTGTGAGGCAAGGAGGTGATATCAACAGAACCTGGGAGAGAAGAAGCCAGGGGCTGAAGCAACAAAACCCAGAAGAGAAGGGAGAGCCCAGCAGATGCCTCCATGTACATCTGCTTTGGGAAGAAAGCATCTCTGGATGATGCCTTGATTTGGACACTTTCACAGCCTCAGAACTGGAAGCTTGCAACCTAATAAATCCCCATTGTAAAAGCTAACCCATTTCTGGTATATCACTTTTGACAGCTTTTTAGCAAACTAAAACATACCATTTTTGGAACTGGGCCTGGAGATCTTGGCTATTGGGTTCCACTGGAGCTGCAATATGGGGTCCTGAGCCATCCAGGATGGGGTACAGGACACTCCATATTAACCAACCTCCCCTTTGTATTTTGGAGGGGTTTTATTCCAGTACGCTTATCAGGACTTTCATATTGTGACAGTTTAATTCAGAGGGCATTGGATTTTTCAGTCACTTCCAACAGAAAATTCCGATCAGTTCAAGAGATGGCATGGCCTTCCCTGCTCCCTTGGGTCATGACATTCCAGGTGAGCTGGGGTTGCCCAAGAAGTCTTGAATATTCCAAACTTCCCAGCCTGGGCTCCTGGAAAGCTGTTTTGTGTGACTTTGTTTCTAGCAAATTTTTTCTGTTATTTGAAAAAAATGTTTTGATTACAAAAGCAATATATGCATGCTTGCTCTTTGTAGACATTTCAAATTAAGAAGAATATAGAATAACACGTGGAACTGCATCGCTCTTGACCTTCCTGTAGATAACCAGTGTTCATAGATTTTTTTATGCTTTTGTGTTCTCTCTCATGCACATACATCTGCAATTTTTAAAAATACAAATGAATCATACCATGCAAATGTTATTGCGCAACCTGATTTACTCATATAATGCAATGTATCTTGGGCACTTTCCGGCATTAGAAAAGAGAGTCCAACCTTACTCATTTTAATGGCTGTATAGTACTCCTTTGGAATGATGTACCTTGTGATGAATTTAGGACCCTACCCTACTTTTTTAAAAAAACTATTTTATTGTCTCAAATAGTTTGAAAATGAAGCCCAGGGGTGTTTCATTTGGAGAAACTCCTGCTCTGATCTTTTGAAGGAATATCCACTGGGAGGTCAGGGCATGTGGGCAGTGGCACCCGTGTCCCAGTGGGCTCATGCTGCAGGGGACCGTTTGCTGTGTCCCTTTCCACAGGGGTCTCAGTGGGGTCAGCGTAGGGAATCTTTGCAGTGTGGGACGATGGGCTGGAAACTCACTGCTCCTTGGAGGTCTGAGCATGATGTTCAGGTGAACTTGCTGGGGTGAAAGATGCCCTCCCACTCCTTGGGTTTGGTCCCAGCCTGCACTTCCTATTAATCGCAGTAAATATACATCATGAGGCATGACAACATAGAAGAAAAAAAAAAAAAAGGAAGATGCAAATTAGGGCAAAATCATAAAAGGAGGCTAAGGGAGATTTAAAAATTAGGCATACTAGTAAAAGAATTAACATTGTTCTAATATATGACATGGGATTTTGGAACAAGGGACTTAAAACAAGCTAACAAAGATGAGAACTTTGGAATGCAAAAAAAATAATAAAAGATAAGAAATTGATATTTTGGATAAAGAGATAAAAGGCAAGGAACCCATGGGAGACCAGGCAGAAGCCTAAAAACACAAAAGAGAAAAGATTAAGATCAAGGATCAAGTTAATATCCATGAAATAATTTTTTAAGTCGATGAGACCACCGATTGAAAATGAGAATTAAGAGCTAAAAAGTTGGGAGTAAAAATCAATATAAGAACTGAAGAGAAAATAGACTAAAAGAACAACACTTCCACTTGTCCTCTCCTCCAAATAAATACAAAAGAACTCCCAACCCTTTTCACAATAAATAAAACCAGGAAGGAAAGAGGGGAGATGGGACACCAAAAAAAGAGAGCAAGAAAGAGCAGTTTAAACAATATAAATCAATAAGACAAAATGAACATGGAGAGCTAAAAAGTTGTGAGTCAGAGCCCCAGTTCTTTCAAAAAGCACATCTCTCCCCAAAAGGGAAAATGTACAGAAATCATCCATCAGACAGTGCCCTTGCCACCGTACCCACGCCCTTGCTTTGGGCTGGGTCACCAGTTCCTTCCTTGGGTCTGGACTGGGAGTACTCTGTAACCTGCGCTCCTACCTCCATCCATGAGTCTGCTCACAGTTCCACCTTTGTTCCATCCGCCCCCATGAACTCCCGGGAAACTGGGCGTGTGCTGTTAGTCGGACCTTCAGCCTCTTTCTCCAGCTCTGCTCCTTGCCCCCCAGCTGTGAACTCTTGCCAGCTCCTCGTCACCCTACTCCAATCCCTTGGGGCTCCCCTACTCTGCCTCCCTTCACATGTGCGTCGGCTGAGCTCCCCAGACGACATCTTCCCCAGGCTGTCCCGGAACAGGCTGGAAGCTGATGTGCACAGATAGTGGTTCTCAGACTTGAGCCTGGGCCAGGAAGACGTGGAGGGCTGGTCGGAGTCTAGATAAGGGGGTGGCTCCACGGCAGACTTTCCCACTCGGCAGGTGTGGGGTAGGCAGGCTGGCTTCTGGATCTCCAGCAACTTGTGGGAAACACTCACGCCCTCGTTCAAAAACTCCCTTTCGGTCTATTAGGGGATTGCTACTCAGGAAGGAAGCCTTAAGCAGCTTTCAGCTGTGTTGCTTGCCCACTGCCTTGGCCGTGTCCCTTAATGGCCCTATGGTTGGCTCTCTCCCAGACCCTGACCCTGACCCTACCATACCGTGGGCAGGACTCCTCTCAGCTAAGCCAAGCACTCCAGTTTGCCCTCTCTCCTGCTCCTGCATCTAGAGAGAGAACTAATAAGCAGCATTCGACATCTACGGTGGAGCCCGTGGCACGTCCCCACACGGCAAGTGGCTCCCACTCAGAACTCCCGCCCTCAGGAAGAAGCCCCTGGACTGACCTTCGCTGGCTCCCAAGTTCTGACAAATCATTTTCTCGAACAAAAGAACAACCTTCCCCAACGGTTGTTCCTATAAGGGAAATGCTCCATCCCCCGGGAATTCATTGTCCAGCAGGGAAGAGAGATAGTCTATGCCTCTGTCAGGGTGATGAGTGGGACCATCTGGGTCCAGTTGCTGCCTGGTAAGCTCCTCCCTCTGCAACTTGGTAGCGTCCATCTTCAACCATTTAACTATGCTCACAGATTCAGTGGGTCAAGAATTTGGAAAGGGTCCAACAGGAGATGGCTTATCTATGCTTCCAGGCCACAGCTGGGAAGACTGGAAGATAGAGGGGTGGGGGTGGATGCTGGCTTGCTGGCTGGTGCTGGAATCATCCGAAGGCTCACTCACTACCCCCGCCTGGTGGCCTGGGGCTGGGAGGACACCAGTGGGAGCCTCCTCATGCCTCTGTGTGGCTTGGGCTTCCTTGCAGCATGGCGGCCATGGAGAAGTGGGACTTGTTACCTGCAGGTCAGAGATCAAGTGAGAGCATTCCAGTGAACAAGTAGAGGCCGCGGGAGCCACCCAGTGTCACTTCTGCTACATTCTGTGGGTTACGAGGGAGTTACCCAAATTCAAAGGGTGGGGAGGCTGGCAAAAAAGTGTTAGAATGAGATAATTGCCTTCTTTTGGGGAAATTCAGTCTGCACAGGTCCCGAATAATCTCGGGGTTCTCTGAGAATCATATTGGGAGCTAGAAGGCTTCCTTGAGGAAAGGGAATTGAAATTGGAATTTGGAGGATGCAAAGGAGTTATCCAGGCCAGCGGGGAGAACGTGGGCTTCAGGAGGAGGGAGCAGGAGGGTGAAGCGACTAACATGTTAGAATATTTGATGGCATTAAAAATCAATAGTGAGGCAGAGTGTCGGGAGAGAGTCCTGGAGGGGCAGGAGGTGAAGAGGGTGGGCCATGGCGACGAGTAGGGCTCTGAGCAAAGAAGTGACGCCATCTTAAACAAAAACGTATTGGGTTTTAAAAAGTGGCAGCAGGGACACCAGTTCTGAGGACATTGCCACTGACCAGGCAGGAGAAGATGACAGCTGGAGCTGGGAATGGAGCTGTGTGCAGGGAGAGAGGCAGACGGGGTCAAGAGACGGGGGTAAAACCAACCTGATTTGGTGCTGAAATGGATGTGGGGGTGCGGGAGCTGTCACGGCACTCAGGGAGGACTGGATGGGTGGGGGTGCCATTTAGAGCAGGGTCCCTAGTGCCACTTGCAGGTAGCGTGGCTGAGGCCACTCTCACCACGTGTCATTTCAGCAGACATGGGGAGCAGCCAGGGCAGGGGAGTCCATTCCTTGAACAGCCAACCCACCCCCTCTCTGGGGTTCCTAGAGCAGCCCCAGGGAGCCCATCAGTGCCTGCCCTATGGGTGGGTTTCCTTGCGTGGGGTCTGGTATTGGACAGGTCCTAGTTTCAGTCCTGGCTCCATTCTGCACTCGCTCGGAGACCTTGGTCAAGTCACTTCCTCTCTTCAAGCCTTGATTTCCTCCTCTGTAAAAGCTGAGAAGGCTAAGTGGCTTGCAAGGTTGTTGGGATGTAACCCTGTGGGGTTCAAGTTAGTGGTTACCTGCCCGGGGCTGGACAAAGGTGTGCTGAGTGAATGAACAAGAGCTTTCACCAGCAGGGGTGGACAGTCTCATTTACCTGTGCAGTGTGGGCTCAGCAGGTCCCCAGCAGGGCGGAAGGGAGATGAGGGGGGCCCAGAGAGGCAGCCAGGGGTAGAAGGTGGAAGGCAGGTGTCCTCAGGGTGCGGAGGGGTGACAGAGTCAAAAGCATTCCCTCCCTGAAGGAAGGGCGCCTTCCATGGACCATGGGAGCCACTGCAAGTTCTCTAGTACAGGAGGAGCACAGTGGCCACGTGCTTTAGGAAGAGGCTAGAGCAGATGCGGTCAGAGCCCCGACCCCCATCCCCATGCCATTCCCTACAGCACTGGACGGCTAAGGCCAGCCCACCCCCTACCCCACGCACCTCTACCTGAGGACCTGCCCACCACCCCCCATAGCATCTGACCCAGGTGCGTGAGTCACCTGGCCTCCCAGGATCCCCAGCAGGACTTGGCCCCAGCTGACCGCTAGGCCGCTTACTTGGTAGCGCGCCCTATTTTTACTGCCTTTTCTTCCCCGTCTCATTTCTCTGCCGCCCTCCAGCGTTTCCTGGGATCAGCCCCTAAAGAAACCCCTGGCACTTGCATCCTTTGCTCAACGTCTAATTCTGCTTCACCCAAATGAAGACAATCAGTTGGTCTGGGTATGTGGGAGGAGGTGGGTCCTTTGGGTCCCTGGGGACCCAGCTCCTTCAGGGCTCTCCACCCCTGCTCTGCCCTCAAAGCTGGGTAGGGGTAGGGGTGAGGAGGGAATCTCTGAAGTTTCCCACTTGCCCTGAGGGTTTCCCACTTGCCCTGAGGGTTTCCCACTTGCCCTGAGGATTTCCCTCTTGCCTGCAGGCAGCCAGTGCAGCTCCAGGGGAACCTGCCCCCTGTAGGATGCCCGTGTTCCCAGGGGAACCCTGGCAGAGAGCAAGGGAAGGAGTGGTTGGTGCTGAGCTACTCACCAAGCCAAGGGAAGAGAGTGGAAGGGAGGCAGGGATGGGCAGAATGGAGGAGTCCACTCAGTCCTCCCACCTTTCCAGGGGCTCCCACGTGGCCACATGAACCCTCCCAGCAACCTCAAGAGGTAGGGGTAATGTCCCCTTCACAGATGGAGAATCAGAGGCTTAGCCAGGCCAGGAAGGGCCAGAGGTGGCGCTTGCCCCTCCCAGGTCTGCCCGACATTATAGGCCTCCCAAGGACCAGAGGTAACCAGAAGGGGGCCTTCTGCCATCTCCTGCCCAGGTGCTCGTGATCTGGGCCAGTGCATGGGCAGGTGGGAAAGACCGTGCCCTGCAGGACTCAGCCAGCAGGACTCAGCCAGCAGGCAGAGGGTGCAGGGTGAGTATGAGAGGTTCCCCACCGCCTTCCCAAGCCTGTCTACCTCCTACCTGGAGAAGGGGAGCGGGATGGGGTGGGAGTGGGGTTTGCTGGAGAGGTCCACCTTAGCCAAAGTGGACCACCCTCCTCTACCACAGCCCCGAGACCCACTCTCACATGGAAGGTGTCCAGGGAGTTCCCCTCTCCACGCCTGACTCCTCTTCCACTCTGACCTCCTTTTGAAGGAGGCATGGGGTTTGAAAATTTCATCAAAGCTCCTGGCTTCATCCGCTTCCAGGCAAGAGGGCAGGCGGCAGGGGGCCCTGCGGGGGGCCTCAGGTGCCTACCCTGCTTGGTTAGTACTGAGTACTGCTCTTGGGTGGGTGGGGCTGCAAGGCTTGGGGTGAGGAGCTGGGAGTGGGGGTGGGCCCTGGGTTGTGTGCACTGACAGGGGCTGGGTGACGGGCATGCAGAGAAGGTATCTGGCTTCATGGGGAGGCACCTGCACCCTCAATGGGTGAAGGTGGAGAGAGGCCTGTCAGGCTTGTTTGTATGAGGGGATGCTGGGGTTTCCTGGGCAGTGGGCTGGACCAGCACACACTCACTCCTTCTCTGTGACTTCTATTAAGACAGCTCTTTAAAAAAATATTCAGATGCCAATGCATTTGCGTGGTTTTAAAAATGAGGATGGCACATTGGGTGGTTTCTATTCCTTTGCTGCTGGAAACAGTACGGTGTGGGTAGCTCACACGGACATCGCTTTGTATGTGTCTAGGTATCTCTGAAGGATAAAATTCCAGAAGTGGGGCAACTGGATCAAAGCGGAAAGCATTTGTAATTCCGAGGGAGATTGCCAATGCTCCTCCGTAGAGGCTGCTCCGTTGGGCTCTCCCAGCCACGGTGAAGGTTTCCCTGCGGTCTCGCTGACAGAATGCCTTGCAGAAGCTCAGAGTTTTGCCTATCTAGTAGGGGAAAACACAGCTTGAAAACTATAAAGAGGCTGGCTTTCTTTGTCCTCCCTGATGGCTTTCTTGGCAACCCAACCTCAGGGTGAGTTGTCCTGTGACCAGAGTGTAACAGGCTGGCTTGAATTTGTGTGTGTGTATGTGTGAGTGTATGCAAGTGTGTGTGTATGTGAGAACACGTGTATGTGAGTGTGTGTGATGGTGAGAGCATGTGTGAGTGTTAGTGTATGTGACTATAAATGTGTGAATGTGTGAAAGTGTGAATGTGTATCTGTGTGTGTGTGTGTGTGCATGGTTTACTCAAAGCATCTTCACCTCTGGATTTGCAGATCCAATCCCTGGGGAGGAGGTAGCTTGATTTGAATACAGAGCCCAGGGCCCTCTGGGAGAGAGGGGACCAATCCCTTCAGTCTTGTACCCCGAGATCTGAAAGTTCGGGAGAGCTGGCTGGTGGATCTGCATGAGCTCCAGAGAAGGGCAGTGAAGACAGAATTGGCCAAATGGAGGCGGAGCCAGGCTCAAGCTAAGGATGGGAGTTAGGGGATTGGCTAGGCTCTGGCCGAGAGCGTGACCGCGGCTGGGTGCTCCAGAAGATCCTGCAGCCCCGGAGGTCCAAGGCAGGGCCTGGCACAGCCTTGCAGAGAGAGGGATGAGCAAGGGTAGTCAACCAGCTAGCTGTGGCTGCAGACCAAGCCAACTCTAACACAGAGGCTTCAAACAGCACTTCACTGTTTCTACAGAGTCTGAGGATTGGCAAGGTGAGTCTGCTGATCTGGGTGGAACTTGCTGAAGCACCATTGACCAGTTGCTAGGTCGGCTGGGCTAAGATGGCTTCAGCTGGGCAGACATGGCTGGGCACCATGTAGCTTCCTGGGCATCAGCAGCTGGCTGGGGCTTGTTCTCAACACAGAGGAGGGGTCTGAGAGTAAAGCATAGGCTCAGAACCAGCACCACATCATGTCCAGCCCATTCTAGCATTCTAGTGACTAAGGGCTGGGGAGCTGGACTCTACCTCTAATGGGAGGAACTGCACTGTGGGTCCAGGGAGGGATGGAGCCCTACGGTCAATTGTGCAATTAGTCTGCCACTGAAGGGACTCACCACAGGAGTCCATGGGGCCATGCAAAACTGACTGCCAACAGCATTCAACAAACATCCCTAAACTAGGGGCTGAGACTCATAGTCTAGTGCGGGAAGGGGAGGCAGATACAGATGCAGAAAACACCAGTGGGGAACTTGGTCAAACCATGATGGAAAATGTGCAAGAAGGATTCCTCGGGCGAGGGGCCTCTTGGGCTGGAGTTTGCAGGATGCATAGGAGTTCACCTGTGGTTGTAGGGATGGAGCAGGCGACCTCATAATTCCTGGATCTCCCTAGTGGTTCTGGAGGCAGACAGCAGAGGAAATCCAGCCCCAGCAGCTGAGGAAGGAGGCACCGCCTCCCTCCTGCCTCTGGGGAGCTGGGTACTTGGGCCCTACCTAGGTGCTCTAGAGCCCACACTGGCTGCACAGGCTGTCCCTGCTTGTGCAACCAGGGATTAAATAGACTTTGTTGGGATTACAGCTGCCAATCAAGTTCAAGTGCATTTTTAAGAGCTTAATTTGCAGCCCTAGGTTTCGAATAAAATCATCAAGTCCAGTCGATTAAACTCATTAACGCGGGTGGCCGGGCGGGCATGTTTGCCTCCATCAGATTCGGAGAATTAATTAGGGGCCTGTTATCCTTTGTCGGGATTAGCTGAGCCGGCCCAGAGGCCCGGGGTTTCTGCTCAAAGACAGGCTGTAATCTCTTTAGCGGGGCCCTGGGAGACTGAAATCTGGGAGGCTTGAAAGAACCATGCGGGGTGTCTTTGATTCTGCCGTGTGCAGACCTGTGGGTCCAGGGGTGGGGTATGTGGGCAGACCCCAATGCTAAGCCTCCCCGAGGGTGGCCAAGGGGTGGGAGGGAGGGTGCCACAGTCCAGGCATCTCCGCACACCACTCCTGACCTCTTCCCCCAAGTCCCACAACAGCCCAGTAAGAGGTGAACCAAAGTGGAGGATGTCTGTTGACTTCTTTGCCTATCAGAAATGGCCTGGGGTCGGATGTGGCTCAGATGGTTGGGCGTCAATCTCCCATATGGAGGGACCTGGGTTCGATCCCCGGGACCTCCCGGTAAAAAAAAAAAAAAAAAAAGAAATGGCCCCCTCACCCCGGTAAAAAAAAAAAAAAAAAAGAAATGGCCCCCTCACCCCAACCGATTGGTTCAACAGGCTCTGCCACCTCATCAACTGGGCCACATGACCAAGTTGGCCACCAAGAGATCCTTGGGGAACATTGACTGGTCTGTGAGTGGAGGTGTGACCCAGGGAGAGTCACTCAAAGCCATTGGAGGAGAGGTCCTGATACAACACAGGGGAAAGAAAGTGTAACCTTCCCTCTCGTGGTAACAAGAGAAGCCTGGAGCTGCCCATGGCCAGGCAAGACCTGCCTGAAATAGAAACTAATCCTGAGGAAGATGGAGACAGAAAGAGCGATGCATTTCTAATGACGTTGGGAGAGTTCCTGGATCCAGCCACATCTGAAGTTACCCGTGGACTTTCCCGTTGCGAGCCAGTCCATTCCTCCTTTTTTGCTTAAACCACTTGGAACTGGGTTTCTACCACTTGCAACCCAAAGGGCCCTTATGTATCAGCCTACATCTCAGTTCTTCTGTCTTCCAGAACATTAGGGCTGGGAAGGCATTTGGAAGGTCTTTTTATCTTTTCTTTTCTTTCCCATTTTATATACAGGGAAATGGAGGTTCAGAGAGGGGAAGGGACTCTAAGGAGAATGTTAATGGAGTTCTCTGGTCATTTTATGCTGGGCTTCCTGGGAGGGAAACCTCCCGACCCTTTCCTGTGTGGGTCTGGTTAGGGCCAGGGTGGGGTGGGATTCCACCAGAGGTGGAGGGTGGCTAGAGGGAGAGTGAGGCAAGCTGTAGACATTTCATGAAGTAGGGGAGAGAAGGCAAACTCTCCATAGTGGCCCCCTCACCAGTCCCTTGGGTCCTCTCTGTCCCTAGCAATGAGCAGCATGCCCCAATCCATGGGTAACTCTTTCCCTTACACCCCACTCCAATCCATTAGCAAAGCCTCTTGTTACAAACTCCAAAAACTATGTCAAATCCATCCTCTTTCTCCTTCCAGAGAGGCGGCGTAGCAGCCTGATAAGAACGTGAATTCTGGAGCTGGATGGCCTGGGTTCAAATCCCTCCTCAGCCCATCGTGTACTGTGTGACATTGGGGTAATCATTTAACTTACTGTGCTGCACTTTCTTTGTCTCTTAGGGACAGTGAAAGGGGAGGGTGATCATTGTATGTGGTTGCTGGGAGGATTAAAAAGAGTCGATTCATGGAAGGCACGGAGTAGGCACTTCATGGGTGTTTGCTGTCCTTTTTGCTGCCTCCCTTCACCCTTTCTGCACTTATGAACTGGTCTCTCTGCTTCTGTACCTGTCTGCCCCACCCCCACCCTCCAATAATTGGCTCTCAACACAGCAGCTGGAGTAGTACCTCCAACATTAGAAGTCACATCACATCACTTTCATGCTTAAAAGCTTCCAAAGAAACTTAGAAGTGCAGCTCACTTGCCTCCACAGGTCCTATGTTCCTGTGGCTTGGGCTTCCTTCCAGCATGGTGGCTGGGATCTGGGAGGGAGCTCCTGGAGGGAGTGGTGGACCTAGGCAGAAGCTGCATGGCCTCTTCTGACCTAATCTTGGAAGTGACATATTGTCACTCTTGTAGTTCAAGAGATAATAAATGAGCTCAAATTGGCCTAAGAAAAAACATTTATTGGTTCACTTGGCAGAAAATTCCAGGGGTGGGCTTCCAGTATGGCTAGATCCAGGAGTCTCACTGCCCTCTTGATGCAAACCAGGGCAAATTGTTTTGTTTAGAACAACATAAATGTGCTTTTTCATGGTTCTGGAGGCCAGAAGTCCAAAATCAAGGTGTTGGCAGGGCCGCGCTCCCTCTGAAACTTGTAGGGGAGTGTCCTTCCATGCCTGTTCCAGCTTCTGTGTTTGCTGGAAGTCTTGGCATTCCTTGGCTTGCAGATGCATAATTTCAACCTCTGCCTTGTCTTCCCTTGGCCTTCTCCCTCATCTGTCTCTCCATCTCTTCTCCCATTCTTATGAGGGTGCCAGCCATATTGGATTAAGGGTCCATGTTCCTCCAATATGACCTCATCTTAACTAATTCCATCTGAAGTGATCCTATTTCCAAATAAGTTCCCTTTTGCAGGTACTGGGAGTTAGGGCATCAGTATATCTCCGTGGGGGACACAGGTCAATGCTTCATGGGAACCCAGACTTAATGAAAGGGGAGGGTGCTCCTGGGCTCACTCACTGAGCTGGCCCTCATCTCAGGCTGCTCAGCCCCCACCTCGCTTGCTCTGGTCACAGCTTCTGCTTCAATTTTGAGTCTGTCAGAACAGGTGATCCCTTGGGCAGCTGTGCTGGGCAGCTGACCCAAATGGGGCCAATCAGAGAATTCCCTGGCACGTTGCTTGGGAAGTGATGAGGAAAAAAACAACAACAAAACTCACTCTTTCCATGTGGGTCTGGGGGCTGGCGGCAGCCATCTTATCTACCATATTGAGAAGGGGCTGGCAGCAGCCATCTTGTCTGCCATATTAAGAAGCCGGTGTGAATGATGAGGCTGTCCCGGGGAATGGGAGGTTGAGAAGGGGAGAGAGTATGAGTCCTGAGAGCACCGCTGAGCCTGGCTCAGCCCCTTGGATATCCCAGATACATGGATCAGGAGCCTTCCAATGGATTCAGTTATTCTTGATGTAGTCAGGCCCTGAGCAGAGGACAGAGGAAAAGGAGCTGGCAAGTGGTGCCCCAGGGGCCAGGTGCCCTGTCTAACCATGTGAGGTTAGTGTGTGGACTAGAAAGAGCCCGGAAACTGGGTTAGAATCTAACTCACATGCTTATGCCACCTGAACCTGGAGTGATCGCCTGACTTCTTGGGCCCCAGTGCCCATATCACCAAGAGGCAACTGCGGTGCTGGGTTGGTTCAATGGAATAATGGATGGGATATGTCTTGCCTGGGGTCTGATGTGTTATGTGCTCACTAAATGCAAATCCCCTTCCTCCTTTCCTCCCCACAGGCAGCTTCCCACAGGGTCTGCCTCCAACACTCTCCACTTCAAGAAACGCACCATCGTCATCTGTAAAACTCCTTCTTGCATCACTCCTGCATGGGGTATTTTAAAAAAAAATTTATTGTAGTAACATATCCTTAACATAAACTTTCCCATTTTAAAACGTTCTGTTCAGTGGCATTATACATTCAGTACTGTGCTACCATCGCCACCGTCCATCTCTAAAACTTTTCCCTCACCCCAAACAGAAACTTTCCACCCATTAAGCAGTAACTCCCCATTCCCTCTCTCTTCAACCCCTGAGAATCTTGAATCTACTTTCTGTCTCTATGGATTTGCTTATTCTAGATATTTCATGTAAGTGGACTCAGACAATATTTGTCCTTTTGTGTCTGGCTTATTTCACTCAGCATCATGTTTTCAAGATTCATCCATGTTGTAGCATGGATCAGAACTTCATTCCTTTTTATTGCTGAATAACATTCCAAGGTATGCATATACCACATTTTATTTATCTATTCATCTGTGGATGGACACTTGGGTGGCTTCCACATTTTGGCAATTGTGGATAATGCTGCCATGAACACTGGTGTACAAGGTTCTGTTTTCAGTTTCTGTTTTTTTTTAAAATCTATATCTAAGAGTGGGATTGTCAGATCCTATGGTAATTCTTTGTTTAACCTTTTGTGGAAGCGCCAAATGCTTTTTTTTTTTTCCTAACAGCAGCTGCACCATTTTATATTCCCATCAAACCACATGCGGGGGTTTCCAATTTCTCCACATCCTCGCCAATGCTGCGTATTTTCCATTTTTAAAATAATAGGCATCCTGGTGGGTGTGAAGTGATCTGTCATTGTGCTTTTGATTTACATTTCCCCAATGACTAATGACGCTGCCTAGGGTTTTTATGTCTGTCTGTCTGTGTGCATTTTCCACCTTGATTTGCCGGACACCTCACAGTGAGGATTCAATGACACAGTGGGTTACGCGTGCTTAGCACAGAGCCCGGCACACAGCAAGTGCTTAGAAGTGACTTTAACTAGCGTTCTGTGCCAGATGTCATTTTGAGCGTCCTTCTACAGACGCGTTCAATCTCCAACACAGTCCTATGAGTCAGGTGCAGTCAATATCCCCAATCTCGGATGAGGAAGCTGGGCCCAGAGGGGTGGGTTCCCTCGCCTGAGTCCACAGGACCGTAGAGGCCCATCCTCCCTGCCCCAGCAACCTGCCACTGCCCGTCACGCCGGGCCTTTCCCCCTGCCCCTTCCTCTCTTTGTCCTCTCCGGGGATGCTTTCTCCCAGGTCCGTTCCTCTCCACTGATCAATAACTCCTGGAGTGGACTCGGCTTGGCAGTTTTCATCTGATGGTTTCCCTGGCAACTGACCCCCAGGTAGCTGCCCTTGGGTCTGTCTGCTTTCAGATCAGAACCCGAAGGGCTTTCCTCAAAGGCCCAGCACCGGCTGAGCCTGCAGGGCTCCTGTCCAGCGTCTGGTCAAGTGGGAGATGCCAATGTGGGCCCTGGGCTTCCCGCAGAACCAGGGGCAAGCACAGGCTGGGCGTGGGGCAGAGCTGTGCAGACCTGCAGAGATAGAATCTGGGGTCTGGGGCAGATGCATGAAGGCCAAAGGCTTGGGGTGGGGTGTTTAGGTAGGGGTGGTGGTGACGGGCATGGATCATGTGTTGCAGGCAAGGGGATGATCCTAAGATGTAACCAGCTGCCAGCTGTCCATCACTAGGGCTTTGCCATGCATTGTCACAACACCGTGGCACTCAGTGCTTTTACTGTCCCCTGTCAAAAGACAACTCGGAGTTGAGTTTGCAGAAGAGTGCATGTTATTCGAGACACCAAGAGTTTGGCTGCAGCCAGGAAGCCCGACCAGGTGTAAAAATGGAAGTCACTTAGTGCTTCTAGAGATGGCGAAGGAGTTTTAAAACCATGAAAAGGACGTTAGCTTGAGTCCCGTTAATTGGATGAGGGTTTGTCTGACTTCCAACAACAGGTTTAGGGCAGGTGGGCTTTATTTTGTAAGGTGTCAAATGTAAGGAACCGGGGTCCTGATTGGTGATTTGGGTCAGCCGCCTTGGTGGGGACTTCAGATTTCAAAGGATGTCAAGAGGAAACTCAAGAGGGAGCTCAGAGAGGAAGTAGGGCCCAAGATTTTTTGCTTGTTTGTTTGTTTGTTTTGGCTCTGAAGAGTCCCCAGGGCTTTCTCTACATAATTTTATCTCCCCATTGTACAGAGGAGGAAACTGAGACTCGGGGAGCCTCCCTCACTCAAGGGCACACAGTGAGTACAGCCAGAGCTGGGATTGGAACCCGGTGGTGTGGAGTCAAAACTCTAATCCTCCCAGAGAGGGGTCCAGAAATAACTGACCCCTGGATGGTCCCTGGAAGAGGCCGGGGTAGCCACAGGCCCGGTGGTTTCTGGGAGTCTGTGGGCTGCAGGGGACACCAGCAGAGATTGCTTGGGGCATCCAAGACTGAGGGAGGAAACACGGTGGGAGGGCACCTCCCAGGTTTGGGGGTGCCTGGAAAGCCCCCAAGGGCCCAGAGGACTCCTGTGACTTGGGGGTGGGGGGAGATGTTCCTCAGCAGATTGGCAAAGGCCATCCGGGGACTCTCAGGGCAGAGGGGAGGCTGCACATCGGGCTGCCTGAGGCGAACACAAGAATGTGCTGTCCAGAGCCCCTCCCCCCTCCCGCCGGTTGAAGGACACGGGGTCCCAGTTGCTGGGGGCTTCAGCTGCCCCCCCTCCACCTGCAGACAGTGCCTGCCCCAGGCCGTGCCTCCTGGAGCCCTCCCATCCAATGATAGACCCACCCAGGAGATTCCAGGCCCGGCTGGCTCCTTGATTGGGTCCATCCTGAAGGCCACACGAGCGCCGTGGCCCCTGAGGGGTCAGCCAGGGCTGTCATTGTGTCTGCCTTGCGGCCCAACCTCCCCTCTGCCCACTCCTGCTCTCTGCCCTACCTGCCTCAGGTGTGGTCCTGGAGCCCTCCCTAAAGTCTCTAGCCTGCCGATTCATCTCCCAGTAACTCCTGGGAAGGATGCTTGAAGTTTTTCCTTGTGCCCTGCTTCTCCTGACTTCTCACCCTCCACACTTCCACTGAGGGTGTCACAGCTCTTTCCGCCCCGGACCACCCCTATTTCCCCTGAACTGCATCTCATTTCCCCCAAGTATCTCGGACACAGTCCTGTGGGCGGTATATGGTCTGGGGCTCCTGGGTGTGGGACAATCCAGTACGAGCTCCCCTGGTTAATCGGAAACCCCAGGGCCATCTGACCCTGCCACATTTTCACTGTCCATCTCTCCTTAGAGAAGCTCCCCCCGCCCCCAGCCCATCTCCCTCAGCACCTCTTTACCTTGTGGGCAAAGTGAGCCTTCTTGTCCTGACCAAAGGTGGCTTTGTACACTCCCATTCTGGCCTGCAAGGCCTGACGGAAGTGTGCTGAAGTCTTCCAGAAAGGTCTCTGGGAGGGCGGAGCCAGCTGGAGCCGCAGACCCTCTTCCCACCTGGATGGGGAGCCTGGAGCTGCGGCCTCTGCAACTTGCCTGTAGAGACATCTGGGCAGAGAGGCCAGGGGAAGACAAAGTTTGTCCGACCCTGCCTGGAACCTACCCTTCCTGCTCCTTGAGGTTGGAGGAATTATGCTTTTCCATATTTTCCCCAGCCCCTCTGCAGACCCTGCTGGGCCCAGCCTTCGGTACCCAGACCCACTGACCTGCCGAGCTAGACAGAGGCCATCCCCTCGGGCCTGACGTCCCACTGCCCAGGGCGCTGCCAGAGGCTGGCGGAACCAGTTCCTGCATCCCTAGAAGGCAGAAACTGCTATTTCTTTTCTTTTCTTTTCTTTTTCCAAATAATAAACTTTTTTTTTCTGAACAGTTTTAAGTTTACAGATATATTGCACAGAAAGTCTAGAGTATTCCCACATTTCCCCCTCCCCCATGCACTGTTTTCCTGATTATTAATAATCTTGCATTACTGTGGCACATTTATTACAATTGATGAACCAATATCAATATGCTATGAGTAATGAAGGTCCCTGGATTCTGTTGGCGTCCACTCTTTGCATTGTACAGTTCTTTGGGGTTTTGGCAAACGAATGAAGTCATGTATCTGCCATGGCAGTATCCAGCGCTACAGTTTTGCTGCCCTAAAAATGCCCTGTGCTTCACCTAGTTGCCCCTTCCCTCCACCCTACCCCCCAACCTATGCCTGTTTTTTCACCCTTTTTTATAAAGCATTAAATGTTTTCCTTCTTGAACAGTAATCAAGGCACAGGGCAGTGAAGCTCCTTTTCCCAATGTCCCCCAGCTGGTATGTGGCAGAGCCTGGATTTGAACCCAGGCTGTCAGGCACCAGAGCCTCTGCTCTAACTCCTGTCCCCCGACCCCTGCCAGCCTCCCTATGGGTGGCTGTGAGGTCTGTACCCCTATGAGCCTGCTTGGCACAGGCCTGGTACAGAGCTTGGAAGGCAACACCGTGTGGGGACACCACCATTCAGATGGATGGTGTTCTGGGGGCCCGGCACAGTAGGCTGGTTGGACAGTATCTCTCCTCGGCTTGGAGGATGGCCTCTCCTTTATGCTTGCCTCAGGACAGCATTTTGGTTTTGGCCTCTGGCCTGCATTCTCCTGGCATCAGCTGGCACGGATGGGAGGCAGACCTCCATGTCTGGCTTTCTGGGTGGGCTCGATTCCAAGCCCCTGCAGCCTCTGTCCAGCTGTTGCTAACCCTGCTGGCTTGAGGGGAGATCTGCTGGTCTTGCCTGCTCAGTTTCCACTCCCTCTTTTGGCAGCAGTCCCTTGACTTTCCTTTGGGGGCCACCCTTTCCCCACCACCAGTGATGGGATTCAGGTGGGGTTGGTTCTAGGCGCAGGTATGTGATTCAGGGTTGACAATCAGCACATTCTATTCGTCTGGCCATGGTGATTAATTTGGGGGTGAGCACAAGACCCAAGCGAGACCAACAACATTTGGCTGTGGGATTTCTGCTGGAACCATCTGGAAAGAGAAGCCGTCTCTCCACTGGCTTGTACAGTCACAGTGTATAGTTTGGAGCTGCTGATGGTATCTTGCCCCCCAAAATGAAGAAAAACTGAGCTAAGAAATGGAGAGCAGCAAATTCCCAAATGACATTGCTGGATTTGTTTGGACCTGAGCTTTGGGTCATAGGAGCAAATCTATTGTCTTGTGAATGGTTGGTGAATGGTTCAGAGAACAAGTGCAGGGGTGACTCGTCCCATGGAGCACCTCCAAAACTGGTCTAAGTTGACCCCCTCCAAGGCCCTCTGTGAGGCATCCCCTCGGTGTGTGTGCCTTGAACATGCTGTTCCCTTTGCTGGACGCCCTTCCACTCTGACTCACCCAAGACCCCATCAGGGGAAGATGAGGTGCTGGGGATCAAGCCCCCACATCTCCGGGGTCTGAGCCAGCCTCATGAGGCACACCATTTAAGAGCACTCTTCTGGAGCCAATCTGTTTGGAGTTTGAATCCTGGCTCTGTCTCTGCCTAGTCATGTGACTGCGGGCAAGTTATTTGACCGCTCTGAGCCTCAGTTTCCCCATCTGTAAAACAAGGGTGTTAACACTGCCTCACAGGGCTGCTGTGAGGATTAATCAAATGAATGTTTGAAAAGCACTTTGAATGGTGCTTCTGTATCTTGTCTCGTCTGACCACACACTGCCAGGACCACCTCATGCAAAGCTGCTGCCAGAATCAGCCCCACCTCTCCTTAGAGCTTATCAACCTGTGGATGCTGAGCAGCAAAAGGGGAACTTGGAAACCAGGAGCATTTGAAAAGGACCTTTCCTGCTGCCTCCCACCCCAAAACCCTTGCACACCCATGCACATAGCCGGTGTGAACTAGCAGTGCCTGGAGTTAGGAGGCCAGGCCCTTGAAATATTCATCAAAGGCCTCATGAATGCCCTGGTTTTCTTGTTGGGCAGGACTAGCTGTCACGGTTGTTTGGACCCTGGTCTCCCACCCCCTGCAGAGGCTGCCACTGACCCAGTTTGGAGGGATGGTTCTGTGCCTTTCTGCTGTGCACCCTGTTCACCTCTGCAGCAAATTCAATTAGCAGATGAAGAAAAACCTGCAAATACCCAGCGTGAGTGAAGGTGTGTTCAATGGATCCTCTCAACTCTGGCTGGTAGCCATGTCAATTGGCTTAGCCTTTCTGGATGTTAATTTGGTAAATGGGCCAACATCTTAAAAATGTTCAAGACTTTGGAGCCAGCAAGTCCACATCTGGGGATCAGTCATAAGGGAATACCCAATACAGGAAAAAAAAAGTTCATCTTGCCAAAGCTGGCTCATTCTGTCACTCTGGCCCTTGGGAGCCGATTGTTAAATACTCAGAAAAATTTGCCAGCCAGTTGTTAAATTGTTGGCAGCTTGATGTGGCCACGGTGGGAGTATTTACACCACAGGAATCAGCAAAAGCTACAAATCAGAGCTTTTTATTATTATTTTTTTTTTTCTGGAGTACTTGTTTACCAGAATACCCCTGGCTCATTCAATGGAAAGCTCTTCAGGAAAAATGGGGTTCATCTTTATGAACCGAGAAGGAACACCCTCCCATGCATATTATAAAGCAAACAAAGCAAACTGCCGGCTGCCGTTCGTGGAGGAAAATGGGGAGAGTGTTGTGATAGGTGTTAGTTGTGTATGTGGCATAAGTCTTCCAGGAAACACAAGCAACAGGAGCCAGTGGTTGCCTCCAGGAGGCTGAGAAGCAGAGATGAAGGACAGGAGAAAAATTTAGTTTTTTCCTTTATACCCTTTTGTATACCAAAGGGTACTACTTTCATAGTCTTTGAATTGATTACGATGTTCGTAATTTATTTTGTTAAAAGGCAATAAAAAAGAAACATTTTTAACAATAAGCTCATCTCAGCGTTATGCATTAGCATGGAAAAATTAAGAAACATAAGTGTCCAATTAAAGGGGATTATTTTTGTAAAGCACAGTAAGTTCTGTGGTGAAATACTATGTAGTCATTAAAAGTGGATATTTATGAATTATTTATTATGACAGGGGAAATGGCTAATGAGTGTACCTGATAAAAAGCAGACTGCAACATTATATATCTGGTATTATCTTGACTGTAAAAATAAGCAAGAATATAAATAAAAAAGGATGCAGGTGGGAAACATGCCAACCCATGAGAAGCATGTTTCTGCTTGGTGTTATTATGGACAATTAAAAATTTCTTCCTTATTTTTTTTCCTTGCAGTTTTCAAATTTGCTATGATATGTACGAATTACTTTTATAATTTAAAAAAAGTCTTTGTGTTTGTACAAAAGAGCTGAAGCCAGACACATGCTATCCCCCAGAATCCGGGACGTCACAGGGGGCTTGTCCCCAGGCCTGCTGGCCTCTGGTTTCCACATCCTGCTGACACTTCTGCCCTGCACTTGCCCTGGCGGCCACCCTGGCTCTGTCCCTCCCCTCTCAGGCTACATCTGATGGCCTGGGCTGCGTCTCCAGCTTTGGTCTGTCTCTGCCCACTGGTGCCTCATCACGTCCAGGTCCCAGGCACCCTGGGGGACCCTGAGCAAATCTTTCTTGGCTGCAGAGTCAGGGATGAGAACAATAATGCACGTACGGGCCATGGGACTTGAGATAGGAGAAAAGTTAAATTTTGCAAAATCACATCCACTCTGACTTGGCCAGAGGTGGAAGGGAAGTCTCATTTCCGTCATTTTGGGGTGTGTATCCCTCCTTGGTGTCATATGAGTCTCCCAGGGCAAAGGGGGAAGAGGGTCTCTTAATTCCTCCCCCTTCCCCAAGGCTTCACTGTGGATTCTCTGCTTTCTCTCTTTGCCCAGCCCGTGTGGTCCATCTCTGATAGTGGGCATGCAAGTAATCATTTCCCACTACTGAAAAGGGCTATGTGTCCAGGGACCAGAGCAGGCTCATCCCGGCTCTTGAGAGCTGGCTACAAAATATTCAGGAACACTTGGCAGGCAACTCCCCGGGAGCAATGGGTTCCCAGGACCTTTGACTAGTTCAAATCCTGGCCTCGCCATAGTCACCAGGAGTGATTCTGAGCAAATGACTTAACCTCTTTGTGCCTTAGTTTCCTCACCTGTGCAATGGCAGTATGAAGAGCTCACGGTGTGGTTGTGAGGATTAAATGAGAGGGTGTAGATCAAGGGCTCAGAACCTGCCTGGCTTTTGGAATGCCCTCAGCTGGTTGTAGCTGCTCAGCTCCAGACTGGGGCATGGGGGTCCCAGGCTGAGGGACATTTGCAACAGGCCCCTGAGCAGGAGTGGGGGACACACGCCCTCCCCTGCGTTTATCCCTTGAGCCCCTCCCACTCTTGGACCACCATCTCTCCCAGGTCATTAGCTGGTGGTCCCGGCACTGTTCCCCCCCCTCCACCCCACGTGTTTTGTTGGTTTCTCAAAGCAAGCCTGGGCGGGCATTTGGAAATCTGCCGATTTCCCCGGAAATCTCTCTTCTGTTTAAAACTGGGAGCCTCCCCGGCGGGAATTCGCACTTGCGCAGGACCGCTGGAGCCGAGCGCGGGCGCCCCCTATAGGCGGGAATGAGGTCTGCAGGCCTGGCTCACCGCCCTCACTTCCCCCTCTTGTCCCCCTCCCCGTTGGCCTTCCGAGGTCTTCACCCCCGCCCCACTGTTCCTGGACTTTCAAAAATAGAGGCCTCTTAACTCTTCGTGAGATACAAGAGACTAGAGCTCTAGGAGTCGAGACCAGGCACCCTCTTGGGGGGATGGGCAAATACCACACAGATTCTCCCCCTTCCCACTCCCTCCTCCTCCCCCCCCTCACCCCACCCCCACAAAAGCCAGCGGGGAAAACCAGACCAGCGGACCCCGGGTGAAATGGTCCTGCCTGGCAGAAAGTGCCAGCCTAGAAGTGGCCTACTGTGGGAGTGGGGGGAGGGGTGTTTTAGGAAATGGCCTGGGACCGTTCCTTTGCAGCAGCTGCAAACCTGCTTTAACCTCCTCTGGTGCCGGTCTCTGGCCTCCAGGTGATGCAGGAGGCATCCCAAGGGAACACAGCCTCTCTTTGTTCTGCAGGCAGATGGAAGGCTGCCCTGAGATCCACTGGGTCCCACTGGGAGCCCCATATGGCTGTCCCCTCCCCCAGCTCTCCTCCTGGCCCAGAGATGACCAGCAAAGCTCAGCCTTGATGTCCCCTTGAGCATGCATCCCCCCTACCCCCTCCTGCCAGCAGCTTCTTGCAACCTCCTGCCACCTTGTCCCTACATGGTCCCTCCACATGTCGACATAATGTCACCACACTTTTTGTGTTGGCGGCATCATTTACATTGATTAATAACAACAGACAAGCCCCTGCATTTCTGTCTCATTCTGAAATCTTAATTACTCCATCTCCCAGAGGTCCTGCAATCTGCATCTGTGGTAGGGCTTAGAGTCTGCCAAGGCCTGCAGGCAGTGTCTGACCCCAGTATCTGGCTTGTGGTCCACTGGGACCTCTGGCTCACACTCCTCAGTTCCCCGCTCTGGGCCAAGTTCCAGGCTGGGCTGGGGACACTGAAGTTGGATACGAGGTTCATCTCGGTCCTCAATGACCTCCCAGGCTGGTGGGGGTGGGGTGCGGTGGGGGAGACACGTGTATAAACCACCAGAACCCAGAGGGGGAAGTGGTCCCTGCTGTGACAGAGAGAAGCCCAGGGTCTATGGGAGCGTTGAGCAAGCACCTGCCCCAGCCTAGGAATTCAGGAAGTTTCCCTGGAAGAGAGGATGCCTGAGTGGAGCCTTGAAAGCTGTGTCTTGCAGATGAGGGGGGAGAGATGCAGGCAGGGAGAATAGCAGCGGTGAAAATGGTGAGTTTGGGGTAACTAGGGGTAGCAGGAACAGATTGCAGGGAAGATGAGGGAATTGGTGAGGAGATGATGAGGGTCAACGCTGGGCAGGGCGGCAGATACCTGCAGCTCTTCTTTCAAGTGTTTTGATGGTATCACCAGCGGCAAAGACCATATGGGGGTGGGGTGGGACAAGCTAAATCCTAGCTCCTCACCTTGGGCATGGCACACTCTCTCTCTCTGCTACTTGGCTTCTTCATCTGTGAAATGGGGTCCTCTGGAGCTTGGGGAGAGGACAGCCTGTAGGAGAGGCTCAGGATGAAGGTGGCTCACCTCTGCCCCCAAACCAAGCTCCCCAAAGGCAGGGTGCTAGACCTTTAGTCCACAGACAGCTCCTGCCGACTCCTTCCTCCCTGGAGACTTTTGTTCAAAGCTGTAGAGAGCTGAATTTGTCCCCCATCCCCCCTGGGGGAGGGATGTGTGGATAGCTCAGGTACTTCGGGGGAGGTATTGCCTGTAGAGGCCCCCTTGCAGGTCTGCCCCATGTTGGGTACCCCCCCCTCCAAGAGGCAGAAGGGAGATGTAGATAGCCTCCCTCTCTTCTTTCCCCAGCCAAGGGTCATGTCCCAGCTCTGCCCCCACCCTAGGGAGGGTCACTGCCCTGGAACCAAGGTCAGAGGGGCTGGGCTGGGGAGCTGGTATCCTCTCCTTCCAAGAGGCTGTGGAACCCGACTGAGGACAGTAATATTTCCTGTTTCCATTACTCTTACAGTGTGGATTTTGCAGTGTATGAACCATTTTAGGCCACTCATGGGTTCGTGGGCCAGGAGTTTGGAAAAGGCCCAGTGGGTACGGCTTGCCTCTCTTGCCACCATGTCTGAGGCCCCAGCTGGAAAGCCTGAGACTGGAGACTGGACTCTTCTGGAAGCTTCTTTGCTCATACATCTGGTGTCTGGGGGATGGCCCATAGGAGCACCCACCTGTGGCTGGGGCTTCCTCACCGCATGGTGGTTAGGAGAGAAAACCATGGGAAACAAGAAGCTGAAGGTCAGTGGAACCTGGAAGAGAAGGGAGAGGCCAGGAGAGGCCGCCACGTGCCTTGCCATGTGACAGAGAAGCCCGGGACCAAGGATGGCCAGCAGCCAGCCCCAGAACTCCGGTCTTTGGAAAGAAAGCATAGCCTTGATGACGTCTTGATTTGGACTTTTTCCCACCCTCAAAACCATGAGCGAATAAATTCCCACTGTTTAAGCTGACCTATTGCATGCTATTTGCTAACAACCTGCGAGCCTCCACCTGCACTGACCTTTCTCTGGCCACACTGCAGGCTTGGTACACTTTTGTGAAAGACCAAGAGCAGCCTCGGAAGCCGGCTCGCTGGTGTGTGGAGCTGGGCAGGTGCCGCCTGCATTGGGGTTGCCAGCTAACCCTCCGCACGCGGTAGTGGGACCTGTGCCCTTGCAACAAGCAGCAGAGGAGCTGGTGGCTGGAGCACAGGCTCTTGTCCAGGTCATGCTTGCTGGAAGGTTAGTTTCTGACCCATCAACCGCAAAGAAGCAAAACGTGAACTCTGGAATTGCCCCTTCCTGAGAGTCCGCTTCCTTGCCGGCCTTTTTGTCCTGGGCATACCTGTGAGCCACTCCAGAGGGTGCTTGGGCAGGCGTGGAGCCGTGTGCTGAGGCTGCTGCTAAAAAGACTGTAAGAAGCCAGGCTGGAGGGGCAGAGTGGGCATCCTGGGGTCCTTTTCCCTCAAGCCAGGGTCTTCATCCACGTGGGTGTCTGTCTTAGTTTCCCTGAGCCGGGGGTGCTTAAAACAACAGAAATTTATCCTCTCATTGTTCTGGAGGCTAGAAATCTGAAATCAAGGTGTGGGAGGCCTGCGCTCCCTCAAAATCTGTAGAGGAGGATTGTAGCAGTTTGGCAGTTTGATGTAATTATGAATTCCAAAAATAGATATTGTATTATGCTTGTAAAGTGGTCTGTTCATCTGGGCATGATTAAGTTATGATTAGGACATTGACTGGGCCACATCAGTAGGGCGTAGAGCCCCATCCCTTGGTGGGTGGGGGAATCAAATATAAAAAGCAAGGCAAAAGACAGAAAGAGCAGTTTTGATGTTGGAGTTCTGGTGAGGAAGGAGAGAAGGCCCCGGGATAGAGACGAGCCATTTGCCTGAGAGTCTACGGCTGGCCTTGTGGAGGAATTGGAGGAGCTAAGCCCAGAGAGAAACGCAGCCCCAGGAAGAGAGGAACACAAGAAGTCTGAACCCTGGCAAACATCGGCAGCTGTCTTGCTCCAACACGTGGCAATGGACTTTGGTGAGAGAAGAAGCTTATGCTTTATGGCCTGGTAACTGTGGACTTCTACCCCAAATAAATACCCTTTATAAAGACCAACCAATTTCTGGTATTTTGCATCAGCACCCCTTTGGCTGACTAATACAAGGGTCCTTTCTAGCATCTTTCAGCATCTGGCGGTGGTTGGCATCCTTCGCTTCCTTGGCTTGTGGTGGTGTGTCACTCCCATCTTGCCTCTGACATCACCTGTTCTGCTCTCTGTGTACAAAATTCCTCTTCTTATAAGGGCACAGTCACACTGCATGAGGGCCCGCCCTCATCTAGTTTGGGCTCATCTTAACGAATTCCATCTTCAAAAGCCCTGTCTCCAAATAAGGTCACAGTCACGGAGCCGGGGGTGATAATGCCTTTTTTAGGGTGCCATAATTCAACCCCAACTAGGAGCGGAGCAAGAATGGACTCAGAACTGATGGTTGCGAGTACCCATCCTCACCATGACTCCCCCATTGTGTGAACTCGGGGGGTCGCCTCACCACTCTGGGGTTGGTTTCCTCATCTTTGAAGTGGGGATACTGGTAGCAGCTTCTCGCGAGGATCCAAGGAGTTAAGCCATGTGGTGCACTGAGCAAAGGGTGTGGTACGGGCTACAAGGCCGACAGCCTGCTGTCCACCATCTCTTCCCTGCCCTGGATTGACCCAGACCTGTGGTGCCCTGTTCCTGGTCACTCCAACTGCTCCCCCGTCAGGAGCCCACATTTTTTTATCGTGCCTCTTTCTGAAGTCTTTCTCCCATGGTTCAAGGACAGAGCAGTTGGGAAGTTCATGGACTCAATGTCTCCAGGAACAGCCCTCAACCAATGAAGAATGGGGCTGGTGGATAAAACCACGTGGTGGGCAATCCTGGGGCATGCTCTCCACAGTCTCACAGAAGGCCGCAGGCTAGACCAAGCCCCAGTTGCCCACAGAGGTACTGGGCTCATCCACACATGCTTTATTGCTAGTTTACGTCCCTTGTTTCACGTCCCCTCCTTCACCTGTGTTTCCTGGGATCAGTTCCTATAAAACTACCTGCCCCTAAGTCCTTGTCTTAGGGTCTGCTTTTGGGGGAACCCAACTCAAATAGTTTTCCAGCTGCTATGACAAAAACCACACAATGGGCTGGCTTAACCAACAGGATTGATTGGCTCACAGTTTCGGAGGCTGGAAAGTGTTCTTCCTCCCGGGGACAGTAGAGTTCTGGCTGCCGGCAGTCCTTGGGTTCCTTGGCTTTCCCGTCATATGGTGATGTCCTCTCCTTTCTCTTCCAGTTCTCCTTGGCTTCCTGCTTCTGCCCCTCCCTGTGGCTTTCTTTCCATAAGGCCTCCAGGAGTAGGATTAGACCCATCCTATGGAGGGACCTGGATTGGATCCCCGGGACCTCCGGGTAAAAAAAAAAAAAAAAAAAAGACCCATCCTGATCCACATGGGCCACAACTAAACTAAAAAATAACATCTTCAAGAGGTCCTAATTACAATGGGTTCACATCTACAGGGATGGATCAAGATTAACAACTGTGCTTCCTGGAGTCCATCACTCAACCTGCCACACCTAGTTTGGAGTAAGCGCTCAATAAGTGTTTGCTTTTATTTCTATTTTTTTTTTTCTATAATAAAGATCACTGCTAATTTTTGAGACTGGTGTTTCTAAGGTCTCACATTAGCTGCTTGACCCACTTCACACCCTTTCATTGCCACAACGCCCCTACAAGGTACCTGCTATAATCGTTTATAATCTCTTATAAAAGAGAAGAGAGGCGCTCGGAGAGGCCCAAAGGCTACACCTCCTAGTGACTGACCTGGGATTGACCCCAAGACTGTCTGATCCCAAATCTGATTCTTGTCCTTGTACCAGGACCCCAAAAACATTTCTGAAACAGCTCAGAGCCAGGTCCTGTGTTGGGCTGGGGCACATCTGTGAATTGGATGGTTCCTGCCTGCAGGCACTTCTGGGTCTTCCAGAGCCTGCCCTTGTCTTTCTTAGCTGGGGACACTGCAGGGCCAGCCAACCCAGCACACCAGGTACACCTGTCTACAGGTAAGTGGGGTCTAGAGAGAGGCCCAGGGGCCTGGGGATACACCTCCCTGGCTATGACCATCAGTGGCAGAAGGTGTAATTCTACCTCCCCAAGCCCACGGTGATTCTTCCCATTCTGTCACTGCCTGCTCCCACCCTGCCCTGTTTCGTCCCTACCCCTGGGCTGTCAGCCCTGGCTTGGGCTTGAGGGTCTTACAGGCTTCGACTTTAAAAACAAAAATGTATTGTGGCAACATATATGTAACAACTTCCTGTTTTAACTACTTTCATGTGTACAATCCAGTGGTATTCATTTTGTCATAATGTTGTGTGACCATCACCAAAACTTTTCCATCCTCCCAAACAGAAACACTGTACCCATTAAGCAATGACTCCCCACTCCCCCACCCTCCTAGCCCCTATAACCTGTCTCTATGATTTTGCATATTCTAGGTGTTTCTTGTAAGTGGATTCATACAATATCTGTCCTTTTGTGTCCAGCCCATTTCACTCAACATGATGCCTTCATCCGTTTTGCTGTGTGCATCAGAACATCATTCCTTTTTATGACTGCTTCATTTCTTTCTTTTTTTGGCAGTTACATGCAATGATTTGTTTGTTATATAAAATATAAAAAAGGAGGATAAGCAACCTGGTTTTCTACTGCTATGTCAGAAATTACCTCCTAACTCGGTGGCTTCAAACAACCATCATTCTTTTAAGCCTCAGGGTTTTATGGGGTCAGAAATTGGCTCAGGGTTCAGTTGAGAAAGCCTTCCATTCTCTGTGGCATAGATGGGGATCACTTAATGGTATGCCATTGGCAGGTGGGCTTGTCTGGAGGGTCAGAGATGATTCTCCTTATGTGTCTTGGCAGGGATGGCTGGAAAGCTGGTGATGGCTGGAAAACTGATCTTGCTTCAGCCTGTTGATTGCAGAACCTATGTATGACCTCTTCGTGTGACTTGGGCCTCCTTGCAACATGGCAGCCTCAGGGCAGTTGGGGCTCCAGGTGTCTAGAGGGCTGGGCTCAGACTGGCACAGCATCTTCCACCAAATCCTATTGTTCAAGCAAGTCACAAAGGCCCGCCCAGCTCAAAAGGGACGGGAATCAGACTCCTCTCTCAACAGGAGGAGGAGCAAAGAATGTGTGGCCACTTTTAATCTTCCACACAAAGAATCACCTACATATTAAGATCTTCCTTATTAAGATGTCAGCGTATTTTCTTCAAGTCTGTTTTGAAACCACAATGGTTTAGTCTGCTAGGCATTGTGGGTCAGTTCCCCCTGCATCATGAGGAGTGAAAGTAGGGGAGGGAGTGTTCCCGGAAAGGACACCCTTCTATCAGTAGAAGAAGAATGGAGGCCAGGCAGGCATAGATAGCAGGTGTCCCCTGCAGGACCTCCCGGGGCCAGCTGCTGCCATCAGCCCTGGAACTGCCCTCCCTGACTGCCAGCTCCTGGGTCCTGCGGCTCACTGTGTTACCTGCCCTCCTAACCCCCACGCCCTAGGACCACCTTAACCTGGAGTCTCCAGTAGAGCCCCTCTAGCTGCAGTCAGGAGCTGGGAACTCGAGGAGGTCACTGGCAGTGGAGGATGCTGGCATAGGCTGGGGTGACTTGGCTGGAGCCCAGTCTCCCAGAGTCTGCAGGTGTGGGGGAATTAGCAGTACCAGGCAGGAAGGGAGGAACGCCGGTACAGCATGTTCAAATCAGGTAGCAGATGGCTATTTTAGCCAGGATCCTAGTGGGCGGCTAAGGGTAATAGGGGGTGGGTGGAATCTGCAGAAGACAGTCCTGGGCCAGCTCCTGAGGGTGGGATTTGGGGCCATTTAGGAGGCTTCATATTGCATTCTGGGGTCATAGAGATATCAAAATATCTTGAGGGGCTCCCCTGGGCTGAGGAAGACAGATGATTAAACAGGCAACTCAGGAAGGCTTCCTGGAGGAAGTGTCCCCTGAGATCAGTACTGGAAGGTGCTCTGGGGCAGGGGAGGGCCGAGCACAGGACCAGTGCTGTGCAGCCCCATGTGATCCAAGAAGCATTGCTGATACTGAGATGCTGGGCAGGGATGTGGTGCTCGAGGAAGTTGAGTGTCCTCCTGGGGCGTGCCTGTGGTGAGTCTGTGGTAAAAAGGCAGGGCCCATCTGGCCTCTACGATCCCCACCTGTTGGGATTGAATCTCATCCCCCACAAAGACATGCTGAAGCTGTACTCTGCGTTCCTCTAGGTGGGAACCCATTTGTAAATAGGGCTTTTGAAGAAATGAGTTAAGGTGTGGACTCATTTGTCGACAGGATCTTTGAAGGTCCTATTTAGATGAGGCCATGTTGAATCAGCGTGGCTTTAATCCCTGTGAATGGAAGCCTTATAAATAGAGGAAATCAGAGGCAGTCAGAAGAAGTAAGAAGTCAGTGGAAACCTGGGAAGTGGATATGGCTCAAGCGATTGAGCTCCCACCTTCCACATGGGAGGTCCTGGGTCAGTTCCCGGTGCCTCCTAAAGAAGACAAGCAAGGCAGCGAGCTGACGCGACAGGCTGGCACAACAAGAGACACAAGGAGAAAAGCATAATGAGAGACACAGCAAAGCAGGGAGTGGAGGTAGCTCAAGCAATTAGGTGCCTCCCTCCCACACAGGAGATCCTGGGTTCAGTTCCTGGTGCCTTCTAAAAAAAAAAAAAGGAAGACGAGCACACAACGAACAGACACAGCAAATGCAAACAACGAGGGGATGGGGAGAAATAAATAAATAAAATAAATCTTAAAAAAAAAAAAAAAAAAAAAGAAGTCAGCAGAAACCAGAAGGACAGACACAAGGAAAGAGAGAAATCCATGTGACAGAGAATTCCTGGACTCCAGGAGAAAGCAAGTCCTATCAATATCTTGACATTGGACTTCTGGCCACAATTGGTGAGCCAATTGATGCTTGTTTAAGCAAACCCATTGCCTGGCAGACAAAGACAGCACCTGGCCAGGGTCCCAGGGTGCCTGTTGGGGGCTGAGGGCAACAGACCAGGCTGCCTGAGCCCACCTCTGCTCAGCCCCCTCTTCCGAGGCTGCCCCCGTGTTTCTGCCCCAGCAAACCCATGGAGAAAGGGTCTGCATTGATTTTTAATCATCAGAGTGAATCAGAAATAATATTACATTGGGAGTGCTTCTCTTCCAAATTCCTCAAACTCTCTGGGGATAATGAGAGCTCCCCTGGTGTGCTAGAACCTAGGGCTGGGAATCTGGGGCAGGGGCAGGAAATTGCTGAAATAGGAACCATCTGTTTCTGCTTCCCAGCAGAGCAGATTTTAAGTGTGCCTATTTAATTGTTTCCCACCCCCCAAAGTCATAGTGATTCCTAGGGGTATTTTCTTTTTAAGATGGATGGTTCATCCCAGGAGCCAGCAAGGCCACTTGTTTCATTTTGTAGATGGGGAAACTGAGGCCCAGAGAAGGGACACAGTGCAGAGCACTCTACACTTGGGGAAGCAGAAAGGACAGCCCCACAGGAGATGGAATCAGAAGACACTTGAAATGGATCACCCCGGGGCCCACTCAGGCCCTTACCAGATGTTGGGGGCACAGGGGCGGGGAGTGGAGGCTGCTGGGGTTCCATGTCCTTTTTCAAGGTCACCTCCACCAAAGCAGCTCCCAGCTCTTGAGGCCTCTACGCATCTGAGTTGTCCAGCCCCAACCCATGCCAGTCACTCTTGCCCCAGACTTGTCTGTCCCTTTCTCACTCACTTCAACATATCCTCCCTCCTCAAATCATGGCTTTTTGATGAATATCAAGTTAGAAAAGAAAATTGTAAATTCAGTTACACTGAGGCTCAGTGGTGATAGCAACTTGGTGTGTGATTTCTTCACCTGCCCACCAACACACACGTGCCGTATTTAATAGGAAGTAGGGCCTGAATTCAGGACTTCAGAAACTCAAATGTCTACAGAGATCAGGAGGTAACACTGAGTGAAGTGGGGAGGGTGTGAGACTGTAGAGAATGGTGGAGACTGTGGCAAACTGGAGAGCACTGCCCTTGTACAGGGGACAACAACTGCTTATATCCAGGCAACTGTTGCCATGCAGGAATGTTGACCCAGGATGGTCAAATCTTCAGATTTTTCAAAAGAAGTTGGGAACTCCAATTTTTAAATGAAGTCTTCAGATTTTTACATGTTGGTGATTTGTTTAAATTTGTATAAAACAGAGTGGGCTGTACAAAAATAAGTCTGTCAACTGGATTTATCCTGTGTGCTTCCTTTATCTAAGGAAGGCACCTTGTCAGAGAGATTAAAAATAGTGAATGGGAGAAGGAAAGGAAGAATAAACATTTTAGTATTTGTCAGATATTTATTAAGCATATACAGACCCTGGGAATTCAGAGATCCACTGATTCTGCCCTTGTAGGGCTTGTATTTTAATAGGGGGAGAGCCATGATGCAAATAACCATGCCAATTATTATTTAACAACTGTGGAAGGATGACACTTCAGTGAGCCAGGTGCTGTGCTGGGCGATTTCACATCCCGATTTCATTAAACCTCACAACAGCCTTGCTAGAAGAGAACTGTGTGGGAGAGTGTGGATGGTGCCATGTAAACTGATCCCCACCGTGGCACCAGCCATCAAAGCACAGATTCTCACAGGGCTGGATGTACTTCCTATTTCTTCTGCAGCTGCAGCATATGGTAAGGGTTAGCAGGTCCCGCAGGCTGAGCTTTGCTGAACTTCCACACCTTCTGTCCTTCATTCTGAAAACTTAAGTCAACTTCTACTATGGAGCAAGATTGAAAGGAATGTGAATCCCTATGCACAAAGTGCATGCTTTTTCTCATGAACCTTGGTTGGTTTTGTTACTGTCACCTTTAGTATTATCTGCCTGATATTTCCCTTTCTCTGTGCCCATGATTGACTCAGTATTGGGCTATGCTGGGCCAATCAGAAGGCTTCCCTGGCTTTTTTTTTTAACTGGAACTAAATAAGAATGGCAGAAGCTGTCAAAGGCCATGTTTCTTACAATGTGGAGGAAGCCAGTTTGCAGTGAGAGAGAAGGAATCCACCACCAATCAGAGAGAAACTTAGATGGGAACAAGTAGAGCATGTCCTGTTGTCCCTGAGTCCCCATGACACTCCCACCCCTCTTTTTATGAGATACCTGGATCTTCTAATAACTACCTTCTTGCCTGAGCAAGTTCAAGTGGTGATTTTGTCATTTGCAACCCAAAACACACCAACTAATTCAATCATTATGATGTGTTTTTTCCCCAGCAACTTAATTTAAACTGAATATTGAATAATGTTGAAAGAAATACAAACACTTATGTAGGAGGTAAGTACTTTTTTTTTTCATTCAACTCAACTAGTTCAGTCACTGCCTGATTGAAATGTTGGCTTTGCTTTCATTCTTTTTTATTTAGGCTGTCAGAAACCTCAGCTCTTGTCACAGCCTCCTCACCTAAAGTACTGCTGGTTGCTTTGCTCTGGATCTGCAGACATCACACCTGAAGGTTTTGATGATGGTTTTCACTCAAAATGCATGGTAAGGAGAGCCCCAGCTATCTCTGCCACGTGTGGGTGGGTTCTCATCCATGGCTGTTTTTAAAATTGTTTCATCCATGTGCAGATTAGAAAATGTTAGGTGCATTCTCAGGTAGGTTTTGGCTTTGCCTTCCTCCTTTAGCAAGACTCAATGTTGGCTACTCTGCTAATTCTCCACAACCTTTGTACCTTCACTGCCTGGTTTTCTGATAGCACAAACAGTTTCCAGTACCAGTGGGTTCAAATGTTTAATGACTTCTTTGGCCAAACCCAGTGGTCAGTTATGTCCAGGCTGGGGCATGCTGGACTGTTTCTGAGGCTGGCTGGAGGGTTGTAGCCTGGATTTGTCTGTCTTGAGACCTCCTGTGTGGAGTCTTGGTCCTGGGGCTGTCCTATGACTTGCCCTTCCTTGAGCATGAGACAGAGCAGCTTATAATAGCTCATAAGCCAGACCCATAGTCCAGGATGTGTTCAGAAGAGGCCTGGGACCAAGATAAGGTCTGGATTTTGTGAGAGATGCAGGGACAGAGTCAGGGGAGGTGCTTGGTATGGTACCAGTTAGGGTAGGGTGAGGAGGCATTTTGGGGGATGTAGTGGACCCCAGGCAGGACACCCATCCCTCAGCTTCTGTGAACTGTGGCCAAGAACCCAGAGCTGCTCCTTTTTCAGGAGAAGGGCTCTCAGCCTAATGGCAGCTGGCCAGTGGGGCGGTTATGTCACCCCTCAGCAGCCCCACAGCCAAGGACTGACTGGCCTGGGAGTACAGAGCGCCTGAGGTAACTCTTGCCTAACCCACCCCTTGTCTGCCCTGCCTTCTGGCCTCAAGGTAGTTACAGCTCTGTGATGCAATTCATGCTCCAGAGCTCCCTCTGGGATCAGGCAGCGGACTGTGTCCAACTGAGACTGCGTCCTCACTTGCCTCTTCCCCTGCCCCCTCTTGCCTCTCTCACTCCCTATCTTCTGAGAGATCCCCCTCACAGGTTAACTCCACCTGCATCCGTGCCTCGGGCCCTGCTTCTGGAATGGGGTTGGGTGGGGGAAAGGAGAAGATGGCACGCAAGAAACCAAGTTAGGAGTTCCAAATAGGAGAGGAACTTGGCCCAGAAACTGGGTACAGTGGGCTGGTGAGAGCAGTGGGCAAGAGGGGGTCCATGCCTGGCAGCCCCTGAGAGCCCCAGGTGCCTGATCTCAACACCCACGAGCACTTTGGTCTATCACTGCAGTGTGCACTCCTGGGGTACTTGAGATGGTTTCAGGTCTAGAAGGACAGGCATCTATTTCAAGTGGCTATGCATTCATTTTCACATGCTTTTGCAAAGAGTGACCAACATATGGAAGTTAGGATTTCAGGGCTATTAGTCTTAGGGCAAGACTCAAGGAAGTGTTTAGGTAAACAAAGAATGAGAATAAAGCAAAACAGACAGTGGCATATACATATGGCAAGCATCCTAGTACATCCTTAGTAGCTGAATGACAGAAGTTTGAGCAACACCAGTGTTTTAGTTTACTAAGGCTGCCAAAAGTAATGTACCAGAAACTGGTTGGCTTTTGCAATGGGGATTTATTAGGTTTCAAGCTTACAGTTCTCAGGCCACGGAAGTGTCCAAAGCAAGGCATCAGGTGATGCTCTCTCCCCAAAGACAGGCTGCTGGTGGTCCTGGACTCCTCTGTCACATGGGAAAGCATATGGTGTCATTTCCATTCTCCCTTCACTTTCAGCTTCCTGGTTTCTGTGGCTTCCCCTCTCAGCCTCTGTGCATTTCTCTGTATCTCTCCTTATTCATCCCGTTTATAAAGGACTCCAGCAAGAGGATTAAGACCCACCCTGGGTCATGCGCTACTGAAGTAATCTAATCAAAAGTTCCCGTCTGTAATCCATTCACACCCCCAGGAATGGATTAGCTCTAAGGACATGATTTTCTGGGGTCTATCTAGCATGTCACAACCAGCTTAGTGGAATGGAGTTTGGGTTGGGGTTCAAGGCTCAGGTCTGCAAATGCCTCCCCTCTCTGGCCCATGTGGAGAGATGGAGAGAGGGACTGGTCTGCTCCTGAGTCTCTTGAGGACTGGCTGCTTCCAGGCCTTTGGATTCTTAATACTGAATTCCTCTTACCTGTTCCAGGCTGCCACCATACACCCAAGGGGGAGCAATGCCTCTCTCTCCATGCTCATATTTCTGGGGCTCTATCTGCTTACTCTCCTGAAGCCTGAGCTTTTCCACCCAGCCCCACCTCCCTCTGTCCTGTCTGGCTGGGCACCTCACTGTCCTGCCATGCAGACGAAGAAGACCAGGCATGGCCCAGGATTCTTGACCAATTCCACAGCCGCATCATGCCCCGGTGGAAATCACTATGGCCTTTTGCAAAAACAGTGTCTGCATGACTTCAAATGTACAGAAGGAAGAAATGGCTATTACTCCTTTAAGAACAAGAAATGGCTCCCATCAGCATGAAGTATGTTGGAAAAGCACAGAGCAAAGTAGCTCAACTCTATGCAAATGCATGTACCTGTTGGGATGGGGAGGGGACACTGCCAGAGGAAACTGGAAAGAAAAAACCAGACAATCAAAAGGCACCCGAATCCCAGCCTCTTGGAACCAGAGAATCCAAGGATGGCTATTTCTTGGAACCAGAGACTCTTATGGCTTGGAATAGTTAGTTCTTACAATCAAGAAGCCTTGAGAGAGAGCATCAGAAAGGGAAAGAGGAAGAACCCATATTCACTGAGTGACTACTGCATCTTGACTGGACCAGACCCCAGGTACTTCCTTTTCTCCTTACAAGATCCTTCCTTGGCAGAGTGATTAGCCTCAGGCCACAGAGGCGTTTTCCTAGTGAGCAACCAACGTGCCCCTCACAGCCCGCTTGACACCCGGTACACTCTGGGTCTCAACCTGCCCTGTCCAACCTGGAAACAGCCAAGCCGTTGAAATGTGGCGAGTCTGCATTGAAATGTGTAATCAGGGTAAAATCCAGATTTTGAAGAGTTAGTATGAAAAAAATGTAAAATGGTCACCAATAATTTATAACAATTACAGGTTGAAATAATATTTAGATGTAGTGGATTAAATAAAATCTCTTATTAAAATCAATTTCACCTGTTTCTTTTTGTTGTTTTAAAATGTGGCTACTAGGAAATTTTAAATTATACATGTGGCTGTCTCCTTCCTTCCTCCCTCCCTCCCTCCCTCTTTCCTTCCTTCCTCTCTGTCTCTAATTTCCATAATTTACAAACATTCTATACCCACCAAGCAACAACTTTTCCCCCTCCCTTCATCCCTGATAACCTCCAATCTACTTTCTGTCCCTGTGAATTTGTTATTTCCAGGCATCTCAAATAAGTGACATCATACAGAATTGTTCCTTTTGAGACTGGTTTATTTCATGCACCACATTGTTCTCAAGGTTTATCCTTGTTGCAGCAGGTATCAGAACTTCATTTCTTTTTAATGGATGAATAATATTCCAGTATATGGATAGACAACATTTTGTTTATACATTCATTGGTTGATGGACACTTGGTTTGTTTCCACCTTTTGCCTATTGTGAACATTGGCATACAAGTATCTGTTTCAGTTCCTATTTTCAATTTCTTTGGGCGTATACCTAGGAGTGGAATTGCCGGTAATTCTATGTTTCTTTTGAGGAAACTCCATACTGTTTTTTTCAATGGTGTCACCATTTTACCTTCCCATCTCATTATGTTTCTATTGGACAGTGCTGGTATAACCATATGGTTCTTGAATGACTGAATGCATGAGGAAGAGAGTGAATTAATTCCCCAAACAAGGCCAGGGGCAACATTGCCTAGGGATTCAGAAAAGGCCATGAGTTAGAGAAGGCCCAGCTTTACCCCGTCTCTGCTCTTTGACATTGAAGAGGTTGTCTCCTCTCTCTCATAGGCTCCATTTTCACATCTGCTAAGCAGGGATAATGGTAGTGCCTGCTCTCTGGGGTGGCTAGGAGGATTAAATTAAATTCTCATCATCAGTCAAGCTTGTGGAATAAATAAAGCATTCGAGGGTTAGGCAGGGAGCCTCTTCTTTTTGCTTCATAAGTGGCGACTGTTAGGCTGAAGGATAGTTGAGAGAGGTGGAAATGCTCTGATGTAAGGAACTGGGGAGTGGGGAGGAGTTGAGTCAGCAGGTAGAGTCAGGGCCCTTCAGTTGGGAGGAGTACAGAGATCAGAAGGCTTGGGCTATAGCCAGGCTGAGCCATGCACCCTTTTCCAACAGCAAAATCCCTGGTGCACGAAGTAATCATAGCAATCATCCACCACTAGGGAGGGGAGATGGTCCCTGCTCTACCACCTGCTCAGTGGATGATGCAGGCAGGGGCCCTGTGTGGGAGAAAATGGGCTTGGCTCTGGGGCAGGAGAGGCACGAGACGTTTGATGAAGTGACAGCTGACTGGCCAAGGTTTTTTCAGCAAGAGGCGTGCTGGCTCGTGAAAGCCCCATTTTATCTGACAATCTTTCCACCTCCCAGACTTGTTTGGTGGGAATCAGTAAACAGCATTTCCAAACAGTGAAAAGACTGGAAATATGAGGCACCCCTGCAGCGTCCTTGAGATTACCTTGTTTTGGTGCCTTTGAAATGAGTGATGTTTTTCCCAAGAGATGCAGTCAAGTAGGGGCAAGGGAAATTTGAGGACCTGGGGTCTGGCACCTTTCATCTTGGTTTCTGGGCTCATAGTTTCCCCCTTGGACTTGCACTTGTCTCATCAGGTTCCCTCTGGATGGGCCTACACTGTAGCAGTGGGAAAGGGGACATACCCAGAAGGGATTTGAAACAGTGAGCAGGCAAAGCAGAGCAACTAGGTCCCTCATCCATCTTTTGATTTCAGCAGGAAGCACCATCTTCCATCTCACATGCCCACGAGACGGGGAAGTACCTGGTGAAGTCACTGATTCTGAGACAGCAGGGAGTGGTGGGGACTGTAGTGAAATGGAGAGTGGGCCCATCCAAGGGGCAGCTGCTGCCTGTGTGGAAAAGTGTTGCCAGAACTTCCTATTTACTGAGAAGCTGGAAAACTAAGTTTGTGGTAATATTGAATTTCTAAATATTAGCAATAGTTCAATGCTGCTGCTGCTACTGCTGTTGACACCAATATTGTGTTGGCCAAATGAAACAAATCTTTGGATTGGATCCATTTGTGAGTTTTGGACTACAACTTCTGATTTCTTGAGTAAGCTATTTGCATGGTCTGAGCTGGACCTGGGACCTTGTACCCAGCACAGAGCCTAAGGGATATTCTGGTCTGGTCTAGTCTGGTCTGGTCTGGGTCTAGACTTGCCTAGTCTGGTCTGGTCTGGTCTAGTCTGGTCTGGTTTGATCTGGTCTGGTCTAGACTGGCCTGGCCTGGTCTGGTCTGGTCTAGTCTAGTTTTGTCTAGTTTTATCTGGTCTGATGTAGTCTTGTCTGGTCTAATCTGGTCTGGTCTGGTCTTGTCTGGTCTAGTCTATTCACCATTCACTGTTTCGTTGCCATGAGAAGACCCTGAGCTAGACAAGGAGGAATACAGAAAACCAGGCATTCTCTTCCTCAAATAATTTCCTAATCTGGCAGTTAATAGGAAGAGGATACAATTAAGAACTAGATGGTTGAAAAAATACAATGAGTCATAAGAGAGGAATGACCCACATGTTGGATTGTGTTTTCTTGTTTTTTCCTGTCTAGGATTCATTTTCCTTTCTCCTTGGCCACAGCATCTTGACTTTCCTATAGAGAATCTCCTGATCTCAACACTCAGTCTCTGTGATATGGATGAGATTGTCTCCACCCTCCAGCAGCAGAGAGAGGCACATCACATGGGCTTAGTCAATCAGAACATTCCATTCCCTCCCCTTCCCGCAGTGATGGGCTCAAGGATGGACACATGACTCAAGCTAGGCTGATGAGAGGCAATTCTGGGGCATTTATGGGAAACGTCAGGAAAGAGAAGCTCTCTTTTCACTGTAAGAATGTAAGGCTTGCACAAGCCACATCTGCCATCTCTTGGTATATTGTTTGCCTGAGAATGCAGCCAACTCAGAAAAGATGGAGAGAGAGAGAGAGATTGCTATCTTCCTGATGGTTTTGTTTAAATATCTGGATGAAATCTTGCCTGGAATTATGTTTCTTGAGCCAATAGATTCCTTGTTTTGTAGAAGCCAATTTGAGCTGAGATTCTATCACTGACATCCTAAAGAATCCTATCCATAACAAACCCCATGGGGGTTAGTAGTTTCTTTAGATATGAGTATCAGAAGAGACCTCATGGAAAAGGTGGTATTGGAGTAGGCAGACAGGCAATATTTTGATAGCCAATGGAAGGGAGCATCTTCCAAGTGGAACAGAGCATATAGCAAGAGCAAAGGCTCAGAGGCAGGAAAGACAGGGAAATGTTTGGATAACAGAAAGGAACCTAAGTATAGAGTACTTATGGGGTCTGCGTGGGAGAACTGTGATGATAAAGTTAGAAGGATTGGTTGGAACCAGATCTTGGGGAGACCTTGAATTACATGCTAAGACTTGGTATCTGCTCTGTGAGGCAATGTGACCCTTTGGAAGGATGGATGGAACTGCATTTCCCTGAGGAAAGCCAAGGTCTATTTTAAGAAGGGACAGTGGACATGGGAAGGTTCTATCTTAGCATGGCATCTGTTCCTGGCATATGGAATGATTCCAGGGCTGATATTGATTTCCTTGGATCATAGTCATTTCATCATATCCATAGAAATTGGTGAGGGGAAAGGCAGGGTGAATTACATGGATAGGATCAGTCTACCATGTTGAACTAGAATGCAGTTAACTCCTTAAGCCATCTAGAATTTATGTGGATGTACAATATGAGGTGAACAGTAACATTTTTTTCTTCAACTTGTTAACCTGTTGTCCCAATGCTGTTTGCTCAATAATGTGTTCTTTCCCTGCTGAATTTAAACGTCACCTTTAGCATAAAATAATTTCTTATATTTAACAAGGTCTATTTTAGTCCACTGATCTTTCTATATTCCACACTCTTAATTATTGTCATTTCTTAACAAGTATCTCACTATTACAGCTCTCCTGCTCCCCAATATTTTGGCTGGTTTAATCTATTTATTCTCACAAATAAACTTTAGAAATAATTTGTCAAGAAAGTAATTTTTATGGAAATTGAATGTAAGCAATTTAGAGAATTACTGACAACTATAGAATATTGACCGCTCCTGAAGAGCTTTGTACCCCCAGAAAGACATGTTCTTAAACTTAATCCATTCCTCTATATGTGAATCCATTGTAAATAAGAGCTCTTTAAGATGTTATTTCAGTTAAGGTATGGCCCACCTCAATCAGGATGGGTCTTAATCCTATTACTGGAGTCTTTTATGAGCAGAATGAAATTCAGAGAGAGAAAGTCACTGGAAGCAAGGAGCTGAAGGTCAATGAAACCTAGAAGAGAAGGGAGAGGGCAGGAGAGGCTGCTATGTGCATTGCCATGAGACAGAGGAGCCCAGGACCAAGGATCACCAGCAGCCAGCCCCAGAAAACCAGTCCAGAAAGAAAACATTGCCTTGATGCTTGATTTGGACTTTTCTTTGCCTCAAAACCATGAACTAATAAATTCCCATTTTTTAGGCCAATCCATTGCATGGTATTTGCTTGAGCGGTCAAGGAAACTAAAATTCCTCCCATCCTGGAATATTGTATGCCTTTTTTTGGTATGCCCATTATAGTTTTGTAAATTTTTTCATATAGCTCATCCACATTTCTTGAAAAGATTATTCTTAGATATTTTATAGTTTGGAGGTTTTTAAACAACAGGATTTTTCCATTATATTGTATAACTTTTATACATTTATTTTGTTGTGACTATCTTACTGACATATACTTCCAGTAGTTATTCAGTTGTCTCTCAAATGATAATTTGGTTACTTCTTTCCTAATTGTTATAATTTATTTATTTTTCTTGTCTTATGCATTGGCTAGAACTTCCAGAACAATGTAAAAATAATACTAATCATTACAGACATCTTTGTCTCATTTCTAAATAAAGTGAAAATGCCTTTAGTGAAAAGCAGGTTCCTACTTCAGGATGTGAGGATCATGGAAACTGGGTTCAGGGCATTCTCTATCCGTCAAGGGCAGAACTCCTGAACTTCAGTGTCCTGAGAAAGGCAGAAAAATCTGTGCAGAAGGGGAACATTTAATTTCAGGGGTACATTTTGTTGCTGGATAAGCATCAATGACAATTTCCAAACCTAATTGACAGTGGGGTTAGGAATCTTGGGGTAGCTACCCAAAGGGTGCATATTTGATCAGCTGGGGCATGTCTAGAACTTCTCTTTATGGGACAGCCTATGTGGGCAGCCCTTTGGCATGGGTCCTGGGATATGAGTCAGAAAGTGGTCACAACTCTTGCTGCAGTGTGTGGAGTCAGAAAGTGAGCATCTGTTGGCCAAGACCTGAGACACAGTCTAGAATGTGTATGATCAGAGTTTAACAGAAGGGGACCAAATGAACACTGGGGACAGCAACCATCCTTAATCCTCCATATCTCTATTTCAGAACAGGGGGTGCCCAATATTCAATTTGAAGTTGATTGCAGTGCTGTGATATAGATGGCCAACTTCTATTTCTTTAGAATTCAGTAAGATATACAGTAGACAAACATGCCTTAGTGAGCAGTCTGTGTATTTTTTTGTATGTTTGTGTGCACATGTGAGTGTGGAAACAAAGGAAAGGGCTAGGTGCATGAGGCACAGAATAGGGAGAATAAGTTTTGCCAGAGAGACAATCCATAAATAGAATTAATTCAGAGGAAATAGGAATTCAAGTTAGAGGTGAACCCCAAAATGTAAGCTCCTAGGCAATTATTGGCATCCTAATCGAAATGTTGATGAGGGTTGTGGTCTTCCAAAGACCATGGACTAGGTGTTCAAGTCACTCATTGATATTTTAAGAAGTCAGGAGATACCATATGGCTTCCAGGTTTACTTTTAGAAAAGACAGAGAGCACAAAGAAGATAAAAATCAATGTCTAGAGATAAGCCCTTCACACAATTTGGTTTCTGTTCTTCCAGGTTTTTACTTATGCTTGCAGGCAGACACTGTAGGTTGGCTCACCCAACACCCATTCCCAACCACTTTCTCATTGGCCTTCTACATTTGGGTTTAAAAAATTTCCTAGCTACATTTGTACCTGGGGTAGGCTCTGACCCTCACACCTGTGTGCCATGAGAACTGAGGATGAGGCTTCCAGAAAAGCATTTGCTAGGCTGGCATATCTCTTGTTCCTTCCCCTTTCTCCTCTCTTGAATGCAGATGCAATGTCTGAGTCTGCTGAAGGCCCTTGGGTCCTTGAGGTAATAGTCATGAAGGTCAGAGAGAATTCTAGAGACTCTGGCCCCGAACCAGAGCCAGCAGCCACTTTTCTTTGAGTTATGTAATAACTCCTATTTATTTAAATCACCATGTTACCTGCAGCCAAATGCGTTTCTAATGGATAGCCTAAATTATAAATAAATTATGTGGATATACTTATAAAAATGGAATTGCACCACATATATTAGTTTAAGCCTTTAGTTTTAAATCTTAGCATTACAAAAAACAACTTTTGGTGTACAAAATGTCTATATCATTATATTTAATGTCTGAATAGGAATTCATTATGTCAGATTTTTTAGCCAGTTTTTGTTGATGAAGATATAGGTTGTCGCCAAATTTTGGGATTATAAATCATGTTGCAATAAATGCTCTTGTATACACAACTTTCCACAACTGTCTGAAAAATTTCTCAGAATAAATCCTAGAAGAGAGATTTCTGGGTGAAAGGAGACACATTACTTAAGTCATTTGATATATATTGCCACATTTCCCTTCAGAAAGATCCCATCAGTTAAGGAGTCTGCTGGCGGGTCTGAGAATAGTGGGTGGGTATTATGGTCTGTGCTGTGTTAATGTGGGCAGGGTAGAAATCTTAGTGTTCTGACTGCTTTCTAAAAATTGAGATATAATTTACTTACCATAAATTCACCTTTTCAAAGAATACATTTGAACAAGGGTGTGCAACCATTACCACAATCTAATTCCAGAACATTTTCATCACCAGAGAAAGAAAGCTGTACCCATTAGCAACCACTCCCCATTCCCACCTGCCCCCAGCTGCTGGGATTGGCTAATCTACTCTCTGCCTCTATGGATTTGCCTATTCTGGACATTTCATATAAATGGAATCATACAATATGTGCCTTTTTGTATCTGGCTTCTTTCATGTAGAATAATGTTTTCAAATGTGTATCAGTACTTCATTACTTTTTATGGTTGAATAATAGCCGATTATGTGTATGTACCACATTTTATTTACATATTCATCAGATGATGGACCTTTGAGCTTTTCCCACTTTTTGACTACTATGAATAATGCTGCTATGAACAGTTGTGTACAAGTTTTTGTGTGGACATATGTTTTTATTTCTCTTGGGTATATACCTAGGAGTGGAATTGCTGGGTCATACGGTAACTCTATGTCTACATTCTTACCAGTAATGTGCGAGGGTTCCATTTGTTATTGCCTGACTTTTTTATTCTATCCTAGAGGGTGTAATGTGATATCTCATTGTAATTTGGATTCACATTTCCCTGATGGTTAATGATGTTGAGCATCTTTTAATCTGCTTATTGGCCATTTGTATATCCTCTTTGGAGAAATGTCTATTCAAATCTTTTGCCCATTTTAAAATTGGATTATTTGTTTTTTTATTGTTGAGTTATAGGAGTATTTTATATATTCTGGTACAATACCCATGTTTCTTCATTTTCTTTATAGTATCTTTTGAAGCAAAAGAATTTAAAATTTTGATGAAGTCTATTTTTTTAGTTGCTTGTGCTTTTGGTGTCATATGTAAGAAACTATTGCCTAATCCAAAGTCACAAAGATTTATCTACGTTTTCTTCTAAGATTTTATAGTTTTAGTTCTTATGTTTGTTTATTTGATCCATTTCAAATGATCTTATCTATATAGGGTGATGGCAGGGATTCAACTGCATTCTTTTTCAGATGAAATATCTAGTTCTAGTGTTATTTATTTAAAAAAAATTATTCTTTAGCCCATTGAATTGTCTTGATACCTTGTCAAAATCAATTGAATATACATGTAAGGGTTTATTTATGGACTCAATTCGATTTCATTGATCTAAATATGTATCTCCACGCAAGTACTGCACAGTCTTGTTTACTGTAACCTTGTATTAGGTTTTGAAATTGGGAAGTATGAGCCTTGCAACTTTCGTTTTCTTATTTAAAGATTGTTTTGGCTTTTCTGCGTCCTTTGCATTTCCATATGAATTTTATGATCAGGGTGTCAGTTTCTGCAGAGAGGGCAACTGTGATGTTGATAGGGATTTCATTGAGTCTGTTGATCAATTTGGGAAGTACTGACATCTTAATAATATTGTCTTCCAGTCCATGAACATGGCATTCCCTTACATTTAATAAGGTCTCTTTAATTTATTTTCAATGATGTTTGTGGTTTTCAGTGTGAAAGTCTTGTATTTCTTTAGTTAAATTTGTTAGGTATTTTAATATTTTTGATGATCTTGTAAATGGAATTGTTTTCTTATTTTCATTTCTGAAATGTTCATAGTTGGTGTATAAAAATATAAGGCTTTTTAAAATTGAGCTTGAATATCATCACCTTGCTGAACTCATTTATTGTAGTTTTATGTGTGTTTTATTGTGATTTTCTGTATGCAAGATCATGTCATCTGCCACTCAAGGTAGCTTTACTTCTTCATTTCCAATCCGGATGCCTTTTATTTGTTTTCTCTCCTAATTGCCCTCGCTAGAACCTCCAGTACAGGGTTGACTATAAGTGGCAAATGCAAACTGGTCTTAGAGGGGAACACTTTCAGTCTTTTACCATTAAGTATGGTGTTAGCTTAGCTTTTCCTAGAAGCCCTTTATCAGGTTCTACTCCTCGTGGGTTGTTTTTATTGTGAAAGGATGTTGGATTTCGTCAAATGCTTTTTCTGCATCAATTGAAATAATGATAATGTGGGTTTTGTCCTTTATTAATATTGTATAGTACATTGATTTTTGTATGTTGACCCAACCTGTGTTCCTGGGATAAATCCCACTTGTTTATAGTGTATAATCCTTTTTTTATGCTGCTGGATTCAGTTTTCTAGTATTTTGTTAAGGATTTTGCTCTCTGGGTCAGCTAACCACGCCGTGCGGGCGGGCTTGCCTTCACCAGGAGGCCCCGGGAACCGAACCCGGGGCCTCCCATATGGTAAACGGGAGCCCTACTGATTGAGCCACAGCCGCTTCCCTTTAAAATTTCTTATGCATAAAGGATATTCGTCTGTAGTTTACTTTTCTTGTGATATCTTTGTCTAGTTTGTGTATCAATAATACTGACCCCAAAGAATGATTTGGCAAGTGTTCTCTCTTCTTCTATTTTTTGGAAGAGTTTGTAAAGGATTGGTGTTAATTCTTCTTTAAATGTTTGTCAGAATTCACCAGTGAAACTACCTGGTCCTGGTTTTTCTTTGTGGGAAGTTTTGTGATTTCTAAGTCAATCTCTTACTAGTTATAGGTCTGTTCAGATTTTCTATTTCTTCTTGGATCCATTTCAGTAGTTTGTGTCTCTCTAGGAATTTGTCCTTTTTATCTAGGTAATTTAATTTGGGATATACATTTTTTTTTGTGGTAATTTGAGTCTTCTTTCTCTTTTCTTGGTCAATCTAAGTGTTTGTTGATTTTGTTGATCATTTCAAAGAATCAAGTTTGATTTGGTTCGTTTTTGCTATTGTTTTTTATTCTCTATTTCATTATTATTATTTTTGCTCTAATTTTTATTAGATTTCTTCTGATTGCTTTGGGTTTATTTTTCTCTTCTTTTTCTATATTCTAAGGTAAAAAATTAGGCAGTTTATTTGAGATATTCTTCTTTTTCAATAAAGGCATTTGAGGCTCTTCATCCAATTCTTTGTAATGTTGTGTTTTTGTTTTAATTCATCTGAAATTATTTTCTAATTTCCTTTGTGATTTCTTCTTTGAAATTATTATTTATTAATGTCTTGTTTTTTCTATATATTTATAAGTTTCCCAAATTTATAAATAATTTCTGTTATAAATTTCTGTTACTGATTTTTAATTTCATTCCATTGTAGTTGGAGAACATACTTCATATGATTTCAGTTTTTAAAAAAATATTGAGAACTGTTTACTAGCCTAACTTGTGATCTGTTCTGGAGAATGTTTCATGTGCACTTAAGAAGAATAGGTTGAGGGTTCTATAGATTTCTGTTAGGTTATTTGGTTTTTGGTGTTTTTCACATCATCTATTTCCATGTGGACCTTCTACCTAGTGTCTGATCCATTATAGAAAGTAGGGTATTGAAATGTTCAACTATTATTGTTGAATTGTTTATTTTACCCTCCAATTCTGCTAGTTTTCACTTAATGTTTTTTGAGCTCTTTTGTTAGGTGTTATTTATGTATATAATTGCTATTTCTTCTTGATGGATTGGCCCTTTCATCATTGTAAAATGTTCATTGTTTCAAGTAACAGTTTTTGTCCAATATCTATTTTGTGTGATATTAGTGTAGCCAATTCAGCTCTTTTTTGTTTACTGTTTGTATGGAATATCTCTTCTCAACCTTTTACTTTCAACTTATTTGTTTCTTTGGGTCTAAAATGTATCTTTTGTAGATAGTATATAGTTGGATTGTGTTTTAAAATCCATTCTGCCAAATGCTGCCTTTTAACTGGAGTGTTTAATTCATTTATATTTAATGTAATTACTAATAAGGTAGGATTTACTTCTGCTATTTGCTATTCATTTTCCATATGCATTATGTATTTTTTTGTTCTTCTATTTCACCATTACGGCCTATTTTGTGTTGGATATTTTATATTGTGTCATTTTAATTCCTTTGGTGCTTCTTTTATTATATATTTTGAGTTATTTTCTTAGTGGTTACAGTGGAGGTAACAATCTTGTCTGGATCAATAACAACTTAATTTCAATAGTATATAAAACTTTGCTTCGATATAGCTCCATTCCCTCTCTTTTCCTTTGTGCTGTAATTGCCATACAAATTATATCTTTATATATTGTTGGCTATCAACACAGATTGATGATTATTGATTTATGCAGCTGTATTTTAAACCAGATAGGAGAAAAAAAGGATTATGACATTTGCACTCTTTTATATTTACCTATTTATTTACCTTTACTGGTGCTCTTTATTTCTTCATTTGGATTTGAGTTACTGTCCAGTTCTCTTTCATTTCAGACTGGAATTTTGTTTCTGAAGGGCAGGTCTACCAGTGATAGATTTTCTGATTTTGTTTATCTGGGAATGTCTTAATATCTCTTTCACTTTTGAAGAATAGCTTTGTTGGATATAGAATTCTTGAAGTCTTTTTCTTTCCATACTTTGACTATGTCATCTCATTAGCTTCTGTCCTCCATGGTTTTGGATGAAAAGTCCACTGTTAGTCTTTTGAGGAGCCCTTGTATATGATGATTTGCTTCTCTCTTGCTGCTTCCAAGATTTTCTCTTTGTCTTTGATGTTTGACAGTTTGATTATGATGTGTCTAGGTGTAGATCTTTTTGAGTTCATCCTACTTGGAGTTTGCTGAGCTTCTTGGATGTGTAAGTTTATGTTTTTCATCAAATTTTGGAAGTTTTGGCCACTTTTTTTCTTCAAATATTCTTTCTGTTCCTCTTTCTCTTCTATTTCTGTGTCTTCCATTATATGTATGTTGGTATGCTTGATGATGTCCCACAGGTCTCTGAAGTTCTGTTCAATTTTCTTCATTCTTTTTTCTTTCTGTTCCTCAGTCTAGATACTCTCAACTAACCAATTTTCAAGATCACTGACTTTTTCTTCTGCCTGCTCATATGTGCTGTTGAAACCCTCTAGTGAAAATTTCATTTTCATTATTGTACTTTTCAGATCCAGAGTTTCAGTTGCTTTTTACCTATCTCCTTATTGAGATTCTCTGTTTAGTGAGACAACATGCTCATGCTTTCCTATAGTTCTTTAGACATGGTTTCCTTTATTTCATTTAATATATTCAAAATAGCTGATTTGCTGTCTTTGTCAAGTAAGCCCAATATCTGGTCTTCCTTAAGGGCATTTTCTATTTTCTTTTATGTATGAGCCATACTTTCTTGTTTCTTTGCATGTCTCATGATATAATATAAAGCAACAACTCTGGAAATCCAACTCTCCTCCAATTCTCCTCTCTCCCCAGTGTTTGTTGTTGTGGTCTTTTATTTATTTTTGTTATTGTATTGTTTGGTTTTTCTATTGACTTTTAAAAACTATTTCTCTAATGTCTCTATTCTTTGTCATGTGTGGCCACTGAATTCTCTGCTAGGTCAGCTTAATGATCAGTTAATGAATGGACAGACATTTCTTTAAATTCCTGGAACCAATAAGTCTCCCAATTTTTGCTGAGAGGCTCTGGGTAAGTGTAGGGGCATGCCTTCAACTCTCAGCAAGGCAGTTTACAACTCAGACTTAGCCTTCACTTTGTTTGTGCAGATCCTCAAAGTTAGCCACAGGTAAGAATGTAGGGACTTCAAAGGGTCTTTCCTGAGCATGCATACAGTCCTGGCCATATGTACAACCCTACACATGTGTGTGGCCTTTTATATTCCCAGGGATATCTTGGATCTTTTTAAAGCCCTTAGGGACATCTAATTCCCCAGGTTTCCCTTTAAGATTTTTGGTCAGTCAATTGTTTGCCCAGACTGTTATCCATTGCCATAAGCAGCCATGATGTCCTGCAATAGCCTCAGATTATTTCCACCAGATGCTCCCAGGGAAAAACCTGTTTGTAGGGCAAATAATGGCAGTTCTCTGGGAATGGGGCCTTGAAGGAGCTCCGACCCTTTTCCAACTCGGGTGATTGCCAAGCTGCTGGCTTTCACTATGATTGTGGACTGTTGATTTTCAAGGCTACCATTGATCTGGAAGGGAGATGGGAATATGACAAGTTACAATGTCACAGAGCTCACTGTTCTTACAGATCACCAGACATTCTTCTTGATTAAGCACTTCTTGGATTGCTGCAAGCCTTTGGTTAATTTCCAGAGTTCTGAAAAAGTTAATCATGACAATTTTTTAACCAGTGTTCTCTGTTTTCTTTGCTTTTATGAAGCAGAGAATTTTTGGAGCCCCTTATTCAGACAGTTTGCTAATGTCATCTCCCAGAGTGGTTTTTACTCTTATTTTACATAAAATCACAATCAGCTTGGTTTCTCATACCCATTGGCTAAGCAGTAGCAAGATGGAAGGAAAGAGGAAGCTATAGGTATGCATTCTTTACCAAGCTGATTGTTTGTTCTCTCTATTTCTTTTCAGACCATAGAGACCTGTTTTGATATCAGAACAGGAATCTAGCTGTATTGAGTAGGGAAGGTCAGAAAAGACCTGCTTCCCAGCTCTCATTTTATGTATCTGCTCTAATTTAATGAGTTCTGTGCTCTGAAGACCGCCCCCCGCCCTTGCAGGCCTGAACCCCATTTCATTTGGAGGTTTGAAGAGTCTGTGGCTTTGACAATTAACTGGCTCAGTTTTCTGTTCCTGCTCTGGAGACCTCCCAGCACAATCTCCCCGATTCTCCCTGTCATCTTTCCATCCTGCACAGCTGGGTGGAAGAATAATGGCTTTATTAAGTGCATCTTATGCTTAATTCTCCAAGGATGTCAGTCCATTAAGAAAGACTAAATCTGCCACCAGCAGTCATGCAGAAGGTTTAGTCTCATCTGTCCAGTACTGGATGGGGTGTCCAGGGAGATGTACAGTGTCTGCTGTTCTGGTCCAAGTGATTCTGTGGGCCTGGGTGGCCAACCTAGAGGGTGGCTGGCCAAGTCTCTCTGCATACAGTGAGAGAAGGAATCTGGGCTCTGATTCTACCTACTGTGTGATGTGGGTTTCACCTCTGAGACAGGTGGGATCTGGGATTTGGGGTTGACCAGTATCCAGAGGCCTGTAGAGGGGTCTAGGGTGACAGTTAGCTCATTTCCCCCTAATATCTACTATATGAGGTAGAGTCTCTGTCCACACACCTAAATGCCTATCTGTTAGGAGGGCAGAGGAAGAGTTCATTAGAAACAAGGATGTAGGAAGGTTCAGAGAGGACTGCATGAGGTAGAACCTGGAGAGTATGTCTCAGCAGAGAGGGTTGTGGAAGAGTCTTCTTAGAGGGTACCCACCACCTTGGATGGAGGAAGGCTGTTTATGTCTCTGTCCAAACCTGAACATGTGTAGTTTGTCTCTCTGGGCCTTAATCTTCTCATCTCTAAAAGAGGGATAGTGAGTCTTCACCCATATGAAGCCCGAGATGAGAGGAAGTAGGAGTTGGAATCTCCAAACAAGGAGCACGTGTAGATTGGGTGCTGCCTTGCAGCTCCAAGGTGACTCCACAATGCCTCGATCCTGTTCTGGTTGGAGTGTTCTATGTCAATTAAGAATCCTCCAGATGCAAGGGAAAGAAATCTAACTTTGCTTAAGCAAAGGGAAGGAAATACTGACATATATAGCTGAAAAGTCTTGAAAGATCTAATCAGGCATGTTTGGATCCAGGCACTTACTCAGTACCATCAAGAATCAGTCTTCACATGCTCCTCATTTCTCCTTCCCTCTGCATTGGCTTCATTCTCAGGCAGGCTCATCTCGCTTTGTGTCCAGATGACCACAAGCAGCTCTGGGCCTCCAGGCTACCAGCTCATCAACTCCAGGGGAAAGAGGGTCCCTTAAATTTCACCCTGACTCTCATTGGTCTAAACTGGGTCATATGGCCACCATTGACCCCAATCATGTGACTCTGAAGTCAGACCTAGATCATGCGCTTATCCTTGATAGGGAGTGCGGACAGGGCTGGGGGAGGGATTGTGGCTGCTTTTACAGCACATGGGATGAAAACGGTGGTGGGGAGGGATAGATTTCCCACCAGAATATCAGGTTGCTGTTACTAGAAGGAGGGCGAATGGATGCTGGGCAGGCAAAAATATCAGATGTTCCCTCCATGTGGCCCATAACCAGCTACCATCAGCCAGGAATTCATCAGTAGAAGCTTTGCATCCTTCTTTTTCTCAGATCCAATTCTTGGCTTTGCTTGGAGCCAGGGGTAGGTGAATGGGAGTGAGGTCTGTGTTTTTTCTCTCCTCGCTGACTGTTCCCTACCCAGCTAGACCCTATTGCACCCGACCTGCCATCCTGCAGGACATCTCCTAGGTCCCAGAATTCCTGGACCCCCAATCTCAGCTTTTGCCCCATCAAGACCCAAACCAGGCCCTCAGCTAAGAGTCAGTCTGCTATTTTTTGTTCAGGTCTTGGCTAATCCATTTATCTATTTATTCATTTGTTTATCCATTCATTCATTCAATAGTTATTCACTGAGTAATATAAGTAAGGTACCATCTTAGGGAATGGAGAATTTTAGACAAATTGGTCCCATGTTTTTGAGATTTAGCTATGGTTCATTCATTTTCAGCACTGTATAGTATTCCATTGAATGAATAATTTAAAATTTATGCTTATTGTCTTGTTGGTGGGTATTTAGGTGCTTCTCATTGTTCTATATTATAAACAAAGCTGCAATGAATCTTGTTGTGCATGCCTCCTTGTTATAAGTGTGAGATTTAGGGGTGGGTCACGGGGTAGGGATATTACTAACAAAAATTGTCAAAAGGATGACATCACTTTATACTTTTATCTTCAGAGAAAGAGAGTTCCAATTTCTCTATATTATCACCAACACTTGGTGTTCTTGGACTTTTAAATGGTAGAAACATGCCTGTTCCATAGTAGATGCTCAATAAATATGTTCGGAACTAAATAAAATTTTGTTTTAATTTACATCTGATTGCGGTAGACATTGAACATCTTTCCATATGCTGTTTACTCATGCCTCTTTATTTTTCTGTGAATTGCTTGCTTATATCTTTTACTCATTCTTTTGTTGGGTAGTTTAGCATTTTCTTTCTGATTTGTAACAGTTCTTTATATATTCTGAAAAAGAATCTTTTGTCAGTTATATGCAGAGCACATATCTTCTCCCAGTTTGTAGCTTATTTTTTCTTTTTTTTTTATTGTGTCTTTTATCTTATAGAAGTTTTAAGTTTTAATGTACTCAATGTTCTCAATCTTTTCCTTTACAGTTTGTGGTTTTGTCTTATTCAATAAATCTTTCTCTACCCGAAGTCATAAATATATTCTCCTATTTTTTCCCATAAGATTTATAGTTTTTCTCAACCATTTACTTCTGTAATCTACCTAACATTTTTATGTGTTATTTGAATTAGGGATTTAATTTAATTTAATTTTTCTATCATCCTTCCCCACTGATTTGAAGTGCTAGTTCCTTCCTTCTGTGTCTAAGTCTGCATCTGTGCTCTCTTCTGTTCTTTTGTTTTATTTGTCTTACTGTGCCAACACCTCACTGTTTTAATTACTAAAGCTTTGTAGTCAATGTTAATAACTGTTTGATGGGTTTCCCCACATTTTTGTTCAGGAGTGTTATAGCTATTCTTAGTCCTTTGTTCATCCATATAAATTTTAGGATTAGTTTGTCATCTTCTACAAAATTCTGTATTGTGATTTTAATTGAGTTTAAATTAAATTTTTAGATTAATTTTGGAGGACTTTTGTTTTTATGATATCCAGTCTTCTGACCCACGAGCATGGCAAATCTGTCCAATTTATTCTGGTCTTTTATGCTTTGCAATGAAGTCTTAGAATTCTCTCCACAAAGATTATGTGCGTCATTTGTTAGCTAAATTCCTCCCCATTCCTATAAATTTTATTATTGTTATTGGTGTCTTTTTTAAAAATTAAAGTTCCTGATTGCCTATTGCTATAGTATAGAGACACAATTTTTTTTTCTTTCTTCTTTTTTTTTTTTTTTTTGTATTTTGATCTTGTATCCAGCAACTTTGCTCAACTCTTTTATTGGTTGCATTAGGTTGCCTATAGATTCTCGAGGGTTTTCAATGTAGATAATCTTATAATTTATGAATAATGACCATTCTTGTTTTTTCCTTTCCAATCTGTATATGTTTAATTTCTTCTTCTTGTCTTACTGCACAAACTAAGACTTTTAGTACAATGTTGAAAAGATATGGTGATAGTGGACAGCTTTGTCATGTGCCTGACTTTTCCTGGAATGCTTCTAATATTTCATCATTACTTATGATTTTGTTGTAGGTTTTTCATAGATACCTCCTGTTTTAGTTTCCTAGGCTGCCAAACAAATACCATGAGAAAGCTCCACTTAAACAATGGCAATTTATTAGCTTATGGTTTTGAGGCCAAAAAAAAAAAAAAAAGTCCAAATCAAGGTGTCATCAAGGCAGTGATTTCTCTCCAAACACTGATGTTCTGGAACTGACTGCCAGTCAGATCCTTGGTTCCTCTCTCCCACGGCAAGGCACATGGTGGCATCCCCTGATCTCTTCCTTCTCTTCCGGGTTCTGTTTCAGCTTCTTGCTTCCTCTGGCTTTCTCTTGCTTGGTCTGAATATCATTCTCTTATAAAGGACTCCCATAATAGGGTTTAATAGGATTAAGACCCATACTGATTGAGGTGGACCATACCTTAACTGAAGCAGGCTCATCCAAAGGTTCTACTTACAAAGGGTTCACACCCACAGGAATGGATTAAGTTTAAGAACATGTTTTTCAGGGGTACATGCAACTTCAAACTACCACATCCTGTGTCAAACTAAGGAGTTCCCCTTAATTCTTATTTTCTTAAAAGTTTTTGTCATGAATGTGCATTAAATCATATTAAGTGTTTATTCTGCTCTTCTGTCTTCTAATCAGATGACCTTGTGATTTTTCTCCTTTAGTCTATTAAGAAGAAATATGTTAATAGTTATTTCTCATGTAAACCTTGTGTGGCAGTTTGATATAGTTATGAATTTCAAAAATAGATATTGGATTATGTTTGTAAACTGGTCTGTTTATCTGGGCATGATTAAGTTATGATTAGGGCATTGACTGGGCCACATCAGTAGGGCGTTGAGCGCCGCCCCTTGGTGGGTGGGGTCTCAAAGATAAAAGACATGGCAAAGGACAGAGTTGAAGTTTTGGAGTTGGAGTTCTGATGTTGGAGTTTTGATGCTGGAGCCCGGGGAGGCGAGCAGACGGAGGAGCTTGGTCGTGAGGAAGGAAAGAAGGCCCCAGGATAGAGATGAGCTGTTCGCCTGATAGTCTACAGCTGGCCTTGTGGAGAGAGGCAAATCCTAGAGAGCCTCATAGTCTACAGCTGACCTTGTGGAGGAAACAGAGGAGCTAAGCCCAGAGAGAAACAGAGCCCCGGGAAGAGAGGAACCCAAGAAGCCTGAACCTTCACAGACATCAACAGCTTCCTTGCTCCAACACGTGGCCATAGACCTTGGTGAGGGAAGTAATTTATGCTTTATGGCCTGGTAACTGTGGGCTTCTACCCCAAATAAATACCCTTTATAAAACCCAACTGGTTTCTGGTATTTTGCATCAGCACCCCTTTGACTGATTAATATACCTTGCATTGCTGGAAGAGAGTTATTTTGGTCACATATTTGGAGATAAATATCTGGAACGGGTCCAACCCTTATTGAGGGTTTCCTTCTTCGAGGGGATCGTCTCAGTTTCAACTCCATGTCTGTCCAAGGTCAAGGTGTGGGGACATTGAAATCTAAGCTCTTCTGAGACCAAAATCCACCCCTTCCCACATCCAGGCTTCTCCACCAAGACCAGTTTCAGTATCTGCTCCTTTATTTGTTGTGCTAGTTTTCAGTTTTCTTCTGGTTTCTAGATCTTGGCAAAACTCTGCCCCCCCCACCTTTTTTTGTTTGTTTGTCTTTAAAGAGATATTTGTTATATTTTATCTACTATTTCTATATGTTTATAGCAGGGGGATTTTCAGTTTATCTGGTCTGCTAAGTTGCCAGCACTAGAAGTCGTGAACACATTTTAAAGTGGGAAACTCCCTGCACATAACTCTTCTGCCCTTTCTGTTTGAACCTATAGTTAGTACTGTACTTGATGGGTGTATGTCCAAGAGACTTAAATCTTTGGTCCATCCATGTTCCAGTTGCAACACCTACTCTCCAGTTCATTGGACTCACCTAGGACAACTAACAAAGAGATGATGATGGACAACGACCATCCCAAGGAACAGAGAGAGTCTGCAACTGTGAGCAAGATAGTTCCATCCATTGGTTCCACGGGATCTAAGCCCCCTCTTAATTAAAAACAGAGTGGGCATCACCATCCCCAAATCCTCAAGACTGGAGAATGAACAATGGACTAAAATAGACATAGCATTATTCTATTATAGACTTATTATTCTAGCAACAGTAGAACTTTTATCATTGATATAAAGGCAGTGACCACCAGAGGTTCTGAGCGGAGGGAGAAGGAAAAATGGTTGTAATATGGGGGCATTTTCAGGATGCCTTTGCATGACATTGCAATGATGGATACAGGCCATTCTATACTTTGTCATAACTTACAAAATTGCGTGGGACAGAGTGCAAGCTATAATGTAAACTGTAATCCACGGTTAGTGGCGATGCTTCAATACATGTTCATCAATTGTAATAAATGTACCACACTAACGAAGGATGTTGTTAATGTGGGAAAGTGTGTGTGTGTGGGGAGGGGGGCATATGGGAATCCTCTATATTTTTTATATAACATTTATGTAATCTAGAGTTTCTGTGAAATAAAAAGACAAACACCCTAACCTAAAATAAATAAATAAATGAAGTGGGAAACTCTTTTATTCATTTATCCCTCAAAAAACTTTCATTAACTGAAACTGAAAATGGTTTGTTAAAGTTTCTGTGTAAGTGCTTTATATAGAACATGTCCTCTGGAGTTCACCAAAAATTTAGAATTTGTGGTTGTTTGCTAGCAAAAATATCCACAGTCATCCTCCCTCCCCCCCCCCATATCCATACTCTTTAGATGCAATTGTGCAGCATCTCCCATCAAGAGGTGGAATCTATTTTCCCCACCCCTTGAACCTGTGCGAGCCCTGGGACTTGCTTTGGTCAATAGAATGAAGCAGACATGACACCATGCTAGTTCCCAGGCTAGACCTCAAGAGACCCCATGTGCTTCCACTCTTGATTCAGATTTTAATTCTGCCCAGCTGCCATGAGTCAGCCCAGGCTAGCCTGCTGGCAGATGAGAGACATGTGACGCAGCAGCAGATTGTGCTAGCTGAGGTGGTTCCCAGTCAGAATGCTCTTAGCTAGTGTGTTGCTGAACCCAGATGAATAAGCAAGCCCAGCTAAGTTCAGACCAAAGAACTGCCTGGCTGAGCCCAGCCCAAAATGCCAACCCACATAATCTTGAGCTTAATAAATGGTAGTTGTTTTAAGCCCTTAGATTTTAAGGGGTGGTTTGTTACGCAGCAAAAGCTTACTGATGCGGGATCCTTGCCTGTCCCCTGAAGGCACCTGAGTTTGCAATCTGTGGCCTACTGTATCCCAGAACTTGTGCTGGGCCCTGGATACCCAGTCTGGGGTGAATGAGAGAAAGCCCTCAGGTCAGTTTTGACAGAGCCCACCTGTAACCCAGGCTGCTTCTGGGTGGCTTGGAGGGGTAGTTGTGAGCATTGGGACCTGTAGTATGAGTTGCTGAGCAGTCACAGTGGAGAAGTGAGCCCCATAATTCTAGGGACCTGGGAATTAGAGTGGGGGTTATTTCCAAAGAAAGGACTGAAGAACTTTAGCTCATATCTGGGAGGAGCAGTGGGTTTGGAAACTGACCTTAGGGTGTGGTGCAATGGAAAGGGTGTTGGAATAAGAGCCACGTTCCAGTCACAGGTCTGATGCTAACTTGCTGTGTGACTTGGGAAGTCCCATCTCCTCTTTGGGCCCAATTTTTCCCGTCTAACTAAAAGGGCGGTTGGAATGAATTGCTGGTCTTCATGCTTCCAGGAGGCCCAGAGAGCACGACGGTCTTTGTTGGTTAAAAGGGAGCTCCTGCTGAGCTGGGTGTCCTGTATTCTGTGCTGCTGCTCAGCTCAGGACTGGCGTGGTCCTTCGTGTGGTTAATAACCCAGGCTTTCTGCTCCTCCCCTGTAACCTGGTCCCTGGAAGTTTGCTGCCATGTGACTGACAGCCAACCCTATATGGACTCCCTAGGCTGCATAGAAATCTTCACCCAAAGCTTTGCTGTTTATGGCTCAGATATTTCTCCTTTTTTAAATAGGTGATTTGGGAAGACTAAAGCCTCATCAGGACCATTCCTGATTCTGATATTCAGGAATTTCAAGTTTCAGGAGCCTGTTCTAGGGCAACCATTTTGGAACTTTATCAGACCAGATGCATTTGGTGACAAGTGAGGGAAACCCACCTCAAAGCAACTTAAGAAGAAAAATAATTATTTTATATTGGTGTGAGTTACTTAAAGGTCAAGAGTAGGTCTAGCCAGCCTTCAGGCTCTAAAGATGCTCAGGTGCTAAGAATGTTTGTTGAACACCTTTCTCTCTCCAGAGCTCAGCCCTGCTCTATCCTCTCCCATGCTATGGCCAAGTTGGCTGTCAGCATCTCCAGGCTCACAACCAGAGCAGGAGAGCTTCTCCTACTTAACCGATTGAGAAAAATTCTTGGGATGAATTTTGGGATGTGTGCCCATCCTTGAACCCATCACTGAAGACCAAGAGGACAAAATAAGCTGATTGGCAACATATGGGTGAGGTCCTGGACCTAGGGAGGTCAGCTCCTCCTGAACCACAGGTACTGAGAGAAGGGAAAGGAGGTTCTCCTGAGGAAGGGGGAAAGGATGCTGGGCAGGTGAAAATGCCAGGTGTCCACCCCTGGGGCTCCAAGACTCCTCAGTTATCTGGATTTGGGTCCAGGTATTATGTCAAACCTGCCTCAGGTGGGAAGAAAGGGAGGATGGGGTATAGGCCAGTAATTGTCAAGAGAAGGAGGGCACTCTGGAAAATGTTGTAGAAGGCTTCTTGGGCAAAGGTGAAAGAGCTAGATTGGGGGCTGGAAGCCAGATTTCACCCCCTGCCTCTAGTGTGTCCTCTCAACTTTATCCCATGAGGAGTCTCTGGAAAGCACACACTTGGTCTCCCAGCTTAAATCCCTTTGGTGGTCACCCATCACCATCACCTGCTTATACCCTCATGAGCCGGTCAATGCCCCACGTTCCGCCTCCACATGAGGGTTCACCCAGCTGTGCATGCTCCATACCTAAATCCTTGCTCTTCTTCCACCTGGAGAAGCTGATGGGTAAAGGAGGAGAGCATAGGCTTTGAAATCAGACCAAGCCAGGTTCAAATACAGCCTCCATCGTTTACCTGCACCAGTGGCTGCACAGGCTAAGTAACAATGACTACGACGAACACTTCCATGGTGCTTCCTCAGTGCCAGGCATGGTTCTAGGCATCGTCTATAGATCCACCCATTTAATCCCCACAACAACCCTCTGAGGCAAGTGCCATCACCCTCCCCACTTCACAGGTGAGGAAGCTGAGTGAATTCCCCAAGGTCCCTGTCTTAGTTTGCCAGGGCTGCTGTGACAAATAGCACACAGTGTGTGGCTTAAACATAGGCATCTACTGTCTCAGAGTTTGGGAGGCTGGAGACACATCATCAAGATCCTGGCAGGCCACTCTCTCTCGGAGTCTGAAGTGTTCTGGTGCTGGCTTGCCACCATCCTTGGGGCTCCTTGACTGCTCCGCCTGCCTCTGTCACATGGCGATGTCCTTGAGCTCCTCCCGTGGCTTTCTCTGACTTCTGGTTTCTACATCTTCTGGCTTCTCTTTATAGGGATGAAGGGCCACACCCAGATAGGATCTTAGAAGATCCCATGCACAGATGAGTCCTCACCTTCATGGATAAGCGGGTTCGTGTCTTCACAACCACAGGACCGCAGATTTGGGCTTGAACATGTCTTCTGTGGGGGACGCGAGTCAATCTACCATAGCCACCCGACCAGCAAGCAGTGTCCTTATATCCCAACAGGCTCCAGGGTCCCTGCTCAGCCATCCATGGTGACTGCCCCTGCATTGATGGTCTGCCTGGTGAGTCAGTGAATGATTTGTGGGGCCATGGGCAAGTCTCTTTTCTCTCTGAGCCTCTGCTTTCTCAACTGTACAATGTCCAGTGGAAGCGTGTCAGTTGTAAAGATTGGCTGGGATTCCCATGTTGCCCACCTCCCACACCTCCCACCACATCCCACACAAACATCTCCCACAACATGGGAATCCCAGTGGGTTCTGTGTAATACTTTGGGTATCTAAGCACCTCTTAAGATATATTTATATATATACATAAATAACATTTTTGTAAGCAAATGCACATATATGCATATATATTTATATATCATTTTGCAAATGTTGGTATGTATTGTGAAAATTTTGATTTTTACCCACAATTAAAAAAAAAAAAAAAAAAAAAAAGATTGGCTGGGATGTTTGCAATGTACCAGAACAGTGTATATCAAAGCTACTACGGTTCCCTTTCGCACCTGCCCATTCTAGTCCACCTTCCCAGTCCAGGCCAGATACTTCCTTTTCTTGGAAGTCTTTTCCAGCCCCCTTTAACCCTCTCTGGATGCACCCATGCACAGGCACACACATACATGCACGAGCACTCACTCGTGCACACACACTTCCCACCTGCACTCTGTGGGCTAGCTACACAGCGTCAGCACTGTCTGGGCCCGTGCTGGCCTTTCCCATGGACCGTGACCTCGTGGAGCCCGGGACCATGGCTGACCAGTGGCTGGGGCCCCAGCTTTCCAGCCTGGCACTGGGCTCGTGTCGGGTGAGTCCTGTTTGACGAGCTGTGGTGGATTGACTTCATTCCGCTAATCCCACAAGCAATGGTTAAGCACCTACTGTGTGCTGGCCGCTGTTCCAGGGGCGGGAAATAGAGTGGTGCATGAGACAGCTGAAAGCCCTGCCCTCAGGGAGCCAATGCCCCAGTCGGGGAGACAGTCCTTAACCAAACACGTGAAGGAGCAAGGAGATCTCAGAGCAGTGAGTGTTGTGATGCAAAGTAGGCAGGGTGATGTCAAAGGGTGAGGCAGGAGCCTTAGGTGGGTGGGCAGGGGCCTTCTGGAGGGCTGACATTGAAGCTAAGACAAGAAGGAGCAGCTGGGTGAGGAGCTAAGAGGAGGGCGTCCGGGGAAGAGGGAACAGCAAATGCTGTTTCAACCTGTTTCAACCCTTTTTCAACCCTGAGTTTGAAACCAGTGTGCTGGAGTGTGATGATGGAGGTGGAGCAAGGAGGCTGGAGAGGAGGTCATGACCTTGAAGGCCACAGACAGGAGCTTAATTAGGTGGGGAGGGGGCACAGGGTCCCATTGATGTTTTAGAACAATCTCTCATGGGCTCTGCCGTGCAGCAGCCCTGCGACTTTTGGGGCAATTCTCTTCTCTTCCCAGTCCTCAGTTTCCCATATGTTCAATGCAGGGACGGTCCCTCTATCCCATTAGGCTCCATTGTGAAGGTTGAGGTTGGGTTTGGGGCTGAGCAGGAGGCCCTGAGCTTCTGGTCTCCAGCGAACCCCCTGTGATTCAACCCCACACCTCCCTCCTCTAAAGCTTGCAACGCATGGTCAAATCTTCAGAAGGTCCAGCCTCCCTCCTTCCCTTCTCAGAACCAGGTACGGGCCCCTTCCTGGGGGGGGTCTCTCCCCTCACTGAGGAAGGGGCCCCCCCACTGCTCTTTTTCCCTTTGTGCAGGGGCTGGAGGCTGCTACTTTGAGCCTGGACAAGCCAGGGGTGCCAGAGGGTCTTTCCTCTCCCCTGCCCAGAGCACCAGAGTTTGCGGGGGCAAGGGGTGGGTGCGGGGAACGGTCTCCAGGGCCACGCCAGGCAAAAGTCACCATCCTGTCTTCTTGTTGTTGATGTTAAGAGCTAGAAAAAGGGCCAATTGTCTGCTTTCAGCAGGAAGGACAGCAAACTCCGAACTCTCTGCAGTCAGCGCAGCGAGTTACAAGAAATATTCTCCCGTTCCATTGTTATAGCCAGTCCTGGAAGAAAAATGTGGGTTATGGGGAAAGCAGAGGGAGGAGGCAGAGAAAGGCAGAAACAGAGGGAGGCGATTTGCTGAAAATGCAGAGAGAGGCTCTGCGAGCTGGTTCAGAGGCGCCGCTCAGTCACACCCCACCGGCCGTGAGCAGCGTTTTATGTTTAAAAACAATATATGAATACTTGCTCATTATGCCAAATCCAGCGAGAAAGAACTTTTATTAAAGGTAAAAGCCCATTTTACCCTCCCTCTACCATTTTGTATTCCCTTCCCAGAGATAATATATATTTTTTAAAGATCTGTTTTTGTCCTGACCTTTTTTTTAAACGCACAGGCATACATAATTGTAGTTTATAGAGTAGATGGGACCATATTACACTATTATTCCATCTTTTGATTTTTTCACTTGCCGTTAGGCCTTGCAGATCTTTCTAAATCTCAATCTATCTTTATCAAAAATTTTTCTGTAAATATATAATAGATTATTTTTTAAAAAGCAGTTTAAGGTTTTCAGAGAAATTGAATTGGGCGGGAAGTAGAGAGCTCCCGTTTACCCCTCCCCTCTCACAGTTTCCTCTATTATTCCACACTTGTATTAGTGTGGTACATTTATTATAAATGATGATGAGCCAATATCGATTCTTTTTAAGTAACTAACACCATCGATTACATTAGGGTTCACTCTTTACGTTGCACAGTTCTGTAGGTTTTGACAAATCCATAATGTCACGTTTCACTGCCCTAAAAATGCCCTGGACTCTGCCTACTCCTTCCTGCCCCGCTCCCCCTAAATCCCTGGCAACCATCTGTCTTTTTATGTCTCTATAATTTTTCCTTTTCCAGAATGTTGTACAGTTGGAATTATACAGTATCTATCCTTTTTTTCCCCCTGAATTTCTTTTTTTTAAACAAATCAATTTTATTGATACATATTAATAAAGCATAAATCCATCCAAAGTGTACAATCAATGGTATTCGGTGTAATCACATAGTTGTGCACTCATCACTTCAATCATTCTTAAAGCACTTTCATTACTCCAATAAAAATAATAAAGAAAAAACAAAACTCATCACCTCTCAATCTCTCTATGCTTCCCCTGCTGTACATAGCTGCTATTCTTTTTTCCTTCTCTCTAGTATATTTGTATTTATATTTTGCAAAAACAGTCTTATATATGCAATATCGCCCATATTCGTGTTTTACATGAGGTTTTACTGTCATGTACAGTTCCACGTTACAGTTTTTAGCATTCCTTCTAGTAATAGCATATATCCTTTTCATACTGGCTGTTTTGAATGAATTAAGTTGGATTTCAAATTTGGGTCCTGGTGGAGGTCAGGTGCAGCCCAGTGGGAAACTGAGAAATGGTGAACTTGAGAAGAGAGAATTTGTTACTCACAGGTCACAGAGAGAGAGAAGCCTGGAGGGGTCGACAGGAAGCCCGATCACCTTGGAGGGGCTTCACCTAGCAGGTGGGGAGCACACAAGTGGTCCAGGGGTGGAGGTTAGGAGGTTTTCCACGGGAGTCAAGGACTGGTTAGTTTAAAGCAAACGCGTGAAAAGGGAAAGGACTGGGGGTCTGAGGGCGGTGGGGAAGGTGAGCTTATCATTTGGGACCAGCTGTGGGTTTGGGGGTAGGTAGTGGGTGGTGAGGGTGGTGGCCGCAGTGTGGGCTTGAGCTCTGGGGGAGTTTATGCCCCAGGGCTGGATAACTGCTTGTTCACCAGGCCAAAGGTCAGTGTCGAGGCTTAGCCCAAGTACAACGGATGCCCAGGCAGCACGCCAAAGTATTGGTACTTATGCACTGGCTTCTTTCACTTAACAATATGCATTTAAGGTTCTTTGTCTTTTGGTGGTTTGATAGCTCATTTGTTTTTATGGCTGAATAAACACTCCATCGAAGGATGTGCTGTAGTTTGTTGATCCATTCTCCAATTGAAAGCCATCTTGGTTGCTTCTTCTAATTTGGGGCAATTATCAATACCAAATTTTTTCGGGAAGCGGCTGTGGCTCAATCAGTGGGGCTCCCGTTTGCCATATGGGAGGCCCCGGTTTCGGTTCCCGGGGCCTCCTGGTGAAGGCAGGCCCGCCCGCACGGCATGGTTGGCTGACCCAGCGAGCACAAGCAGCAAGGGGGGATAAATGAATAAATAAATAAAATCTTAAAAAAAAAAAAAAAAAAAATACCAAATTTTTTTTTTCCACATATGATTTTTTTTTTACTAGAGAAGCTGTAGGTGTACTGAAAAATCATGCAGAAACTACAGAGTTCCCATATTTCCTGCCTCACACATAGTTTTCCCTGTTATTAACACTTTGCATTAGTGTGGTACCTTTGTTACAATTGATGAAAAGAATATAATAATAATATTATTATTATTAGGGCTCACCATTTGTGTTCCATAGTTTTATGTTTTTTAATTTAATTTAATTTTATTCTGGTATCATATATACAACCTAAAATTTCTTCTTTTAACCATGTTCAAATATACACTTCAATGGTCTTAATTTCATTCACAATGTTGTGTACCATCACCACCATCCATTACTCCAAACAGAAATTCTTTGCCAATTAAGTATTAACTCCCCATTCCCTATCCTCACCCTGGCCCCTCCTAACATGTATTCTAGCTTCTTACTCTATGAATTTGCTTATTCTAATTATTTCATATCAGCAAGATCATACAACATCTGTCCTTTTATGACTGGCTTACTTCACTCAACATGATGGCTTCAAGGCTCATCCATGTTCACGTATGTATGAGGACTTCCTTCCTTTTCATAGCTAAATAATATTCCACTGTCTGTATATACCACATTTTGTTTATCCTTTCCTCTGTTGATGGACACTTAGGTTGCTTCCATCATTCGGCAGTTGTGAATAATGCTGCTCTGAACATTGAAATGTAAATATTGGCTCAAGTCCCTGCTTTCAATTCTTTTGGGTATATACCTAGAAGTGAAATTGCCACGTCATATGGTAATTCTGTACTCTCTGAGGACCCACCAAATGGTTTTCCACACCATTTTACATTCCCACCAGCAATGAACAAGTGTTCCTAATTCCCTGCATCCTCTCTAAAACTTGTTATTTCCATTTTTTATATAGTAGACATTCCAGTGCATGTGAAAAAGTCTTTTGCTGTGGTTTTGATTTACATTTCCCTGATGGTTAATGATGTTGAGCATCTTTTCATATGTTTATTGACCATTTGTGTATCTTCTTTGGAGAAATATCTATTCAAGTCTTTTGCCCATTTTTCAATTTGGTTGTGTGTCTTTTTGTTGTTGGGTTGTTGGATTTCTTTATATATTCTGGATACTAAATCCTTATTGGCTATGTGGTTTCCAAATATGTTCTCCCACTCTGCAGGTTTTCCTTTTATTTTTATGATGAAGTCCTTTGATGCACAAAAATTTTAAATTTTGATGACGTTTTCTTTATCTATTTTTTTCTTTTGGTGCTTGTGCTTTTGGTGTAAAATCTAAGAAACCATTGCCTAACACAATTCTGAAGATGCTTCCCTGTGTTTTCATCTAGGAGTTTTATATTTTGGTTCTTATATTTAGGTCTTTGATCCATTTTGAGTAAGTTTTTGTATATGGTGTGAGGTAGGGGTCCACCTTCATTCTTTTGCAGATTGATATCCAATTTCCCCAGCACAATAGAAGAGACTATTCTTTCCCCATTGCGTGGACTTGGCACCCTTGTCAAAGTTCAATTGACCCTAGAAGTCAGGGTTTATTTCTGAGTTCTCGGTTTGATTCCATTTGCTTATATGTCTGTCCTAGTGCAAGGACTATGCTGTTTAGATACTGTAGCTTTGTAATAAGTTTTAAAATTGGAAATTATGAGTCTCCAACTCTATTCTTCCTTTTAAAGATGGTTTTAGCTATTTGGGGTCCCTTATCTTTCCATATAAATTTGAAGATTGGCTTTTCTATTACTGCAAAGAAGGCTGTTGGAATTTTGATTGGGATTGCATTGAATCTGTAAATTGTTTCCAGTAGAATTGACATCTTAATGATATTAGGTCTACCAATCCATGAGTGTGGAGTATCTTTCCATTTACTTAGGTCTTCTTTAACTTAGTTCAGTAATGATTTGTAGTTTTCTGTGTACAAATCTTGTACATCCTTGGTTACATTTATTCCTAGATATTTTATTCTTTTAGTTGCTATTGTAAATTGAATTGTTTTCTTGATTTCTTTTTGGATTGCTCATTATTAATGTATAAAAACACCCCTGAATTTGTGTATTGATCTTGTTCCTCACCATTTTGCTGAATTTGTTTATTAGCTCTAGTAACTTTCATGTAAAGTCTTCTAGATTTTCTATATATAGGACCATGTCACCTATGAAATGTGATTGTTTCATTTCTTCCTTTCCAATTTGGATGTGTTTTATTTCCTTCTTTTGCCTAATTGCTCTGGCTAGCCCCTCCAACGTTGAATAGCAATGGTGACAATAGACATCCTTATCTTGTTCCTGATAATTGGGGAAGAAAACTTTCAGTCTTTCACCATTGAGTTAGTTGTTTGCTGTGGGGTTTCCATATATGCCTTTTATCATCCTTTATTATGTTGAGGAAGTTCCCTTCTATTCCTACTTTTCTGAGTGTTTTTCTCAAGAAGCGGTGATGGATTTTCTCAAATGCCTTTTCTGTGTCAGTTGAGATGATCAAGTGTTTATTTTCTTCCATTCTGTTAATGTGGTGTATTATATTGATTGATTTTCTTTTGTTGAATTACTCTTGCATTCCTGCATTCCATGATGTAAAATACTTTTGATGTGCAGTTGGAGTGAGTTTTCTAGTTTTTGTTGAGGATTTTTGCAGCTATATTCAGAAGGGCTATTGAACTTTAGTTTTCTTTTCTTGTGATATCTTTACTTGTCTTTGGTATTAGGGTGATGCTGCCCCAGAATGAATTAGGAAGACTTCCCACTTCTTCAATTTTTTGGGAGGAGTTTGAGAAGAATTGGTGTTAATTCTTCTTTGAATGTTTGGTAAAATTCACCAGTGAATGCATTTGGTCCTGAGCTTTTATTTGTTGGGAATTTTTTTATTCAATCTCTTTATTTGTTATTGGTCTGTTGAGAGCTTCTATTTCTTCTTGAGTTGGTGTTTGTGTCGCTAGGAATTTGTCCATTTCATCTAGGTTGCCTAATCTGTTGGCATACAATTAAAATTTAAGTATCCTCTTATGATCCTTTTTATTTCTGTGATGTTGGTAGTCATGTCTATCCTTTCATTTATGATATTTGATATTTATGACCTAGCTCTTTTTTCTTTGTCAGTCTAGCTAAAGTTTTGTCAAGTTTATTGAACTTTTCAAAAATGGATGTTTGGTTTTATTGATTCTCTCCATTGTTTTTCTGTTCTCTATTTCATTTATCAGCACTCTAATCATTATTTGTTTCCTTCCACTCACTTTGTGTTTGGTTTGCATTTAAAACAAATTCCTCCAGATGTGAGGTTAGATTATTATTTGAGAACTTTCTTCTTTTTTAATGTAAGCATTTCAGCATCTATTTCCTTGTTGATTTAAAGCTATAAATTTCCTTCTGAGCACTTCCTTTGCTGCATCCAAAAGTTTCAATATGTTATATTCTTGTTTTCATTCATCTCAAGATATTTGCTAATTTCCTTTTTATTTTCTTCTTTTACCCATTGGTTTTAATGGTGCATTGCTTAATTTCCACATATTTCTGAATTTTCTAGTTCTTCTATCATTGATTTCTAGCTTCTTTCCATTGTGAACAGAGAGAATACTTTACTTTATATGATTTCAATCTTTTTAAATTTATTGGGTCTTATTTTCTGACCCAATATAATGACATATGGTCTATTATAGAGGATGATCCATGTGTACTTGAGAGCAATGTGTGCTCTACTGTTGTTGGATGATGTGTTCTGTATATGTCTACTAGGTCTAGGGTTTATATTATTGTTCAAATCCTCTATTTCCTTATTGATCTTTCTAATTTTCTATCCATTATTGCAAGTGGTGTATTAAAGTCTCCTACTATTCATGTCCTTTCAAATATGTCAATGTTTTCTTCATATATTTTGGGGCCATATAGTTAAGTACATTTTTCTTTATAATCATTATGTTTTCTTGATGAATTGTCCCTTTTCTCAATATATGGTGCCTTTCTCTGTCCCATTTAACAATTTTTAATTTAAATTCCATTTTGTCTGATATTAGTATAGCCACCTCATATCTCTTTTGGTTACTATTTGTATGAAATATTTTTCTCTATCCTTTCACTTTAAACTTACTTATGTCTTTGAATTTAAGGTGTATCTCTTGGAAACAACAAATCATTGGGTTCAAAGCCAGAGCTTTTCTCTTCAACCTCATCCTTTGGTTCTTTATAGCAGCTGTTATTTTGCATGCTGACTAGTAGGACTGGGACAGGCGTGTCCTCTACAGGAATCACTGACACTCTAGTCTAATGGTACACTCCAGCAGTAATAATCCTAGAGAGGCTGACTGAACGCAATTTGAACTCAGAGCCCAGAACAGGTACCAGCTTCCATCCATCCTTCTGTCCATCAACCCACACATCTACCTACTCATCCATCCATCTGTCTATCCATCCAGTCAACAAATATGTATTGAGTGCTTAAGTGCTGGATGCTAAAATGATGAGCAAAAACTAGATATGAAAAAAACTAGACTTGACCATCCCTACATTTAGAAACCCTTTACTCACTCCATAGACTACATAGGACAGGAACAAGCTATGGCTTAGAGCAGAAGATAAAAGACCCATTCTGTGGTCTCAGTTCCAGAATGACTTTGTGCCAAGAGGAGGGAGCCTATGAGTGACAAACTGAGTAGAATTTATGCACCCAGTTGTATGCAAGTGGTAGACTTTTCAGCATTACTCTTACCATCAGACTCTGATGGGGACAGTTTTTGTTGGAGTGTTCTTGCCTTCTCTCCCAGTCTACCCCCCAAGAAACAAAAGCTTTCCTTTTTATGCTCCTCCAAGCCAGTCATCTTCAAACAAATTGTGTTGCACAACCCACCAGAAATGATTTCTTGAGCCCAGCACCCCAACATATGTATAATTATATATAAATTACATACATATGCTAAAGTCAATCCATATTATGAATATGGGCAAAGCTTAATTTCTTTCTTATTCATTAGATAAAAATAATATATAAATAGAAAATCAGATATTTTCATTGGCACCCACAGTTGGTATCTACTATACTCAGGTAAATAAATTTTGTCCTTGCTTTCCCAATTCTTGTCTTTGTGATGTGGGATCCAGAGTGTGGGTAGAGTCAGAGAGGCTGGAGAAGAGGGGGGAGGGAGGAACGTTTAGGCAGAGAACTGAGGGGAGAGACTTGGAAAGAGTACTGGAGAGTTGGCCCATTGGAGGTTTCTGAGCTGTGCAGGTTGGGAGCAGATGGTGATTCTAGGAAGTGCCCCAGGTATGGAAGACAAATCAGAGTCGAGAATGCAATAAAATGCAATTTTATTCGGGACACTGACATTTTGCTGCAGCAAAGGAAGCCAAAACAGAAGTAGTTTTGGGGCTCCAGGGATGGCAAAGGATTTTTACAGACAGAAAGAAAGTTAACTTGACTTCTACTGATTGGAGCAGGGTTTGCCCTTCTTATACGGGTGGATTTAGGGCAGGTGGGTTTTGTTTTGTACTGGGTCAAAGGTAATGAGCTAGAGGCTTGATTGGCTAGCTGGGACAACTGTCTTGGTGGGGATTTCAAATTTCAACAGGTAAAAAGGAAACTTAAGAGGGTATATATTCTTTGGTTCTGGAAGGCCCCCCAGGCTTTCTGTACACAATTTTATCAATTGGTTGTGAACCAGAGGTCCTCGAAGGTTCTTTGTTTGCAGATGGGGGTCAAGCTTGGATGTCCTTTTTAGGTACCTTCAGCTGCTGAGCTTTTCTGGATGTGACCCTAGCAAAGATGAGATGGCAGGGCAGGGGTGGAGGGGTGGGGATGTTTTTGCCTTTTAAATAGTATATGAGGAAAAATAATAAATGATGGTTTAAGGTAGGTCTCTCAATTTCAGCATTATTGACATTTGGGGCTGGGTAATTCTTAGTTGTGAGTCCTCTGCATTGTAGGATGTTTAGCAGCACCCCTGGCCTCTACTCATTGGATACCAGTAACAACTCTGCCCTCAGAAATGTCTCCAGACATTGCCAATAAACCCTCCCTGGTTGAGAACTACTGGTTTAAGGAAGGAAGTATAGGGATAGGTTATTTTCTTAGGACAAAAGCTTAGACGTAGAATTATGGGATGCAAGGATGTGAACATTTTCTTAAAAATACATTTAATTTCCAATTACGAAATCAATACAGTTTAACTGTAGGAAACTTGGAAAATGCAAAGATGCGTAAAAAGTACAGAAACCGCCCCATCCAGAATTAATGACTCCTAATATTTCATTTATAATCTTCTGTCATTTTTCCATACATGTGAAGAAGCATGTTTTCTATTTTTAAACAAAAAAGATATTATAGCGCACAGACCGTTTTGTAAAGTGCTTTTTAAATTTAACGATGTATGATGACCATCTTTTTATGTCAATGAATCTAATTCTTCCACACAAATTTTATTGGCTGTAGATTGTGACTATATGTTTGTAACATAATTTACTCAATCCCCTATTGCTCTTTAAAACCATTTTTTCTTGTCATTCAATTAATGCATGTTTATTGTAGAAAATTATGAATTAAAATAAACACAATATGGGAAATAAAAGTCACCCACAGTCCCACTCAGCCATGGATAACAGTGTTAATATTTTAGTAATTACATCCTTTTCTTACAAAAATGGATTTTTGGTGTATGTTATTTTATCACTGGCGCTTTTCATTTACAATGTAACACCAATATACATACTCATATGATACCATTTTCATGGCTGCATAGAATTCCATTGTACGAAAAGAGATGATTTATATAACCAATGATTGCCTATTAATTGACGTTTGGGTTTCTTTTTCTGCTGTTAACAAAACACTGCAATAAGCAGCCTTGTAGCTAACTATTTTTTAGGACAAACATCTATAAAAAGAACGGTTGGGCCAAAAGCAGTGCAAAATGAATGTGGAAAATGGAATTGCCCTCTAAAAAGTTGTTACCACTCCATGTATCTACCAAGAAAGTATAAGTAGCTATATTGCCATACTTTTGCAAACATTGAATATAATAGTAATAATAATAAAGCTATGCCACTTTTATAGGTGAAAAACGATAGCTTGTTGTTTTAATTTGCATTTACTTAAATGCTAATGGGGCTGAACATTTTTTCAAATGCTTTTTGGTATTTATATTTCTTCTATTGAAAATTGTCTGTTCCTATTCTTTGCTCATTTTTCTATTTGTATGTTAATATTTCCTCTGTTATTTACATGTTAAGGATATTAACCCTTTATCTGGATATGGATATTGCAACGACTCCCCCAAATTCATCATCTCTTTTTAATTTTGCTTTCATTTTTTCATCCGTTTAAATACACAGAAGGTTGAAATGTTTATGCAGTCAAATTTATTACTCTTTTCTTTTGTGGTTTTTGCTTTTAGTGTCATACTTAGAAAAGCACTTCAAGATTTATCTATCTATATATATATGCATCTATATTTTACGGTTTATTTTTTAAGTTAATTTTTCCCCTGGATTTTATTTTGACTAGACGACATAGGGTTCTAATTTAATTTTTCTTCTAAATGGTTAGCCAGTCAGCTTACTTCATTTATTGGAAAAAACAACCCTTTCTCACCTCTTGAGCTGTGCCCTCATTACTCAGTACCATCTTTGTACTTCGATCTGGCCACAGTTTCAGTTTCACAGATTGTCTATTTTTGTATCAGTAACACATTTTTGGACATGGTAGCTTTATGACATGTTTTAATGTCAGTTGACTTCTTTTCAATATTCCCCTGCCTATTCATGAACTCATTCTTCCTAATCAATTTTGCAATACTCTTTTTCAAAGTTGAAAAGATAAAATTCTCATTTGGATTTTTGAATTGAATTGTATCATATTCAGAGGTCACTTTGGGTTGAATTTATAGAAATGTAATATTAAGCTTTAGTCTTGCCAAACAAGAATAAGGCACATGCCTCTAATTATTCAGATATTCTTTGTACCTTTCTGAAAGGTCTTTCTGGAAACGTTTGAAGTTAAAAATGAAAGCTTTGAAAACGTGCTGAGTGAAATAAGTCAGGCAACAAAAGGACAAATAGTGTATGATTACATTTATATGGAATATCTAAAATAGATACATCCATAGAGACTAGAATGCAGACTGGAGGTTTCCAGGGATGGCAGGGAGGAGAGAATAGGGTGGGGATGGGTTATTTCTCAATGGGTGCAGAGGTTCTGTTTGGGGAGAGGAAAAAGTTTTGGAAATGGATGGTGGTGATGGTAGTACAACATTGGAAATGTATTTAATGCCACTGAAGTGTATGCTTAAAAACGGTTAAAATGGCAACTTTTATGTATGTTACCACAAAAAATCTTTTTTTTTAATTCCACAAAAATGAAAGAAAGTTTTTGTTTTGTTTTGTTGTTAATTTTTAGTTGTATTGCTTTGAAGTCAGAGAAGGTGACCTATAGCTCTCCTTTTACTTTTTGTTGTTAGAATTTATCTGGATGTTTTGATGATCTAAATATCTGACCAGTTTTTTTCCAGTGGTGTTGCAAAGGAAGATATATTTTCTGTTTGTAAGGTTTAAAGTTATATAAATATGTCTCTCTCCATATATGTAGAAATGATGTTATTAATAACATTATTTGGAATCTTTATTGCCTTCTATTCTTTTGTCTGCTTCATCTATCAAGATTGTGAGAAATGAGGTATATTCCTCAATTAGTTGAGTATTTTCACCAAATTCCCTTATAATCCTAAGAGTTTTTATTTTCTATATTTAAATGCAATGTAATTTGGCTCATAAAACTTCACGACAGTTTGATTCTTTTTGCCCCATGTCGTGCATCTTGTTTTATATGCTATTGACTCTGAACTCACAATTTTACCCATGCTTTCCTCTGATTTTAGGTCCTAATATATTTTTATCTTCTGTAACTTTGCTTTAGGGTCATCTCTTATGAACAGTATTTGGTTTGAATTTGCTTTTATCCAGTATGAAAAGGTTGACTCTTTAATAGGGTGTGCTTTTTACTTATTGTAAAACAGTAAATTTAGCACTTACTATAATGAATAATTTCAGGCTTACTTCTATCATCTTGTTTTCTGGTTTCTGCCTTTTTTTTCCCCTCCTTTTTTCCCCCCTTAAGGATCTATTGCCCCTTTATTTGATTTTTATGTAATTCAGTCTTTGGAAAGTTCATCTATTTGTTCTCAGTTCGACTCATTTCAGCTCTTCAGACATATTCTTTAGCCCTTATTTTTCTAGTTGTCCAATTCAAGAGTGAAACATAGCATCTTTTGGGATACCATGGTTTAAGAAAGTTACTAGAATCTTTTAGTTCCAAGAGATGGAAACCCAAACCAAACTGTTTTAATTCAAAGCAGAATGTGTCAGCTCACTTAGCTGTGAAGACAAGGGTGGGCTTGGCTTCTGACCAGGGGCAGCTTCAGCCTTGTGCAGATATTATTTTATAATTACCTGCTGAAGTTCTGTCTCCTCACTGGTGGGTGAGCTTATTGGTGATACTTTAGGAAGGCTTTTGGTTGATTAATAGTAATGGTCTGAGGCATAAATATATATGATTATTTTAAATAACAAGTCTGGAAAGAGAAGGTTGTATAGACTAGAATGAAGGAACTGCTTACAGAGGTAAGGGCAGGGTCAAAAGAAGCCACCAGGGATGTTGGGGACTCCCAGGAATTAGCAAAAGCTGGGAGATGTTACCACTTCTAGACTTGAAGGGAGAGGATAGAAAACAGTGTTACTAGAACCCAGGAAGAGGCAGGGCTGTGGGGAAGAAGGCCTCAACAGGAGATGTGGTATAAGAGAGATGCAGCCACTCCAGAAAAATGCAGCCCAGAGAAAGGAGGGAGGGAAAGAAATATCCAGACTAATCTGTTACCTCTTTCTAATCTCTTTCCAGCACATCCCACTGGCCAAGCATGGCTGGAAGGGAGTTGAGCTGATGGCTTCTATAGGGTTGGACCCCTGGGCACAGAGCAGAGCAGAGAATATAGGAGAACAGATTGGGTGGTGTGTGTGTGTGTTGGGGGAGGGGAGGTTGTAAAAATGAAAAATAACCAGCAGGGCAGTTCCTGGGTTGTTTCAGAGACCTGACAAAGCCAGGGTGCATGTCAGTTCCTTCTCCTCATGATTGGAGGATGGCTGCTGCAGCTCCGGGCATCACATACCTATGTGACAACATCCCAACCAGGAAGGGAAAAGGTAGGAGCAAAAAGGCCTTCCTGTGTTGCTGTTTCCTGTATTGGGGGTGAAGCTTTCCCAGAAAACCCCAGCAGCCCCCTCCCCCAGCAATGGCCATAGCTGGGTCATGTTCCCTCTGCCCTCTACTTGACCAATTACAGGGAAAGACAAATAGATTTTTGCAGTTGCCTTAGACCCCTGTGGCTAAACATGTCAGGGGTTTTCTGAGCCACTCCATCTGGCTTGCATGTGTGTCCACACTTCCACCCAAAGTGCGTTGCACTGTGAAATCCAGTGGTCAGTTCTCAGGCCTCATCCTATTCAACCTACCAGTAGAAACTGAAATTGATCACTCCTTCCTCCATTTGTCTTTTTAAATCAGCTTTTTAAAGGTACTATTTACATATCACAAAATGCACCCATTTAAAGTGTACAATTCAAATGCATTCACTCATGTAACTACCATCATAGTCAAGACTGTAGACAGGCACCCTGGAAAGTTCCCTCATGCCCCTCTGCAGCCCATTGCCGTCCCCAGTCACAGCTTCAGGCAACTACAGATCTGTTTTCTGTCACTAGAAATTATTTTGCATTTTCTAGAACTGTATCTGAACAGCATCCTTCTTTTGTGGAAGGCTTCTTTTGCTCAGCCTGATAGTTTTGAGATGCACCCATGCCGTTGCTTGTATCAGCAGTTAATTCCCTTTTCTTGCTGAGTGGTTTCCCACTGAAGGGAGGAAGCACACTTTGCTTCTCTGCTTCTTCCTTTTTGAAACACTGTCTTCCAGTAGAAAGCATCCTTCTCAGCCTCCTTTTCTGGATTCTTTCATCTCCCTGACCTCTTAACATTTGCAGTCCCAGGGCTCTTCTTGTGTCTGTTACACAGGCTCCGTGCTGGCAGTGCCAGGGCCGCAGATGCCATCTAGAGACCAACAGCTCCCAAGCCCATCCCCTGCCCAGCCCCCTCTTTGGAACTCCAGACCTGTGTACACAGCTGCCTGTTGAATGCGTCTGTGTCAGCTTCCTCTTGCTGCTGTGACGAATGACTATAAAAGTAGCAGCTGTCTTCGTTTGCCAGGGCTGCCATAACAAAGTGCCACGGGCTGGTTGGCTTACACAACAGGAATTCAGTGTTTTGCAGTTTTAGAGACTAGAAGCTCAAAAACAAGCTCTCGGCAGGCCATGCTTTCTCCAAAGTCAGTAGCCTTCTGGTGACGGCTTACCGGCCATCAGTCTCTGCCTCCATCACATGGCTGTCTGTCTCCTGTTGTCTTCTCCGACTTTTCCTTCCGTGTCCAAATTTCCTCTCCTTAAAAGGACCCCAGTCATATCAGATTAAGGCCCACCCTGATTCTTTTTTGCCTCATCTCAACAGCATCTTCAAAGGTCTTATTTATAAATGCGTCCCCATCTGCAGGACCAGGGGTCAGGACTTGGATGTGTGTTGTGGGGGACGTGATTCAATCTGTAACGTGGCTTAAGTAATACACGTTTATTCTCTTCCCGTTCTGAAGGGCAGAAGTCCTCAATCAAGAGGCTGACAGGGCCAGGTTCCTTCTGGGGGCTTTGGGGGAGAATCCGTTTCCTTGCCTTTTCTAGCCTCTAGAGCAAGGGTTCTTAACCAGGGGGTCCATGAGCTTGAATTGAAAAAAAAAATCAACATATTATCTTTATTGTCTCTGACCTCTGATGTTGAGTGTTATAAAACTATCTGCTGCTACATTCTGAGAAGGAGTCTGTGGTTTTTACCTGACTGGCAAAGGGGCCCATGGCACAAAAAAGGTTAAGAACCCCTGGTCTATAGTCTGCCTTCAGTCCTTAGCTTTGGTCCCTTCTACCATCTTTATTATTATTTTAAAATATATTTTAAAATTATTTTTAAAAGATAGATTACATAAAATGTTACATAAAAAAATATAAAGGATTCCCATATGCCCCACTCCCCACACCTCCCACTTTTCCCCACATTAACAACTTCTTCCATTAGTGTGGTACATTCATTGCAATTGATGAACACATTTTGGAGCATTGCCACTAAGCATGGATGATAGTTTACATTGTAGTTTACACTCTGTCCCATTCAATTCTGTAGGTTATGGCAGGATATATAATGGCCTGTATCTGTTGTTGCAATGTCATTCAGGTCAATTTCAAGTCCTGAAAATGCCCCCATATTACACCTCTTTTTCTCTCTCCTTCACTTCAGCACCTCCAGTGGCCACTGTCTCCACATCAATGATATAAGTTCTTCCATTGCTAGAATCCCAGTAGGTCTATAGTAGAATACCAGTAAGTCCACTCTTGTCTGTATTTTATTCCCCAATCCTGAGGATTCTGGGCTGCCCTCTATCATCTTTAAAGCTAGCTGCATAGCGTCTTTTCGTCTCTCTTTGCACCCATCATCATGTGGCCTTCTCTGATTCCGCGCCTCTGGCCTCCCTCTTATATGCTCTCCCCTCAGATAAGCCAATATAATCTACTCATTTCAAGATCCTTAATTAAAATCACATCTGCAAAGTCCTTTTTTTTTTTTTTTTTTTTTCCGCCATGTAAGGTCACATATTCTGGGGATTGGGGGCATGGACATTTTTTGGGGTGGGCATTTTTCTGCCCCACCACAAAGTCCCAAATGGAACCTCCAAGCTCCCCTCCCAACCAGTACTTCCTGCAGTCTTGCCCATTTCAGATGAAGGCTGTACTCAGCCTTGTCTTCTCTCTCCCTTTCCCTCCCCATCCTACTTCATCCAATCCATCACCAAATCTCTTGGCTCTACTTCTGAAATACACCCAGAACCAGGATATTTCCTCCCACTCGCACTGCTACCAGCCTGGTCCAGGCCATGTGGAACTTCCCATGTGTCTGGAAGCATTATTAAGAGAAGAAACCAGAAGCCAGAAGTTGGAGGAAGCTCAGAAAAGAGAACATCGCTAGGTAACAGAAGCAGGGATACAAGCCAAGGAACCCCAAGGGCTGCTGGCAGCCGGAGACCCCGGGAGAGAGCAAAACTTGTCCATGTCTTCATTTGGGATTGCTGCTAGCCTCAAAACTGTGAGCCAGTAAATTCCTCTTGAGCCCACCCACGATATGATATTTCTCATAGCAGCCAATAAACCAGGATAGTGGTCAATAAATGTTTGTTGAATGAATAATGCAGGGATGGAAACCAACCTCGGTTCAGGGACTGGGTGCCCTGAGGTTGAAGCCTGCCCACAAAGCCTTGTACTCCTGGTTAGGAGATGGAAGATTGGGCTTTGTGCAGGGGGCCATAGAGAGCCACAGGGGCTCAGCCGGTGGGCCAGTGGCCTGTCAGAGCTGTGTCTCAGCGAGCTTTTTCCATCTGGTCTGGTGGGGTGAGACAGATGGGGGAGTGGGAAGGCGGCCCCAGGACGTGGAGGAGCTACCAGGATGACAGCGGCAAGGCCAGGAGGGGAGAAGAGAGAAGCAAGGCTGCAGAGGCGTTGAGAGAGAAACTGGCTGCTATGTGGGGCGGGGGTTCCCCCAACTAGGCTCGAGGGTGGGGCCTTGCAGGGAGAGCTGTGTGTCCTGATGGATTGGGTGTGTGCACGGGTGGCCCTACCTCCGTATGTGAGAAAATGGACTTCTATGTGTGTGTGGGGTGTGTGTCATTTTTGCGCATGTGAGTGTATTTGTCTTTGTACACTTAGGAGTGTTGAATGGTGTCTGCGTGGGCATATGTGAGTGTGCATTTGAGTGTGCATCTATGAGTGTGTGTGGATATATATGTGAGAGTGTGTGTGTTTGAGTCTGTGTTTGTGAGTAGGAATGTGTGTGTGCTTTGTGTCTGTGTATGTGTGCATTTGAGCGTGCATCTATGAGTGTGTGTGTGTTTGTGAGTCTGTATCTGAGAGCAGGAGCGTTTGTGCGTGCCTCTGTGCCTCTTGTGTCTGTGTGTGTTTCCGTGTGCACTGGAGTGGGCCTCTACATGACTGTGTGTGTCCATACGTGACACTGTGTTTCGTGAGCACGTGTGTGAACGTTTTGGTGTGTGAATGTGTCGAGTGGTGTGTGTGCTGGGGGTGTGTGTGTAAGTCTTTATAACCGTGTGTCTCTGGGGCTTGGTGCGTGTGATTCTGTGAACACGTGCTTGCATGGATAAATGCGTGTGTGCTGGTGAGCGAACATGCAGAGTGGATGACGGTCTGCGTGTCCAGCTCTGGGCGTGTGTGTGAGTTTGTGCTAGTGGGATTTGGTGACTGCTTGTGAGCGGGGCCCTGTCTGGGTGTCCACGTGTGGCCGCGAGCGGGTGCCTAGGTGCCTTTGTGTCCTCGTCTGTGGGTGGGCATCAGTTTGTCCGTCCTTCACTGCATCCAAGCATGCATTTGGGTGCGGCTCGCGTGTGCCCCTTGGGGGTGCCTCCCTCCAGCGCCCTCCCTCCCCAGCTCTGGCCCCCTCCCACCCCAGCACCGGCCCCCTCACTCCCCAGCTCCAGCTCAGAGGTCTCTCTGCCACGGTGCTGAGATCCCTGCCATCGGGTGCCCTCGCTTAGATTAACTGATCGCAGGGGGAAAAGCCATTAGGCGCCGCCTCGCGCAGCCATCTGTTATCAGGGCTCCCTCCTTGCCCGTGGCCGCGCTGACATTTTGCTTGCTCTTCTTTCTATAATTGAAGAAAGTTTTTCCATTACCTCGCCGTCTGCAAGCCTCTCCACGCCCGGCCCTCCCCGAGACCCTTTGCCGTCATGCGGTCTTCTTTCCTCCGCCTTAAGCAGCTGGCCCAGTTTCCTCCCTGCCATTGGCTCCCCAGGCCTGGGGATCGGGTTCTCCTGGAGCCCCCTTGGGCCTGGTGCCCAGCAAACACCGAGAGATGCAATCCTGCAGCTGCTTCCTGCAGGGGAAAGACTGGCCTTCTTTCACCAGGAGTGTTTCTGGGGCCGGAAAAGGGGGCTCTCTTTAGGGAGGCCAACGGGCCTGCATTGCCACTCACTGGCTGGGTGACCTCAGGAAAACTGCCCAGCCTCTCTGAGCTCCCGTGTCTCTGAGGTCTCTAGAAGCTGACAAAGGCGCGCCTGGTGCAGGTCCCGGCTCCTCCCTCTTCCCCACTTTCTCCAGTTGGAAACCAGGGTGTTTGGGGCCTCCCCGTGAGCACTTTGTCTTCCTGGCCCCGGGGAGGCTCCTCCTCCCTCAGGCAGGATTGGGGGGGTCTTTGTCCCCTCTGCTTGAGGGTCTGAAGTTGGCAGGTTCATCTCCCCAGGACCCTGCTGCACCCCACCTTTCCCGGCCCCTTACGCCAGCCTCTGGGCCTCTTACTTTCTGGCAAGGACTTCCCTCCCACGACTGCGCAGTACCCCAGCCAGCCTGGACTCACCTCCTTGCATGGAGGCTGGGCCAGCGCCGCCCTGGCTGGGAGCCCTTGAGTAACCATGGGGGCCCGGGAGAGCACTTGGCACCGGAAACCAGGGTGGAAGCTCAATGTCCACAGCCCCAATCCACGGGAACCATGGGGATCCCCTCAGGGGCCACCAGAAGGCTCTGGAGAATTCCTCACTCCTCCTGGCAAGGGAAGTGGCTCCCTATGGGCTGTCCATCCCCTTCCACCCCTTTCCACAGCAGTCCTGCCCCAGCGCTCACCTGGCAGCCAGCCTGGACCAGGGGACCTGGGGACCCCTCTGGTTCTGCAGGACGGGCTCTACCAACCAGTACCAGGCACCCAGGAGGGTGTGTGGGAGACATGCCTTTGGGATCTCTTTGCCTTGCCTCTGGTGGCCGGTCTTGGGTGCTCAGAAGCCCACCACCCTGCCTTCTCGTGACTCCTGCAGAGCTTGTCTGCTCCAGCCCTGGCTGTAGATATGGAGGTCCACAAACATGCCCCACACCCCTCAGCCTGTCGGGACCTACTGCTTCCTGCCCCAGCTGGCCTGGATTTCAGATGCCCAAGGGGTGGACTCCCCAAACTCGCATCTGGGCCACTGACACTTGACTAGGGGTAAGTTTCTAAACATTTAACTACTGGTCTGGTGTGAGCACTGGCCAAGACGAATAGGCACTATGGTTGTCAAATGCCAGCCTGCTCATGTCCCTAGTTCTTCCACCCCACCCCACAGTACATGGACACATACGTACATACAGGTACACACTCACTGATGCACATATGTTCACATAGACACACAACGTTCACATATGTGCACACTAAGATACGCACATATGCACACATGTATATATACTTCCAGACACACACATATGTGCAAGCACACAGCAGCGTGTGCCCATATGCATGCATGTGTGCACACTCATATGTGAGCAACACGCACTTACATGTGCACGTGCACACTCATATACATGGCACCTTATTGGGAGTTCTGCTGTGGCTCCTTCAGGTCCACGGAGCCCACGTCAAGCAGCCGAGCCCCCGGCCCTGCTGCCCACCTCTCCTCCACAGTAGGTGTGGGAAAGCGGGCCTTCATGTCCCTCTCTGTATGGTGAGGGGACTGGGCCAGCGGGTCGATGACGCTCTGGCTAACCAGCAACATTGTCTTGGCACTTCCTTCCCTCGCACTTGGTGTGCCAAGGCCCTGCCGGTCTCTGGGCCTCCGTAACCCCATCCCCGCAATGGATCTCCCGGCTCCATAGTCTCTGTCCCAGTTCACGGAGCTGGTGGGCAGCACCCAGACCACCAAAGACCTGACCTTGGTGCATCACAGTCACGAGGGGCTCAGAAAGTGGGGTGGGGGATAAATCACGCCTACCCCACCCGCGACCCTGAAAAGGGCCGAGGGGAGAAAGACGCAGCTGTGCTTGGTTCTCACAGCTTCTAGTCCATCTCAAAGCTGTGGCACAAGACAACCCCTTTCTGGAATCCTCTTTGCCCCCTTCCTCACCCTGATGACACAGGCACATCCTTTGGATCCCGGGTCAAGGTCACGTCCTCAGGGGAGCTTCCCTGCCCACCCAGATTCGGGCCTCTCCCAGGGCCCTCACCTTGGTCGCACTGACCAAGTTGCGTTCTGATGGTTGCTTTTGTGAGGATTGGGCAAGCGCCCCCCTCTTCCCGTGGAATATCATGCAGCCTGGGCTGTTTCTTCTCCCCACTGCGCCCCCAGAGCCCAGCAAATGCCTGTTGGGTGGACGGACAGTTGCACCGAGGGCTTCTGGGCGCTTGTGTACCTGTGGCTGCTGCAGTGTGCATTTCTGCCTGTCGTTCTGGCCTGCTGGGCTGTGCAGAGGGAGCTGCCGGGCTCTGTCAGGGGCGGGTGATGTCAGAAGAGAGGAGGCCTAGAAGTGACAGGTGCTGTTTTGCTCCAGGCATGCCCTGAGCCCAGGCTGATTTGGCTGCTGCAGGAGCCCCATTTCCTGGGCTAATTAGGGAAGGAGGGCTGGAGCAGGGTGGGGGGCAGAGGTAGAGGGAGCGCTATTCTGGGCTCAGACTCAGGGCAAGGCAAGACTCATTTGTGAACGTGGTGGGCTGGTGTGTGTGTGTGTGTGTGTGTGTGTGTGTGTGAGAGAGAGAGAGAGAGACTGAGAGAGAGGGAGAGAGAGGGAGAGAGAGAGAAAGATTTTTGCATCCGTCCATATGTGGGTCTGGCTAGGTTTGAGACTGAGCTGCATACGTGCATTTGCACACACATGTGTGTGTTCTGGTGTCTTTGTGGATGTATTCATTACTGCGTGGTGTTTATGTGAGCACGTGGACAAGTTTGTGCTTGTGTGTGTCCAGGTTCGTGTCTGAAATTGTTTGCTCCATGTCTCTTGAAAACGTCAAGGAGGGTGAGCCTTTATCCAATTACTGGAGTCCTGATAAAGAGCCAGAAGTCGGAAGTCAGCAGAAAACTGGAAGAGCAGAGGACAGGAGAGGACATCGCCAGGCGATGGGAAAGCCAAGGAACCCCAGGGATCACTGGCAGCCAGCACCAGAATGCGACGGCGTTTGGCGAGAAAGCCAGCCTCGCTGATCTCTTGATGTTAGACTTCCAGCCTCTGAAACGCGAGACAGTAAATGTCTGTTGTTGAAGCCAATGTGTCGGGTGGCATTTGTCATAGCAGCTCAGGCAGACAGAGGCAGTAGGGTTCCCTGTGTGGCATTTTTTGTGCCTCCCTCTTCCCAAAGGCTCCGTAAGTGAGTGGGAGAAGGAACTGTTGCCCGCTCCTCCTTCTCAGGGCAGAGGCCAGGTCTGACCAGAGGCCTGGCTTGAGATGCAGCCCTGGGCCTCCCCTTGAGCCCAGCAGTGGGCACCCCAAGGGCAGTGAGGTAGGTCTACAGGGGCCTGGCCTGGATTTTGTCCCATCGACTCTGAGCTGGACTCTCAGCTCCCCGGAGGGACCGTGCCAGGGGGAGCTGCCAGAACTGGGTCAGGCCTTCTCTGGCGGAGGGTCAGTCCGGATCTGTGCCCATCTGGAGTGTCGAATGTCACAGTCGAGGGTCAGCCCCATTCTCCATGGCCCTGTCTACTGCTGTCCCAGTTCTTGGGATACTTGGTCCGCCCAGGCCTGGGGTTACCTTACAGTTCTTGGGATCTAATTCCCATGTTTGGCTGATGGGAGACTCAGACGTAGAGGGAAGATGCAGGGGAAGGGAGGGGGCTGTGCTGTGGACCCCAGGTGCCGGCAATGTTGCCTGCTAACAGCTTATAACTGCCCCTTTCCTTGGCCGATGGAGAACTCCCACCCCGTCTTGCCAAAAGCTTTCTGGAAGGTAATAACTCCAGAGACACCACCTCCCACAGATCAGCTTGAGGCTAAAACACCTGAGACCCCATCCTTCCCTTTTCTTGCCCTCCCTTCTTTTTCTTGAGAGCCTCCCCCCAGCAAACCACTTACACAGGATCTGCTCCCAGGAAAACCACCCAAGGGGTTCCAGTGTCACCTGCTGAACCAACCAAACAAGGAATGAATGAGCAGTTGGGGGCCTCAGGGGCTCTGGGAGCAGAGCTGGGTGGGGGGTGGGGGAACCTTTCCATCACCTCACCCTGTATCGCAGATAAGGCAGTCAGACTAGGAAGGAGCAGGGGTCCAAGGGAAGCAGAAGCCTACTCTCAACACTCTTTCACTCTTTTCAAAAATAATACCCATGTTTTTATAAAAACATTTCCCAGATCAGTCAGGGTCCTGTTTTCTCCAAAGCCTGTAGCATCTGGTGGGGGCTGGCCAGCAATCCCTAACTCAGTCTCTGCCTCCGTCACATGGCCATCTCTCTCCTCTCCGTGGTCAATTTCCTCTGCTTATAAGGAATCCAGGCTCTCTTTTCCTAGAGGAGCCTGCTCCAAATCTTGGCATTTCCATCTTTCTCTCCCACTTCTCAGCAAGCTCTGTTCTTTCCCCCATTTCCTAAATAAATACTTTTTTTCTGGCTTAACTGAAAAAATAAAAATAATTGTAATAAAAAAGGAATCCAGCCATCTTGGATTGAGGCCCACCTGGGCTTGGTTTGGCCTCCCCTTAACTCATAACATCTTCAAAGATCCTATTGACAAATGGTTCATGCCTATGGGACAAGGGTTTGGACCTTGAACGTGTCTTTGTGAGGGGAAAGGCATGATTCAGTCCATAGTGGGCTCTTGAGGTATACCAGTTACCTGAGAAGCACTTGGAATAGAGAAAGTGATTCATTGATAGCAGCCTTTCTTGTGGCAACTCTTCCCTCTGCCTCTCCATGAGCCATGAACGGGGGGCCTTGGGGTCGGCCATGGGTGGGGTGGGGGTGGATTTCTATAGAACGAGGACATCAAATCTGTCTTATGCAAATTAGATATAGATTGGGCATGGGGTCCCTTTGCCTTGGGGGTAGAATCATAATGAAGAAGTTGACACAGAGGATGTTACTGAAACCAGAAAGCCCAGCTCCATCATTGGGCTAATGGGGAAACTGAGGCTCAGGGGTCAGGAATTCTCCAAGACCCCAGGCCTTTGGCCCTGCTGTCAGGGCTGCTTCCTGCCTAACGCAGGGCAGCCTGTTTGCGGTTCCCCCGGGAGGGATAATCCCAGCCCTGCATCCTGCTGGGAACTGTCCTTCCTTGAAAACACCCTGCTAGGAGGCTGCAGGTGACTCACGCCTGTGAGAAGCCAGCCCGGCTCTCCTGCTGACAGGTAGGCCTATGGTATCTCTTCTAAACCGACAGTTATTTCCACAGATAAGAGCACAGTAAGTATGAAATCCTTTAATGCATTTGCTAACAGCTGTTTTCTGTTTATAGACACCGAACCAAGTGGTGACCCTTGACATCCACGAGGCAGGGGGGCTGGACCCGAGGCCCTGCCTGCTGCCGTCTGGCTGGGCCGTCCTGCGGACCTCTTCCATCCCTCTCTGGGCCTCAGTTTCCCCACTTGTAAAATGAGAAGTGCAGATGCGATGACCTAGAAAGCACTGGCGCTCTCTGAGCTGATGTGCAAGGACCTGGAGCATGCTCGCCAGCACACGCCGACTCACTCGGGAGAAGTCAACTGTCAAGCAGTGTTTTAAAATGTGTTTATTTATTTGGCTTGTTTGCGCACTATCTCCTTGGCTGCCTTTATAAATATTTATCAATGTTGTTGCAGTGACATTTCCTGGGAAGAGGTGAGAATGGGAGGGGAGGAAAGGATGTCAGAGGGGAGCTGACAGGCTGTGGGGGTCGGTGGGGGCCCCAGACCCAGGGGAGGGCGAGAAGGAAGCCAGGAGCCTGGCTCTCAGGGAAGAGGGGCTGCGATGCTGAGACCTGACCCGGAACCAGCTTGCTCACCTGGATTTGAAAGTGGGAGTCCTAATTTCAGGGCATTGGATGGGGAAGGTTAGGAAGTAGGAAGATCCGTGAACTTCTGTCACTGGTCAAGAGACCCTGGACAAGGCCCTCGGTTTCACCATCCACACAGTTATTTGTTCAACATAAACACACTTAAGTTGGGCACTGTTTGAAGTATACATTCATTTAAATCCTTACTCTGATGAAGGGACTCTTGTCCTCTCCATTTGACAGAGAAGGAAGCTGTTTCAGTTTGCTTAGGACAGCTATGACAAGTAGCACACAGTGGGTTGGCTTAGACAACTGAAATTTTATTGGCTCACAGTTTTGAAGGCCTGAAGTCCAACATCAAGATGTCGGCAAGGCTATGCTTTCTCTGAGGTCGGCAGTGTTTTAGAGAGGCTGCCCTCTGTCACTTGTCCACCTCTCTCTGTGTCTGTTTTTTTCTGGTTTCTGCTGCCTTCTGGCTTCTTCTGGCTGACTGTCCAAATATCCTTTGCTTCTAAGGCCTCCAGTCCTATGGATGAAAACCCATCCTGATCCAGTGTGGCCTCATCCAAAAAGGCCCTTTGAGGATGCTATTCACAAATGAGTCCACACACTAATGAATAAGAATATCCAAAGGTCCTATTTATAAGTGGGTTCACCCCTACAGGACCAGGGGTTAGAGCTTGAACATGTGTTTTGTGGGGGGCTGTGATTGCATCCCCAGCAGAAATGAAGGCACTGGGATCTAATTACCTGCCCAGTGCCAGGTGGTGCTTAGCCACAGACCCAGGATTTGAGCCTAGGCAGCTCATTCCTCTTAACCACTCCAGCAGCCCATGAGGATTTGCTTCCATGACAAACATTCCTTAAAGCCATACCTGGCCAGCCCCAAACTTGCTCCTGGGGAAGAATGGATGCCTACAGCAAATCCTTGATCTCAAGAGACTCATGGTCTAGTGCGGTGAGATGGAGAAGCATAAGGACACTGCCATGTGGTAGGAGTCAGAGGGCTGTCAAAAGGGCAGCCTGCAGACAGATCGTGGTTTTTTTTTATCACAATCAGCTCAGTCCCAGCTAGCTGTTCTTGGCTGGGCCCAGGAAAAGGAGAGCCCTCTGCTCTGGGAGTGGGAGAAGACAAGTAGCACAGAGATGGAATCAGTACGGTTTGGCAATCAAAGTGGTGCCTGAAAATTTGAACCTGAGAAACAGAGAAATTGGAGGCAGTAACAGTTAGTTTTGCTGCATAACAAACCACCCCCAAACTGCATGGCTTAAAACAACCACCATTTATTTAGCTCACAATTCTGTGGGTTGGCAATTTGGGCTAGGCAGACTTGGTTGCTTGTGCTACATTCAGTTTGGGACATAATGACATTGGAAATGTAAATGGGAAACTATAAGAAGTACCTGGAGATCCAGATTTGGGCCTCACTGGACCCCTCACTATCACTTCCCTAAGGTTGGTACCCTCAATGCCTGTTCATCATACTTGCTGGCCCTTTCTGGCACTGTCTAACTGACTTCTGGGCTGCCCCTTCCCACCAGCCATTGACTCCTGAGCCTATGTTCACCTCCAACCCTGGGGTGAGTGGACTGAGCTGGTGGCACTGAAAGGACATTGGCCATATGCCTGATTGCCCACAGCTAGGTTCTGGGAGATGGTGAGCCTTGAGGGGAAGGCAGGGACCATGGCAGAGATTGGCCGCCATCTTGCCTCACCATGTGGCAGGATGCCAGGATCACCAGTAGCTGACTTTGGTGAGAAAGCATCTCTGAGGGCACCTTGATTTGGACATTTCATGGCCTTGGAACTGTAAAATTTTCCCCTAACAAAATTCCCATTGTAAAAGTCAACTCATTTCTGGTACTTTGCATCAGCAGTGCTGTGACAAACCAAGACACTCTGAGACTCCATTTCCTTATCTTCAAAGGACAGAAATAATACGGTTTTACTTCCCAGGGTTGTGGATAGGGCTTGAAGAGGCAAACAGAGCCCATAGCAGGGCTGGACCTGTGGTTTTCTTTCCCAGACGCCCTCCAGCATCTGTGTGCAGTTGGCTCTTGGCTCTGAGCCCTGCTCACTCCCCTCTGACCACAAAGCTTGCCCTCCTCCTCCCCCCCAGCAGCCCTCTCGGTGCATTCACCACTGGGTCCCCAGACCTGCGGGGGGTGGGGGTGGATAGGGTTGCCAGATCAAATCCAGGACTGGGCATCACATCTGAATTTTCGATAAGCAAGGAATGAGTATGTCTCATTCATTCCTTACTTGAAATCCCAGTTTCTCTGAGTGTCCTGTATTTTCATTTGCTAAGTCTAGCCATCCTAAGTCTAGCACAGCCCTCTCAGCCGCCACCTGCTAGAAGCGCATTATCTGTGTGTCCTCCGGCAAGAAGCTTTTTGGGGTGGGGCAGGGCACCGAGGGAGGCTGAACCCTCGGCTCTGGGCGTGAACGGGGTGCTGCTAGCTGGCCTAGGGGAGAGGGGTAAGCTGCAGCCTCGGCCTGCAGGGGAGAGAGAGCCGAGACCGTCCTCCTGTGTGCTAGTCCAGAGGAGAGTGGAGGCCCTGGGAACTGACACAGGGGCCTCTCCCTGCGCTCCACAGGCCCACCTGGTGTCCGACGCTGAGCTCTCGATCTAATCCCCCCAACTCTCCCCACCCTTCCCGGCATCCAGGGTGACTCCGTCCTTCTAGTGTCCAGGCCTGAAGCCTCTCTCTCCCTCCCACCCATGTTGGTCAGCCTCAGCTTCGCGCTGTCTCTAGACTTGTCCCCTGCCACTACCGGTTCCCGCGCCACCACCATCTCCCCCAACATCCCCTCCCTGGGTCCCCTGCTTCCGCCCAGATGGGTCCTGGTTGCATGGGGTCAGGATGAGCTCCTCCTCTGCTGAAAGTCCCACTTTGACCATGGTGCATGGGTTAGCATCAACTGCGTGATCAGAGGCAGCTCTGATGTCACCCCCCTACCCTCGCTCTCCACCACCCCCTCATCCTGCCACTACCAGCCTGCCTAGCAGTCTGGTGCTTCCCCTCTGCCAGGCACCCGCACCACGCTGTCTCATTCATCTCCTTCCAGTCTTTCTTCTATTGCATCTTCTTGGTGAAGTCTGCCTTGCCACCCTATTTAAAATTGCAGCCCCACCCCAGCACCCCCATCCCCCTTCCCAGCTTTATTTTTCTCCATAGCACTTCTCACCTTTTGATCTACTCTATAGCTTCCTTATTTTGCTTATTGTCAACTTCCCCCAGAATATCAGCTGCATGAGCAGAAGGATTTCTGTCTGTCGTGTTCACTGCTGTGTCCCCGGTAGCTCTAACCTAGGACCTGGCATGCAGTCAGTGCTCAATAAATATCTGTTGAGAGAATGAGCAAACAATTGAATGAATGAATGGTTGGCTTCTGGGTTTAGAGCTGACATGACCTAACTTGCTTGCTGTGCTGCTTTGGCCCGGGTGCCCAACCTCTCTGTGCTTCCCCTGTAAAGTAGGCATGGTGGGAACGCATTTCAACAAGCAGCCTGGAAGTCCAGAGGTGAGTTTGCTGGGCCCACACAGCGTTTTAAACAACTTCTATGATGTGCCAACTTGTAAAACAGGGAGATTTCACCTAAAGTTCTGGATTCCTGCTACTTGTGAAAGAAGGGCAGCCCTTTTGCTCTGGCCTGCTTCCCATGGCAGAGGCCGTGCCTGGCTGGGTTAAGGGGTGGTGACCCCAGCAGGGACTGGGGGCATATGTTCCCACCCACCCCCAGCTCCCCATGGACCCTCTGGCTCTCCTCACTCAGACCTGGCCTGCTTGAGTTTGAGACCCTGCGCCAAGAACTGAGCATCCAAGAAAGCCATTTCTGGAAAGATCAAGAAACATTTACTGAGTGTGCCGCCGGTAGATGAAGTTGGCGCTTAGGTTTGTTAAACCCTTTGGCCTGTCCGTGAGCTGGTTCTCTGGGTCCAGGCGGGGACATGGGTGGCACGGGAAGTCAAGGGGCGATGATGGCCATGGCCTGTGTATGGGACTGCCCCGGTTCAATGTGGGATCCTCTAGCACCCTCGGAGGAGCCTCTTGGCCTGTTGTGAGGATGGGGATTTGGAGGGTCCCAGGGGTTACACAGCTTGCCCAGATCAAACCACTTGGGAGGGGCAGAGCTGGGCCTGGGGTCCAGGTCTGCCTGGCTGCCCAGCCCCACTTCCTCAACCCCAACGTCAGCTGCCTCTGGTTGAGGAGGCCAAGTCCTTAGACCAGGGGCTCTTAACAAGGGGTCTGTGAACTTGAACTGAAATTCAAAAAAACCATTATTCTTGTGGGGACGTGTTGGTGCGGGTGTGATGTATTTATTAAAGAGTACCCAGTTATAGTGTGGGCTTAGTAAGGGCTCCATGGTTTTCACCTGACTGGCAAAGGGGTCCGTGGAACAAAATAGGTTAAGAACCCCTGCCTCAGACCTTCTGGGGTCCCAGACCCACCCTAGCTCTTGGCCCCGAGAGTGTCTTGTTCTATCTTCCTCCTGAGGAATTTGTCTTCCCTGTTTCTCACCCCTTGCTGGGAAAGAAGGGACTGGAGGTGGCTTTATTATTAATTAAAAAAAAATTTCTTTTGAGGTATTATACACAGAAAATGTGCACATTTAAAAATAAATATATTAAAAAAAATTTTTTTTTAAAAGATTTATTTATTTCTCCCCCACCTCATTGTTTTGCACTCACTGTCTGCTCTCTGTGTGTTCTTCTGTGTCTCCTTGTCTTCTCTTTAGGCAGCACCAGGAACTGATCCTGGGACCTTCCAAAGTGGAGAGAGGCGCTCAATCTCTTGCGCCACCTCAGCTCCCTGATCTGCTGTGTCTCTTATTGTCTCTCTGCTGTGACTCTTTTTGTTGCATCATCTTGCTGCTCCAGCTCTCCGTGCAGGCCAGCACTCCGCATGGGCCAGCTCTCTGCTCAGGCCAGCTCGCTTTTCACCAAGAGGCCCCTGGGATCAAACTCTGGACCTCCCATATGGTAGACGGGAGCCAGTCACTTGAGCCACATCCGCTTCCCATATGCACACACTTCTAAGGGAATTTTTATCACACGAGACTCCTCTCTATGCTGAGGTCATGATGGAGAATGCAATCTGCAATTATATCTTTCTTTCTTTACTGTTTTTAAATATTGTCCATCCCCCATTCATAGCCATGCTAGTTCTCTTGCTCCCACTTTGACCCCATTACCTAAGGGGTGCCTGGCCTTCTCCAAGGTCCAAGGGGATCTAGGGGGACAGGCCACAGTCTCCCCTCCTCAGCTGGGGTACCCAGGTCATGGTCTCAATGGGAGCTCCAGCTCCAGCACCCCCTCATTCAGTCAGTAACGTCAATGAAAACTCTTGTTTTCCTTTTTTTGCGGACTTCAGGCGTGGTTGTCACTTTCTCCTAAACCTCTAAATTCAAAGCCCTCTAGTTGCCCATCGTCGTGTCCATCCCCATCAAGTGTGGGAAAGGGCTTCCTAACCCCAATTCCAAGAGCACAAATTAGAATCTTAAAAAAAAGGGACGGATTCAACGACCTCAGTGTCGTTGAAGATTTCTATTCATGGCAGGCTGCCACGAAAACTTAACCCACAGATGGCTGATCAGGAGAAAACATTTCCCGTGTCTGAGATTCAAGAGAGACACATCTCTAGAATACGCGAGAAACTCCTGCAGATCAACAAGGACAGTAGAGGAAACCTGAGAGGAAAAGAGGCAAAGGCCATGAAACAGAGAATTACGGAAGGGGAGACCCAGAGGCTAACTGCCTCAAACTCATTACCAATCAGAGAAATGCAAATGAAAAAGACAAGAGAGATGTCTTTTTTTGCTAAAACTGCTGGGAGCAAAATACCAGAAATGGGACAGCTTTTATAATGGGAATTTATTTTGGGGTAAACTCTTACAGTTCTGAGGTTGTGAAAGTATCCAAATCAAGGCATCATCAACAATGCCATCTTACCAAAGGTCAGCTGCTGGGTCTTGGACTCCTGCCATGTGGCAAGGCAAAAAAAAAAAAAAAAAAAAAAAAAGCCAGCCTCACTCTGCTTTTCTCCTCCAGGCTCACCTTCTCTTTCAGTTTCAAGCTGCTCTGTGGGCCTAGCCTTCTGGGGGACCTCATTGCTTCAGCTTCTCTGCTGATTCTAGCCTTTGGCTTCTTCTCAGCCTCTCAACATTTCTCTGCCTTTCTGCAGCTGTAGGCGATCCTACAGTTTTCTCTCACATGGCAGGGTAAAATGGTGGCTGTCTTTCTCTATGTGGTTCTGCTTTCAGTTCTCAGTTTACCTAAGAGTCCAGCAAGAGGGCCAAGACCCAACCTGGGTCATGCCTCACTGATGTAGTCCAATCAAAGGCCCTAAAATGATCTAATAAAAAGTGACCTAATCAAAAGATCCTTTAACCGATCTAACGCAATCAAAGGATCCCACACCCACAGGAATGGCTTAGTTCCAAGAACATGATCTTTCCTGGGGTTCACAAAAGCTTCAAAATGTCACAGAGCACTTTCACCTGCTAAGCTGGCCAAAAGGGAGACTGCTGGATAATGCCAAGTGTGGTTGGGGCTGCGGGGATGTGGGGGCCTCAGGAACTGCTGGGGTGGGGGTTGGGGGGTTGCAGGGATCTGCAGCCAATAAGAGAGAATGCTGACAGTCCTTTGTCAAACTGTATATATGCACACTCCATGAGCCAGCACATCTGTTCCTGGAGAGACACACACGCATGTGCAGAAGGGGATGTACAAGAGTGGCAGCACTGGGCCCTTTATAGAATGGGGAATTGGAAGCAATGGGGGGGGGGACGGGTAAAATGTGAGGGGCTCTACAGCTGTCAGTCACAACAGTTGAGATGGCCCCCTAACAATATGGAGCAATCTTGAAAATAGCGCTGGGTAGGAAAAAAGAAACAATTGGTTTTATAGCCTAATTCTATTTATGTAAATGAAAAATGCTCCTTTTAAAAGAACACCGACAAAGCATACCCATTAAACACAGGATGGTGGCTTTCCGGGAGTGGGGAAGGGGAAAAGGGAATGATGATTAATAACTAAAACGAGAAAAGCCCGGCAGGACCCGACGATTTTAATTAGCTCTAAATTGAGGAGCGTGCTTAACTCAACCCTCCACACCTGAGGTCCAACTTATTAAAAAAAAAATATATCACCATCAATATTGCAGCAAGGATTGTTTAGGAACCCACTAAACTTATCCGGAAACGTATGTAAGAATATGATGATTTAAATAGCTCAGCCCATTTTGAAAAAGCCAAGCAAAGAGGTCCAGCTCTTGCCCAAACAGATTTTAGCACATACTGCAAAGCCACAGTTATCACAAGAGAGAGGCTGGCACCAGAACAGAACAGGGGGTCCAAAAATATTCACAGGCCTGGCACAGGGCAGGCGTCAAGGCATTTCTGTGGAACGGAGCTGCACTTTTCCATGCTCAGCAGCAAGTATTTATTGAGCATCTAAACCCCATTCTTTGCTTGAGGCTGGGGGTGGAAGGGTGAGCACAGCAGATGCGGCCAGGTGCTTGTGGGGTCCCCCACTCTAAGGGGAAGAGAGAGGCAGAAATCAAAGGCTCGAACCATCACTTTCAAACTGGAAAAATGAAAAAGGAGAGGGAGCTGGGGAGCAGGGCTGAGTGGTGGGGCTGAAGGGCGATGGTCAAGGAAGGCTTCCCGGAAGAGGCGGTGCCCTCTAGGTGAGGGTGACCTGGTGGTGATCATGGGTATGTTTGTAGGGAAAAGAGTGTGTGTAGAGGGTCTTTGGCCAAAGGCAGGAAAGTGGGATGGATTTGGGGAGGTAGGGCAGGACCCCACTTTGGTCCTATGTCCTCTTTCAATCTCAATGGCCAATCTGTAAGGGTGCTTTTCTTTCCCGACTGCCTCTCAAGAATCCTGAACTCAGAGAGTCATAGACCTGGAAGGACTCGTACCCCAGGTGAGGAAACTGAGTCCCAGGGAGATGAAATAGCTGGAGGAAGGCAGAAAGAGAAGAGGGTCTCACAAAACCTGTGGATGGCTCCCCTGGTCTCCCTGGCCTGGGCCTGGCCCCCCTCACTCCCAGGTGCCCTGGCAGACCCCTCTCTCCGCACCCTCGCCTGACCCCGTGTTCCTCTCTCAGGAGCCTGGAGCCTTGAGTTTAAGCAAAGCTACGAGGGTATTTAAATACTATCATTGATTATTGCAAGTGGGCTTATGAACCTTATCGGTTTAGATTTGTATCTGTGGGAGAGCCGTTCATCTTAAATAAATATGTTTTTTAATAATCTCTGAGTATTTATGGAGCATAAAGCTGCCAGCCAAAACGGAGACTGAGATTTCTGAAGTCACTGACTGTTGCTCTCGCACGGTTCATCATTAAGAAATGCTCTCAGCAGGACAACTGGCTGCCGGGAGCCAGGGAAGACTCGGGTGATTATCTTCACGATGCATTTTTAAAAAATAAGCCAGTGTTAGTTACTTAACCTACAATAGCCACATAATAAACATAGTAGATTACCTGAAGGTTTAGAGAGTCTCAGCCCCTCCTGGGGTCCACCTGTATTCTGGGCAGGTGGGTACACGTCCCCTTCCTGCTTCCGTCAAGCCTCGCTGGGGTGGTCCCGAAAATCGCCCCAATTTGGAGGGGAGTGTGGGCACGGGGTCAGGGTGAGGGCCTGGCTGGAGCAGGAGCTACTGGCAGGTCCTGGCCCTAGTTCACGCCCCAGGCTGGGGATAGGTGTGCCCCCAATTTCCAGTGCTGGTAGGAAGTCTGGGGGCCCCCAGTGAGGAAGGGAGTTTCCTCCCAGACCTCTCCCCAACGCCCTGGGCCAGGCCAGGTCACCGCCTCCTCTCTGAGCTGAGGCTCCTGCTCCAACAGCCTGTCTCCTTCTGCCTCCCAAATGTCCTTCTCTGCGGTGAGCTACCCGCACTGCTGCTCACCCCAACATGCATGATAGGTTCCCAGGGTGTGGCAGATCTCCCCAGTTTCGAAGGATGTCTATTTATCTTTTATTCCATGGGAAGCAGCTCCTGCTACCACTATCTCCACCCCTCCCCATTTGGAGCTAACATCTATTGAGCATTTACTATATTCCTGGTGTCTTCTAAGCACTTCATCCAAATTCGTTTTTCCATTTTAAAAATATTTAATTGAAGTATATCATTCATATCTGAACATACATAAACAATAAATGTATAGTAAAAGTTGTGAACTTACAAAACAAACATTCATAACATCATACAGGGCTCTCATACCTCCCCCTACCACCAACATGTTGCATTGTTGCGAAACATTTTTAACAAATGATGAAAGAGCATCCTCAAAATATTGCTACTAACCAAAGTATCTTACATTTGGTGCATTTCCCCCCAACCCACCCTATTAATATTTTTTAAAATATGTTTTTATTACAGATGTTGTGAACTTACAAAACACTCATGCATAACATCATACAGGGCCCCATAATCAACCCACCACCAACACCTTGCATTGTTGTGAGACATTTGCTATAAATTATGAAAGAATATTGTCAAAATCTTTTTACTATAGTTCATATCTTACATTTGGTGTATTTCCCCCTAACTTACCTTATTATTATTTTTGTAAATATATTTTTATTACAGAAAGTGTGAACTTACAAAACAATAATGCTCATGTGCAGAATTCCCATACAACACCTTTCCATCAACACACCACACTGTGGTGAAACATTTGTTACAGATTGTGAGATAATATCATCAGACTATTAACACTAACCATGGTCCATAATGTATATCTGGCACACTTTTTCCATACTCACCCATTATCAACACAGTACTCCTTTGGCATAGATGCATGAATATTACAGTATTGCTGTTAACCACAGTCCATAGGTCACTGCCATTGTATTTTTCCCATGCTTCTCCACATTCTCACCACCATGCAATAGCGATGTACATCTGCTCTAGCTCACAAAGGACACTTTTGCATCTGTACCATCAACCACAATTCTCATCCAGCTCTGGGTTTGCTGTGTTATTCAGTCCCTAGATTATTCTCTAGCTTTCTTTCAATTGACATTTATATCCCTAGACTACTCTTTCCAACCACATTCCCGTTTATAAACCAGCTGTTACTCACTATAATGTGTTACCATCAGCTCTATCCATTTCCACACTTTTACAGTAAAGTTAATTAAAACGTCTACATACATTAAGCACCATAGTCCATCTCAGCCCTCCTCTTATCTCCTTTAAGAATCCACCACCTACCACCAGGTCTTGAAGATGTTTTCTTACATTTTCTTCTAGAAGCTTATGGTTCCTGCTTTTATATTTAGGTCTTTGGTCCATTTTGAGTTAACTTTTGCATAAGGTGTGGGATAGGGGACCTCTTTCTTTCTTTTTTTTGGCTATGGATATCCAGTTTTCCTAGCACCATTTGTTGAAGGGACAGTTCTGCCTGGGCAGGGTGAGTTTGACAGGCTTGTCAAAAATCATTTGTCCGTAGATGTGAGGGTCTGTCTCTGAGCCCTCATTTCAGTTCCATTGGTCTTTGTGTCTGTCTTTATACCAGTACCATGCTGTTTTTACCACTGTAGCTAGGTAATATGTTTTAAAGTTCGGAAGTGAGAGTCCTCCAACTTCACGTTCCCTTTTTACGATGTTTCTGGCTATTTGGGACCCCTTATCCTTCCAAATAAATTTGATAATTGTGTTTTACATTTATTTTTTAAATGCTGGTGGAATTTTTATTGGAACTGCATTGAATCTGTATATCAAATTAGGTAGAATTGACATCTTACTGGTACTTAGTCTTGCAATTCGTGAGCATGGAATGTTCTAAAAATCATTTAGGTCTTTTTAAACATTTATTTTAACAATGCATTGTAGTTTTCTGAATACAAGTTCTTTACATCATTGGTTAAGTTTATTCCTAACTATTTGATTCTTTTAGTCACTATTGTAAATGGAATTTTTTCCTGATTTCCTCCTCAGATTGCTCATTACAAATGCCTTTTAAAGTCTATTTCATCTGATATAAGTATAGCTACTCTGGCTTTTTATTTATTTATTTATTTTTGGTTACTGCTTGTGTGGAATATCTTTTTCCAGTCTTTCAATCTATTGGTATCCTTGGGTCTAAGGTGAGTCTCTTGCAGACAGCATATAGACAGCTCATATTTTCTTATTCATTCTGCCAGTCTGTGTTTTTTGATTGGGGAGTTTAATCCATTAACATTCAATGTTATTACTGTAAAGACAGTTCTTATTTCAGCCATTTTGACCATTGGGTTTCATCTGTCATATTTTATTTTCACCCCTCTTTTGAAACGTTTAGTCACTTTTACTGATATAATCTTCATTTCTAGACTCTCTTCCAAGCCTCTCTCTCCTGTCTTTTCTTTTCAGGCTGTAACCCTCCTTTCGTATTTCCTGCAAAGTCGGTCTCTTTGTTATAAACGCTCTCATTTTCTGTCTATCTGTGAATATTCTAAACTTGCCCTCATTTTTGAAAGACAATCTTGCTGGATATAAGATTCTTGGCTGGAAATTTTTCTCTTGCAGTATCTTAAATATATCATACCACTGTCTTCTTGCTTCCATGGTTTCTGATGAGAAATTGTCACTTAATTTCATTGGGTATCCCTTATATGTTATGCACTGCTTTTCTCTTGCTACCCTCAGAATTTTCTCTCTTTGTCTTTGACATTCTCATTAGTATGTGTCTCGGAGTTGTTCTATTAGGATTTATTAGATGGGAGTATGTTGTGCTTCTTGGACACAGATACCTATGTCCTTCAATAGATAGGTAAACTTTCTACCACTATTTCTTCAAAATATTCCTTCTGCCCCTTTTCCCCTCTTTTCTCCTTCTGGGACACCCATGACACATATGTTTGCATATCTCTTGCTGTCATTTAGTTCCCTGAGAACTTGTTCAATTTTTTCCATTCTTTTCTTCATCTGTTCTTTGTATGTTAGCTTTTGGAGGCTATTTCTTCAAGCTCACCAATCCTTTCTTCTGCCTCCACAAATCTGCTGTTATATTACTCCAGTGTATTTTTAATTTCATTTATTGCGTCTTTCATTACTGTAAGATCTGCTATTTTTCTATGTGTGCTTTCAAATTTTCTTTGTGCTTATCCAATGTCTTTTTAATATCCTTAAGCTTTTTAGCCCTCTCTTTGAATTTATTAAGGAGATTTGTTTGAACATCTATGATTAGTTGTCTCAACTCCTTTATGTCATCTGGAGGCTTATCTTGTTTCTTTAACTGGGCCATGTCTTCCTGTTTCTTGGTATGGATTGTAATTTTTTGTTGTGTCTGGATTACTAGATATATTTATTCTGGGTGCAGTTTCTCCCTTTAGTTTAGGGCTTTCTTGCCCTCTCTCCCTTGCTGGTTGTGTAGTAGGAGCCAAAGATGTAGTTGGTGCTGTAAGCTGTGGAAGCTCAAGCTGCCTGTGTTGCCCCAGGTACTGATGAAGCTTCTCCTACCTTTCTCCTTTGCCATGGATAAGGACAGAGCCACAGCTGTGTGTAATAACCCAAGTTATGCTGGCCTAGACTGTAAATGCCCAGAGGAACTGATGAAGGCACGCCCTTCCTCCCCTGCCTGGGGCAGGGATAGAGCTGCAGGTGTGGGCAGCAATCTATGCTGTGAGGGTCCAAAATGACTGTAGTTGCCCCTGTAGACTTCTGGCTTTTCAGTCTGTGCCAGCCTAATATACCTACAGTTACCTGGAGAGGCTGTTACCTCTAAAGGTGGGGCTGAAGCCTAGGCTAGGGCCTAGGTGATCTGGGTGAAAGAAGCCGGTCCCTACTGTCACCGTGATTTTCAGTTAGCCCGGCTTCCCCTCATGCCAGGGATGGAGTCAAAATGGTACTACTGACCTCTTTCTGACTTGGGCAGGTTCAAACTTCAGCTGTTCTTAGGATTATACTTTAGCCAGATGAACTTACTGATCAGTAGCTGAAGTTGGTGCACAACCATCTCTTCATCCCCCGTTTTCGGTAAGTGGAGCTTCCAACTCCAACCACGGAACAGCTCCCGAGGATGGGCACCGGCCTCCAGGGCATGGAGTGCTCTACATATGGATCTTCTTTGCACATGGGCAGTTTCCTCTTTCCATTCTTTCAAGGATGTTGGAGGATTCTCTTCTGGTCTCCTGGAGTCCAAAACAGGTGCTTTAGAGAGCGCTGGGTGATAACTAACTGTCCTGTAGCACGAGCTAACTCAAGGAGCTCCTTGCTCTGCTGCCATCTTGCTGGTTGTCTCTCTATTGCCTTTTAAAATATGGATTGTATTGTGTCCCACACAAAGACAGGTTCAAGTCCTCCCCTCTTGTCCTGTGAAGGTGAATTCATTTGTAAATGAGCTCTTTGAAAATGTGATTAGTTAAGGTAAGGTCAAATTGGGTCTGCATGGGCCTTTATCCAATATGACTGGAGGAGTCCTTATCAGCAGAGAAGAAATTTGAATACCAAGTAGGAGAAGGGAAAGAGAAAGAGACTGAGTTATAGATTGCTGCAGGTCACCACCAGAATGCTACATATTTCAGAGAAAGCATGGCCTGCTGACTCCTTGATTTTGGACTTCTAGCCTCCAGAACTGTAAGATAACACACGCCTGTTGTTTACGCCAACTAGACTGTGGTACTTTGTTACAGCAGCCCTGGCAAACTGAGACAGTGACTGTGATAGTTTGACGCTCCGTGGGCCCAGAAATGTATGTTCTTGAAGCTAATCCATTCCTGTTGTAAGTAGGGTCTTCTGATTTGGTTACTTCAGTTAAAGCATGGCCCAGTGTGGGTCTTAATCGTCTTCTTGGAGTCCTTTATAAAAGAATGAAATTCATACAGGGAGAAAGCCATAGAAGCAAGAAGCTGAAGCAATGAAACCCAGAAGAGAAAGGAGAGACCAGCAGATGCTGCCATGTGCCTTCCCATGTGACAAAGGAGTCCAGGATCACCAGCTGCCAGTCTTTGGGGAGAAAGCATTGCCTGATGATGCCTTGGCTTGGACAGCTTGTAAACTAATAAATTTCCATTATTAAAAGCCAATCCACTTCTGGTACATTGCTTTCAGCAGCCCAGCAGACTACAACAGTGACCTAGCCTTGGACATCATAAAATGTCACTTCTGCTGTGGTCACAGTCCCTTCCATATTCAAGGTGAGGTGACACCAATCCCACTATTCAATTGGAGGGGGTCAATGTCACTTTGTAAAAAGAGCTTGAGGGATCAGAGATCCTGTTGTGGTCATATTGTGAAATACCACCAGCTGTATACGCTAGCACAGTGAACATGTGATTGTTTGCTGTTGATAGAACCTTTGCTAAGCTGCTGTGGTATAAGCCCTCCAGTCCTCAAGGCTTCCTGTTGGTGTGAGCAGTATTCTTATTACTGTTTTCCGGATAAGGAGACTGCAGTTTGAGGAAGGGCAGTGTATTAGTTGACCTAGCTGCTAAAACAAATACCATATAATGGGTTGGCTTAACACAGGAATTTATTGGCTCATGATTTCAAAGACTAGAAGGCTTGCTTCCTCCCAGGTTCAATATCTTCTGGCTGGCCAGCAATCTTTGGGGTTCCTTGACTTTTCTGTTACATGGTGATACACATGGGAATATTGTCTTCTTTCTTTTCCAGATTCTGTTGACTTCCAGCTTCTTTCCCTGTGCCTTTTTCCCAGTGGCTTTCTCTATAAAGCCTCTAGTAACAGGATTAAGACCCATCTTGATTCAGTTGGCCACACCTTAACAAAAAATCACATCTTCAAAAGATCCTATATACAATGGGTTCACACCCACAGGAATGGATTAAGATGAAGAATATGTTTCTCTGGGGTTCATCACTCTAAGACAACACAGGCAGAAACTTGCCCAAGGCCACAACTGGTTTGGGGCTGGGATTGGGAGCCAGGTCTGAGCAACTCCAGAGTCTGTCTCAAGGAAGCTCAGGTGAGAGAGTTTGGGTGGCCCTGCAGTCCTTCCCCATGGCAGAGCACAGCATTCCGCTTCCTCCAGGAAGCCCTCAGTCATGCCATCACAATGTCACCCAGTGTCCCAAAGAGGGCTGCCCCTGCCTCAGGGAGTGCCTCATACAACCCATCGGGGTGCAGAAATTAATGTTGGAATTTCATCATAAAATAAACTAATAAAATAAACTAAACTTCATATAGATATTAGAACATGTAAATACAATTTAGAAAAAGTGTTTCTGTTGGTTGTGCCTGCTCAAATATTTTAACTGATGGGATGCGAGATAAAATACGAAGGAACTGCAAGTGAAAATTATAGTTTTACATAGATACTACCACATCCCAGGAGAATAGTTAGAATAAAAAGGATTCATCCTGCTACTTCTATTCAACAACTCTTAATCCTTTTAATAGAGTCTTTTATAAACGGGATGAATACAGTGAGAAAGCTGCAGAAGCACAGAGGGAAACCCCCAGAAACTGAGAGAGAAAGTTCCAGAAGCCAGAAGCTAAAATCAAAGGAACACAGAAGCTGAGTGAAAGCCACGAAACCAGAAGCTATGGGCAACAGATCCTGGAGGAGAGGGTGAGAGGCCAGCAGACACCGCCATGTGCCTTGCTATGAGACAGAGAAGTCCAGGATCACCATCAGCCAGTCTTTGGGGAGAAAGCATTGCCTGATGTAGCTTTGATTTGTACATTTTCATGGTCTCAGAACTGTAAGCTTATAAGTTAATAAATCCCCGTTGTAAAAGCCAACCCATTTCTGGTATATCACTTTTAGCAAATTTTAGCAAACAAAAATAGAGATGACAACAAAATAACAAGAAACCAATGAAAAAATAGATGAACTGAAAACTTTGTGCTTCAAGGATACTATGAAGAAAGTGAGAAGACAACACATAGAACAAGAGAAAATATTTACAAATCATATATCTGATAAAGGACTTGCATCTAGATACAAAAAAAGTCTTCTTATAATCAACAATGAAAAGACATAATCCAATTTAAAAAATGAGCAAGGGGTTTGAATAGACATTTCTCCAAAGAAGATATACAAACAGCTGATGAGTATATGAAATCATGCACATTATCATTAGTCCTTACAGAAATGCAAATAAAAACTATGCGATACCATGTCACATCTTCTAGGGTGGTTATAATTCAAAAGATAGTAACAAGTGTTAGTGAGGAAGTAAAGAAATTGGAACCCTTATAAGGTGCTGGTGGGAATGTGAAATTGTGCAGTTTTTGAGGAACTCAAAAAGAAAAGCTAAAAGGTACCATGTGACCTAGCCATTCCATTCCTAGGCATATACCCAAGAGAAATGAAAAATATGTTTTATGAAAAAACTTGTACAGGAATGACCATAGCAGCATTATCCATAACAAACAAAAGGTGGAAACAGTTCAAATTTCCACCGACAGATGAATGGATAAACAAAATGGTGTATGCCATGGAATATTATGCTGCCAGAAAAAATAAATGAAGTTCTGATCCATGCTACAACATGGATGTACCTAGAAAGCATTGTGTTAAGTGAAGGAAACCAGATTCAAAAGTGGCATATTGTATGGTTCCATTTATTTGACATGTCCAGACAAAAAGCTGATTAGTAGTTGCTAGGGGTAAGGGAGAGAGGGCAATGGGGAGTGATTGCTAGTGAGTATATTTTTGGGATGATGAAAATGTTCTGGAATTAGATAGTGATGATGATCGCACAAACTTGTGAGCATACTAAAAACCACTGGATTGTGTATGTTAAAATAGTAAATTTTATGGCACGTGAATCGTATCTCAACTTAAAAAAAAATAAAAGGACCAGCAGTATCAAGTGTTTTGCAAGAATGTGGAGCAACTGGAACTCTTACATTGCTGGAGAGAGTATAAAATGGTATAGCCACTTTGGAAAACTGTTTGGCAGTTCCTTATAAAATTAATCACATAGTTATCATATGACCTACCAATTCTACACCTAAGAGTATACTCAAAAGAAACGAGTGCTTTTGTTTCACCAAAAAACATAAATGGAAGCAACCAAACAAACCATCCATAAACAACAAAATGAATAAATCAATTGTGCTCTAATAATACAGCGGAATACTATGCAGCAATGAAGAATGAACAACTGCTACACACATAAATGAATCTCTGACACAATCATGGGCAAAATCATCCAGTTACAAAATATGTAGAAAGACTCCATTTACTCATAGTCGGGGGCAGGCACAAGTAACAAACGACGATAGATGTCAAGACCATGGCTAGGTCTGGAGAGTGGGTGAAGGGGAGTCTCCTGGGTGGCAGGTAAATAAATGTATCCATGCGTAAGTCTTTATTTGTGCAAAAATTTAAGATTTGTGCACTTGTATATGTCCTACCTCAGTGACTTCTTTTGAAGTGTTAGGGGTCGGCCAGGTGGTTGGTGACTCCTCTTCCCAGGCATGCAAGGGAAGACAAGGCTCCAGGCTTCCAGAAATATCTGCTTTGCTGCAGCCATCTTCCTCAGGGGAATAGGAGTGAGATGGGCATGAGCCCAGCTCCTCTTCGGAGATCTCACCCACTCTGAACTTTGACGCCCACAGTTGGGTCAGTCTGGCTTATCCCTGCTGCTGGGTGAGGGGTCTTCTGGGCGAGTCCCTTCCCCATACCAGGCACCACCTGAGCCAATCAGTGACAGTCCTGACTGGTGCCCTGAGGCTGGGCCACGTGGCCATGCGCGGGGGCAACTCAGGCCCATAGTGGGAGCAGCCAGTATGCTCCTTCTCACCTGTCCCTGGGAAATCCTTGGGTGGGCCTATGTTGTTGATTGGCCAACCCAGGTCCATGGCCCAGGGGCTTGGGTGGCAGGAGCAGAGTGACCCCAGGCCTCAGAGGTCTGGGGAGGGTCAGCTGAGCCCACGTGGGGACAGGAAAGGGGCCCCGGGCCTCCCCACCTTAAGCCTGGCCTTCTGAGATCCTGTAGACCTCCCTTCTTTGTTGGGGTTCTGATATGTGGGAGAATGACCGCCGGGGCCTGCGGCATAAGGCTGTCTATAACACACTGTGTGCTCCGGGGAAGCTGCTTCCTTCCTCTGATGGCCCAGTTCCATCCACAAAGGGCTGCACACTGGGAATTCCTTAAATATTGTTAGTGAGAGATGTGTGCTTGGCCCGGTCGGCATGGATGCCTATACTTAAAGAGATTTCACGCAGGAGAAGGTGCAGGACACAGAAGGAGTTCTCAGAGAGGGTGGGGGAAGCAGGCAGGTTGGGGGCGGGTTGTCTGACACAGCTCAGGATGCAGGATCCGCCAAGCACAGCGCTGTGGGGGAAGGTGGGAGATGCCTGGAGAGCTGGGCTTCCCAGCCACCTGTGCACAGGTAAGGTGGGGGCTGCTAGGTGGTCCCTGCCTGGGCAGAGGGGGGCTGAGCTGAGGCTACGGGAGAAGCTGGGCCAGCTCAGGGCCTGCCGATTTGTGTTTTTCTCTCTGTGCGCCTCTGCCTGAGGGTCTCATTCCCTCTCCTGTGCCCATCTTCCTTCTTCCAAACTTCCCCAGCTTTTACATTTTTCTTGTTATTTTAAAAATTTTTATTGTGAAATATATCACACACTCAGAAGTGTGTAAAATGCATATGTCTGGTTTCAAGAACAATGAAACGAATGCATAACGAATAGCCCGTTTCCAGGCCTGAGCAGCTTTCTGCGCCTCCCCACCCCCACTCAAGCCACCCCCAGACCCCCAAATCAGAATAACTATTGCAGAGTTTGTGTTATGCATTCACTTGCATTTGATAGCTCACCACCTAGGAATGCATCCTAAATGATATACTGTTTAGCCTTCCTGTTTTTTTTTAACTTTATATAAATGGAATCAAACCGTGTGTATTCTTCTGTGACTTGGTTCTCCCACGTGACACTGCTCCTGAGAGTCCTGCACAGTAGTGTGTGTGCCTATAGATCAATACTTTCAATGCTGTATGGACCTCCATTGTTTGTACATACCACTGCTTATTTGTCCATCCCTATTGTGATTGGGCATATGGATTGTTTCCAGGATTCTTTTTTTTTCTGTTCAAGAACAATGCTTTCGTGAATGTTTACACTGTGCACATTTCCTGGGACGCATAATTTTCTGGAGTGTGGCAGTGAGTTTTGGGGTCACGGGTATGGGAAAGGTCGATGGTGGTCCAAAGGAGTTGCCCTAATGTTCACTCCTACCAGGGTAGACTGAGACACCCCCCCCCCCCCAGCTATTTGCCTTATCCTCCTGGCCTCCCTCCCCCCACTTCCTTTACCTCCACTTACTAATAAGCTGGGATTCAGACATGAGTTTATGCCCTTGCTGGGTTTGATCAGAGCTATCTGGTGTTGAAGGTGAGGTGATGCCCTACAGACAGTGGCCATGCCCAGATCTAGTGGGAGCAAAGATCAGGCCTCCAATGGCCCCTACTGCCCAGGCAGGGCCTCTCCCTTTCGTTTCCTGGGCCTCCAGGCCCCCACTGATCTTCCCCAAAATGCATCTTCCCCTCCCTTACAGCTGAGCTGGGCAGGCTCCATTTTTCTGGCTTCAACAAACCATCTTCCTAAATGCAGCCCATGGTTGAAGAAATCAAGATGCCCTTGATCTCAAGATACCCCTCCTGACCCCACCCCTCTTGGGGGGCAGAAAGTCTCCCCTACCCCTGTATTAGCCCTGGGCTCCATTTGCCTTCAATTCTTTCTGCTTCTGTCTACTGCAGGAAGCCGTTAGGGAAATGGTAGAGAATTGGTTCTGTGGCTGGTTTTCCAGGTGGCTTGTAAACACTCCCAAGGAAACACTTCTCCGTAATGAATGAGGCCCCTGTGCAAGCTGAAATTGTATGAGCAATTAACCCCACTGGCCCAATGCCCAAGAAGGGCTCCCTCCCTCCTCAGCTGCTTCCCTGCTTCCTGCTGCAGGGACACCTTCCCAAGAGAAGGCCCAGGATCCCCCAAGGGACTCTCCACCTCCTCCTCCTGGGCTCTCTCTCACCTGGAAGGTGTCAGGCAGGTGGGAGAGCAGGTGTATGGAAAGCAGATGAGCTGCAACCTGCCACCTTGCTTTTGACAATTCGTCCATCCTCTCATGGAGGTAGTAGGAAGCTGGGGTGCATCTTGAGGCCACCACGCCTGGGAAGCCCTGTTGATGTGGAAGTCTGTGAGGATGAATGGGGCAGGGGTAGGCAACTAATGCCAATGTCTTGGTCATTCTGTGTCAGTCACCGAGCAGCTAGAACATGCTTGCACTGAGTACGACTTCCCATTTTAGAGATGAAGATGTGGGGATCCAGGGAGTCAAGGTGATCCACAGAATTGTTGGCTCTACCTCAAATTTCTGTCTGATCATACCACCCCAAATTCTTCAAGACTGAGGAATGAGCAAATATAAGGGGGGAAGGGTAACCATGGACCAATGTAGATTTGTTATTGTAGGTATTTATCATGTGGTAATGGAAGAACTTGTAACATTGATATAAAGATAATGGTTTCCAGAGGTTCAGAGGGGAAGGGGAGGCATGACTAAATGGACACAGGGCATTTTTATGGCATTGGAATAGTTCTGTATGATACTGCAATGATGGATACATGACATTATACATTTGTCAAAGCCTATAAAACTGTATAGCGCAAAGTATAAACCATGAAGTATAGGCCTTGATTAGTAGCAATGGTTCATCAACTGTAACAAATGTACCTCACTAATGTAAGATATTAGTAATAGGGGGAAATGTGTATGTGGTTGGGTGAGGGTTATATGGAAATCCCCTATGCTTTTGATGTAACTTTTCTGTAATCTAAAACTTCTCTAAAAATAAAGTTTATTGTAAAAAAAATTTGTCTGATCAGAAATTAGAATATAGGTGACCAGGGGCAGGAAGGGGTTTGGGGAATGGGGAGTTATTGCTTAATTGGTACAGAGTTTCTCTTGGGGGTGATGGAAAATCTTGGTAATGGATGATTTTCATGATTTTGAAGCTGTATGGGCCCCAGAAAGAAAGCTAATCCATTCTTGTGGGTGTAAACCTATAGTTAGTAGGACCTTTTGATGAGATTACTTCAGTTAAGGCATGTCCCAGGGTGGGGCTTAATCTTCTTACTGGAGTCCTTTATAAGAGGGAAAGACAAAGAAGAGAGAGAAAGCCAGAGGAAGCCAGAATCTGAAAGCAACGAAACCCAGAAGAGAAGGGAGAGCCTAGCGAATGCTGCCACGTGTCTTGCCATGTGACAGAGTCCAGGATCGCTGGCAGCCAGTCTTCAGGGAGAAAGCATCACCTGATGATGCCTTGATTTGGACATTTTTCTCAGCCTTGAAACAGTAAGCTTGTAAGTGAAGAAATTCCCATTGTTAGAAGCCAGCCCATTTCTGGTATATTGCATTTCGGCAGCCTCAGAAACTAAAACAATGGTGCTGGTAGCACAACATGGTGAATGAAATTAACACCACTGAATTGCATACTTGAAAGTGGTTAAAATGGGAAATTTTACATTGTATATATGTTACCACAATAACTTAAAAAAACAAAAACAAACTCATGTTGCTGGGCAACACGAAGAATGAACACTAAAGCAAACTATGGATTTTAGTTAATAATATTATTATAATAATATTATTGGTTCATCAGTAGTTACAAAGGCACCACACTGATGCAGAATGCTAATAAAAGATATATCCAGAACTGAAAATAAAGGTCATGGTGAAAAAAACAAAAACAAAACAAAACACATCTGTACAAAACCTGATTGCTCCTCCCATCCCCACTGTCACCAACCTATCCAGCAGCCATCACCCTGTGGCTGGTCCATCCCACTTGGGGTTTGATGGCCTCTCCACCCTCATCGTCCATTTCTTGAGCCCACCCACACACAGTGGCCAAAGCCTTCTTGTAATATGCCCAGATGAGACCATATTGCTTCTTGTGTAAAACAAGCCCACTGACAGTGTCTCACTGCATCTGGAACTGATCCACACTTCTTCCCCTGATGTGGTGCCCCCACCTGCCTGAATGGAGGCAGGACCCAGGATCTTTGTCTCTCTTCTCTGCCATCTGTGATGTGTCAGCAATGTCTTCTTCATGGTCAAAAAGGGGTCCCATGGCCATTTTTAGCATGGCATTCAGACACATCTCTGCCTAACAAAGAATCAGAGGGTGCTATTTCCTCTCAAGAGGCTCTTTTTTAGTGAGCAAGGGAAACTCTTGCCACATACCCTCCCACTCCCAGGATCAGTCCAATCTCCTACCAGTTGCCAAGGATGCTGGGAAAGTGAGCTTGCAGTATTTTAAAGTCTCAACTCTGAAAGGCAGACTCTACCATCAGGAAAGAAGAGGGGTGGGGTGACTGTGGATAGGCAGAGTTGGGCACTGAAGGTTGAATAGGAATTTGCCACTACAAAAAGGGGAGGATGTCACAGGCTGAAGGTACAGCATGTGAAAGAGTATAATGTCTTCTGCTAAAGGCAAGAGATCAGGGGATGAGATCATGAAACCAAGAGGAGGCAGGTGGAAGAGAGAGGCTGGGGCAGGCTGTGGAGGGTCTCAAGAGCCTTAGACTCCACACTGTGGGTCAAGGAGAATCATCCAGTTTTCCCAATAGGTAGAAGACTACTTGATTTACATTCTTGCACCTTTCCAGGCTCTCTGGTGTCCAGCCATCTATTGAGCCATCTTCCCCACATTCCCAGGCCCTCTTTGACCTTCACCACCATCTGACAGCACCCCCCACTCCTCCCAGGTCCATAAAGCTCTGAGATGTGGGTGAACAGAAGAGTGGTTGAAATGTAGACTCTGGGTGCCCAGCTGGGATCCAGCTAGCTGTGTGACCTTGGGGAAGTCACCTACATTGCTGAGCCCTCATCTCACCATCCATAAAGTGGGGATGGTATAAGGTTTTTTGTGTGGTTTTAGAGGGTTAAATTCCCATAGAGTTTGGTATGTGAAAGGTGTTCAGTAAGTCCATTTGCTCCACATTCAATCCATGGCTACTGAACGTGTAAGGCAGGTTCCAGGGGCAGCGAGGAGGTCGCTGTAAGTGAGGGAGAGGGTGCCGCTGGGGCCCTGGTTATTGGGCCCAAAGGCGAGCTCTCAGCCACGAGGTGCCTTCGAGCCCTGTCCAGGGTGCTGAAGTGGCGGTTGCTCTTGTTTGGGTTCCTGCAGAGCTGGGGCGCATTTCCTCCCCATCACTCCCTTGCTGAGCTACCTTGGACAAGTTCCTTAATGAATCTGTGACCCAGCTTTCTCCTCTGCAACATGGGGATGACAGTTAATCCTTCCTCCTTGGGCTGTGGAGAGGATTCAACGAGAAACATGTGTTAGCAGAACAGCACCTGGCACACAGTAGGCCCGCGACAAATGCCGCCAGCTCCTCCTGAGTGCTTTGCTCTGCCTTTCCTCGGCCGTGTGGCTTGGGCAAGTGCCTTGCTTTTTCTGAGCCCCTGTCCTGCCACCCATCATGGAGGTGGGGACAACGAGGTATCCTGGGCGTGGTGCTGGGAGGGCAAGGTGAAGGATGGACGCCAAAGCACAGCTCTCTGGAGTGCAGGGAATTCTGGCTCCCTTGGCTCCAGGGCCCCTTGGTTGGGGGTGGGGGAGGTGGACCAGGAGGCCCGGTTCCGTAGAGTGCGCCCCCCTCCTCTCAGGGTTAGCATGGCCCTCATTCATCAGGGTTGGCTCCCCCCACTGCCCTGGGACCCATGGGGTGGACTTTTGGGCACATGTAGGAGCTTTTCTCATGATGGGTGTTGCTGAGTGGGCGTCTGGGAGCAGAGGAAAGACGTTATAACAAAGCTGGCACGTAAAGTGTGAGGCCTGCTGCCTTCTGTTAATAACTCGCACAAGAGCCTCTTTACCATTGGATTCAATTTATTCCCATCTGGGTCCCGCTGTCTCCATCAATTCGACTAATAAAGAGAGGCGGATGGCTGCGACCTGGGCTGCCGCAGAGGCCTCTTCTGAGCTAATTAACTGGCCTGAACAATCTCTTTTAATACTTCTGCACTTAATGTCCTGAAAGGGAAAAATGAACTGGGGATGGGAGTTAGAGGAGGGGCCTGGGAGGCTACAGTTGGATGGTGGGGGAGAGGGTGGGGGCAGTCACTCTGCTACCGTCTGAGGGAGTGGGGGAGGTGGAGAGCCCCTGCTTTTCAAGCCCAGCCTTCCGGACCCTGGTCCAGCCCCTCTCTAGCTCGGTAACCTTGAGTCTGTAGCTTCCTTATCTAAAGCTTGTTTTTCTCATTTACAAAATCCGGGTGTGTGCTGATAAGTAAGAGAAAGACAGGGCAGCTAGTGGTGAACACTCTGCTTCCTTTGTATGAAATAAGACACAAAGAGATGCAGAGCTGCTGTGATAAGTGTAGAAGGACTCTGGAGGGAAAGAGAAGAGGTTGGTAACATGGTGGTCACTGTGGAAGGAACTGTATAGAGGGAGCAGGGATTCGGGGGGAGGGGATCTTGCTATTCACAGCAGACCCTTTTGTAGAGAGCAGGCTCTGAGCTGGGCTTCCTGGGCATGGATCCAGGCTCCAGTGCTTAATCTCTTTCATATCAATGTCCTCATCTGTAAAATGGGGTTAAGAGTAGTATCTCATTCATGAGGTTGTTATGAGGATTACATGAAATCATATTGGTAAAGCACTCAGCTGCTTACTCAATAAATATTAGCTAAAAGAATAATTATTATCATGGTTTGAATTTTTTAACAAGGTGTGTATATTAGCAATTCAAAGGCTTCCTTTAATTGTGAAAAAAAAAAAAAAAAAAAAACACAAAAAACAAAACACACAGACAAAACCCCATTCTTCTAAGCATTCATCCGTGCCTGACCAGGGCTAAGCTGGGTGTTTCTTGGGAACTACTGGGGACTTCCCCCAAGCCAATGGCTCCTGACACAGGAGCAGGGAGTGGTGCCATCCTGGGTGATTTTGCATATGTCACTCAATCTCTGTGTCTGCATTCCCACCCACAAAATGGACTCCTTCATTTCCATGGCTGGGCAGCTCCCCCTCCCCGCCACCACCACTTTGAGGTAGACCTTCTGCCAGCTGCAGGGAGTGTGGTCAAGCTCACAGCTTCCATCTGTGAGCTCCTTCAGGGTCTGCCACAGCTGCAGAGACCTGCCTTTCCCAAGGCCTTACCCTTCCCAGGTCAGCCACATCCAGTGGCCACGCCAAGGGGGAGCAGGTACAAATGTGCAGCCATGTCAGCCCGTTGAGAAATAACCTGGTTGACAAGGTTTGCTTCTGAGCTCACAGCTGGGCTGGGCTGGCCAAGGCTGTACAGAGTCTGTTTTCTCTCTCTGGAGCTTATATGCTAGGGGGGTTCCTGCACTCATCAGGTAGAACTTGCCCAGAGGAAACCTCAAGGCTTCGGTGCCACCTCTCATCCGATCCCTCCCACGTGCATTTCTCCAGAGTCACGTGATTCGTCTACTTGGGTGAGAGGAGGCTTCTTAGGTATCTCACACTCAACATGGCCAGAACTGAGCTTCTGATAATGTGCTGTCTCCCTCCCCCAGACTTACTCCTCTTACAATCTCCCCGCCTCAGTAAAGAACTACTCCATCTTTTCTTAGCCCAGACTAAAAATCATTATGTCATCATTTGTATCACTCAGAAAATCCTGTGGCTACATCCTTAAAGCCCCCGACCACTTACCCACCCCCATGGCCACCAGCCTGGTCCAAGCCACCGTCATCTCTTGCCTGATGATTGCAGGAGCTTCCTCTTCATTGGCCTCTCTGCTTCCCATCCTTGTTCCCCTTCAGTCTACTTTTCACTGAACAGTCAAAGTAACTCTTTCAAAACTTCAGCCAGGTCTTGTCCCTCCTCGACTTGCAGTGGTTTTCCATCTCATTCAAAAGGGAGCTGAATGTCCTTCCCAGGCCTACAAACCCCTTTGTCACCCGGCCCTGCTAACCTCAACAAGTCCATCTCCGCCACTTGATCGCACTGTTCCAGCCACACAGGCTGCCGTGAACACATCATGCACTTGTCTGTTTCAGGGACTTTGCATTTGCTTTCCCTCTGCTTGGAATGCCCTCTCCAGATTTCATTGATTTCTGCCCAAATGCCACCTGCATGCCAACCACCTTCATCCACCCTCCTCACTCACGATTCAGCTATTCTAGATAATTTTTCTTCATGGCATGCATCATCGCCTGATGTATATCTCTATATCTGGGTATAGAGAGTCTACTTCCCCCCCACTAGGATGCAAGCTCCATGAGACATTATCTCTTTGTTTTCTGATATATCATCAAGTGCACTTGAAACATGGCTAGGCTGAACTGAAATGTGCTATAAGTATTAAATGCACAATTGATTTTGAAGACAGCACCCAAAAAAGCATATAAACTAGCTCATTAATATTTTGTGTTAATTACATGTTGAGATGATAATATTTTGTATATGTGCAACTAAAATTAATTTTATCTGTTCCAGTTCACATTTTAAAATGTGACTACTAGAAAATTATGTTTCTATTGGACGGAACTATTTCAGAGAGTGAACTGTGATGTGGCTTGCATTTTCTTCCTTTCTTTAAATTGTAATTTATACATTTTTTTCTAAATTTCAAGACTTTACACTCTAAGCCCCCACCCCAAGTAAGAGCTCCCCCTCCTCCCTCCTTGCTTCCCTGTGGTAAACTCGAATTTACTTTCTGTCTCTACGAATTGGCTTGCATTTTCTTTACCCTGTTTTGCTTGCTGGGGTGGGGTGGGGGCTGGTTCCTTCTGTCAGTGGAGCAGACCCCAGCCCAGGCCTGGAGCTGGGGGTGGGGAAGGGTGGTGGCAGGTGAGGAGCTGTCCGTCCCCGGCAAAAAAGGGAAGCTGAGAGCCAAATCATGTGGTCAAGCAGAGACCTTGAACGCTGCCTGCTAACTCTGCTTCTGCCCAGGCCACTGACTCGTTGGGAGGCTCTGGAGCCCCAAGGAAGCCCTGGCCTGTCCACAAGTCGATTCCGAGACTTCTGCCAGGCACAAGAGCAGAAGAGGGGAGGCATCCTGCCCTAAAGCCATGCCCCTCCCCCTGGGGAAGGCAAAGCTTTCCCAGATGACACCTTGGGGAGGCAGCCTGTAATTAAAGCAGTAACTCATGTGGCCTGATGGCAGGCATGGAGGAGGCTGGAGAGCAGCTAGCTCCCTGCAAGCTGGAAGGGTCAGCACATTCGTCTTCCCGGAGGAATGAACTGAGGCCTGAGCACAGCAGGATTCAGATGCCACTTGGCCACTTGGCTCATTTTCCTTAGACATCCAAGCATTGCTCTGAGTGCTGGGAAAGCCATGGTGCCAAGACAGCTAGGGCTTCTGCCCTTGCGCCTGAAATCCATGGGGTCTGAAGAATTGCTGGTCCTGTTTTGTAAGAATGGCCCCCCTTCTTCCCAGGACATTCTGGGCCCTGAAACCAGACTCTGTTCAAATAATGGCTCTATCCCTTTCCAGTTCTGTGGCCTCGGGCAAGTCACATCAGTGCTCTGAGACTCTCTGCTTTCTCATCTGTGTTACTGTTTCCTCCAAATCCTAGGGGGTTCTGAGCGTAAGAAAAGAGGTGCAGGGCAGGGCTTCATAGGGGTAAAAATTTAAACAAAGCTCTTCCAATCTTTATTATGATTTGCTAAACTATTTAAAAATAACCTTCAGTATTCTTATTAAGTAAAATAGTCAAAATTTGAATAGCTGGAAGATTTATGAGAAATTGGCCTCCACGCTTCCCCAGCTTTTCCCTCGCTCAAGGAACCCCTTAGCACTTTCAGCCTTAGGACTGTCCTAGGCATGCTTAATCCATGGTATTCCTTCTGGAGTTCTTGGGCTGTGACAGAGGAGAATTCTGCTCTTTCCTCCCCCCTCCCACTTCCATCATCCTCCTGGGTACAGGTCACCATTATTGGTTCCTCTCTCTTGGCTCTCTCCATAACGCTAAAGGATTTCTTTATACTTTTATTGTTTTGCCAACCATAGATAGCACCAACAGATGCTGACTTTTATAACTCCTACTTTTACTCTTCAGTTGCGGAAGCACCGAATGGGAACAGAAGGGGGTTTGTTGTCCCCATGGATGTCAGTTCTATCCCCAAAGCTCAGATCTGCTGGAATGGGCCCTGCCTTCTCCTTCCTGCAAGCCCACAGTGCTCCTCAACTTCTGTCCACCCAAAAGGCCCCAATACTCTGCTTGCAGAGCCTCCATTCCCACACTCATTATGGGATGCTGCCCACCACTCCATGCCAGGGTTTCCTGTTCTGCTCCTGCCCTGCTCACCTGGTCTGAAGGCCACAGCTCTCTTGCCCTACCTTCCACTGGGTCCACCTGGTCCTGTGCCTTGGGCGACAGAGAAGGCAAAAGATGATGGAGCTTGACCCTGTGGGATGGATGTGAGACATCAGACAACCTCTGCAGGTAGAGGAAATGGTCACTCAGCCTTTAGTCCCTTGGTCAGCCATGTGGTACAGGGTCCAATTTTCCTTCAACACAGAGTCCAAAGGAGAGATGATGAGACCATTTCACTGTGAAATTCACTGGGGATTTAATCATCAAGTTAAGTGCTTCTTATTTGTCTGAATTACTCATTCAGCCAAGAAAGTAAGAAGAGGTGTTATCTCATTGAACTCTTCCAACAATACCATGAAAATGGTATTATCATCTCAGTATACAGGTGGGAAGACTGAAGCACAGGGAAATTCAACAACTTGCTCATGTCTGCACAGGTTGTGAAAGGTGGAACAGGGGACAAACCTGGGATTGGAATTCACATCTGGAAAGGCCACAGGCCTGGAAATAATACAGCTCAGCTATCTGTGTGCTGTGTGACCTTACATAAGTCACCTCCTCTCTCTGAGCCAAAAGAAGGAGAAGGGTAAAAAATCTGAGGGTTGATTGGGAGTGGGGTTAGAGTTAAGTAAGACATGGAAGCAAATGTTTTTTTTTTTTTTTTTTTTTTTTTTAATTAATTAATTTATTTACTTTTATTCATTTTTACCCTCCCCCCATTTTTGCTGTTTTTGTGTCCATTTGCTGGGCAATTCTCTGTGTCTGTTTCCTGCCCTCTCCTCTCATCCTTCTCCTCCTGTCTTCGCCGGGATTTGATCCCGGGAACCTCCGATGTGGGAGAGAGGATTCCTACCATCTGCGCCACCTCAGTTCCTGGTTTCTCGGTGCGTCTCATCTTGGCTCTCCCCCACGCCACCTTCCTGCTATGTCATCATCTTGCTGCATGGCTCACGGGGCCTGACGGTGCACTCACACACCTTCTATATATTTTTCTTTTTTTAATTTTTTACCGGGAGGTTCCAGGGATTGAACCCAGGGCCCTTCATATGGGAGACGGACGCCCAAACAGTTGAGCCACATCTGCCTCCGGCAAACCGGTTTTACAAATTTTTCTGCTGGGACAGTAGATTAGATGGTCCCACAGTACACAGAGCCACAAAAGTCAGACTCTCTGCCTGGACCGTCATAGCCAGTGTCTAGCCCCAAGGTCAGGGCCCCTTCCAGGAGCTGACATGGCTGAGTGTGAATTCTGACACCAGCAGAGCTCCTGGACCATATCTATGTGGTTCTGTGCTTACTCTATGTCTTCAGTAGGGCAAGACCTCTGGAAATACTCTCTGGGTTGCCTGACTAATCCATAACTGATGCATATTAAAAAACTAAATGTGAAACAAGAGGTAGGTAAACAAAAACATCTAAGAAAAGTCTACTACCTTTTCAACGAAATTTCAGCCACTTAGCCACTGATTATGCTCTAATTCTGTGGTTCCCAAAGTGTAGTCCCTGGACCAGTATCAGCCATCACTGGTGTTTTAGTTTCCTTGGCTGCTCAAGCAAATACCATGCAGTGGGTTGGCTTAAAGAATGGGAATTTATTATGGGAGGTATAATCAACAGAACTTAGTGACTGGATTGATGGGGGTGAGGGAAAGAAAGTTAAGAATGATTCAAGTTTTTGGCTTGAGTCATTGAGGATAGAGGGATAGTATGCATTGGGGGAGGAGGCAGCCTCCATTTGTTGATCCATAGCATTCTTTGGCTCTCTGGGTTGGAAGAGAAGTAGCCAAGAAAGTTCCTGCTTGTATGGTTGTCTGTCCATCTATTGCCACAGCACCTGTCCATTTCTCTGGTGGGAGTGTTTTTCTTGGGCAGCCAAGTGACAATGGCCAATCCCCTTCTCACAACAGGTGGCCTTAGCTGAGAATTTCAGGTTGGAGATGGGAGGATGGTTTCTTTCTCTTAATTAAAAAGGAAATGCCCTCCACCTCACCCACATTTTACACGGTCGTAAGTGCCGGCTGTGGCCAGGTGCTGGTGATGATCTTTCACTCAATGCTCTGATGAGATGTTTCCCGTGTTGCTTGGTGGTCTCCCTGCCAGTGGTTTTGAATGGCTGAGTGCTGAAAGGAGGGGAGGTAGAGTGGGTGTTTGTCACCCACAGCTGTCAAGTACAACAGAGAAGGGAGCCAAGGAAGAGTTGTCTAGGAACAGGGCAGGTCCAGACATGCCATGAGTGAGCATGCCCCTGGCTGGGCTGCCAGAACCAAGGGAGGGTGGCTGAGAGTGTGGCCAAGTCAAGAAGCCAAGTCACCGTGGGCGGCAGAGCTGGTGAGAGAGCCAGCCAGGCTGGGCAAGAGCCGTGCCAGAGCAGCCATGGTCAGCTGCTCTGGACTATATTTAACCCCAGCCATCGGTGACAGGAGTGGCCCCTGGGCATCCCAGGCAGATGCACCATACGTTGCCTAACTGGTCCCTGGCACTGGGCACATAAATGGTTTCCCATTTGGGGGTGTGGGGGTCATTATTTAAAAATACTTCCATAAAAAAGAAAGGAGGGGAATGGGGAAGCTGTTTATAGAATAAAAGAGACTTTAAAAAGACTTTAAAAACACAGTGGGTCCATGTTTGTATTCTGATTCCAACAAACCAACTCTGAAAAGGTATCTAAAGACAATTGGGAAAATTTGAACATAGGCTGAGAATGAAGAGATATTTAAAAATTATAAATGTGAGTGTGTGTGTGTGGGGGGGGGATGCAATAATGACATTGAGATTGACTTTTAAAAAAAGTCCGTATCTGTTATAGACACAAATTGAAGTATTTATGGGCAAAGTGATATGATGTCTGGGATTTATTTTAAAATACTCTAAAAAAATATGTGTACCTTTGTTACAACTTATGAATGAGTATTAAAATATTCCTTTTACTATAGTCCTTAGTTTGCCTTAGGTGTACTTTCCCCATGTACCACCCTATCATTAACACCTTGTAATAGTGACAAACATTTGTTCTAGTTCATGAAAGAACATTCTTATGTTTATCCTATTAACCACATTCATCTTCCTACAACCCGTTCTCTATGTTAGACAGTCCCATGTTTTATCATCTAGCTTTCCTTCTAGTGACATACATGACCCTAAACTTCCATTCAACAATTTTGATGTCAACATTTTCCAATCTTTTTTGGTTTCTGATGTCCAGAAAGTTTTCAAATTTACATTATTAACTCTTTTTCTTCTTTAATGTCTTTGATTCTAAGACAGACATTGATAACCTCCAAATATCTGCCTAAGCATCAATTATGTCTCCACTAGGTTTTCCATGATTAGATTGCATATAGTGAAATCTTTAACATACCTAAAGTTTAATTTAGTCTATGGTGCGAAGTGTAGATCCTGTTTGTTTTCCTCCAAAATTGATTTCCAGATGTCTCAGCATAATTTTGTAAATAATTTTATCTTCGCCATTAGTCTTCATTATTTTGTGAATGATGAGTTCCTTGTGTCTATGGTAGGGGTCTGATATTTCAAGGCTCTGAATTCTTTTCCCCAGCCACATTTCTATATTGGTGCCAGCAGCATATACCATTTTAGTTGTTGTTACTGTAGTGTGTCCTACTACCTGGCAATCCTGGAGTTCACACCCAGGCCTGTTGGACTCCAAAGGTGAGCTTTTACTTCACTGTGATTCCACCGATGCTCTGGACTCAGAGTTGAAAGACTGCTTTAGTCAGTTGGGTTGCCAAAAGCAATTTACCAGAAATGGGTTGGCTTTAACAGTGGAGATTTATTGGCTTGCAAGTTTTCTGAGGCTGTTTCTTGATGTCCACATCAAGGTATCAGTAGTCAGTGCTCTCTCCCCAAAGACTGGCTGCCAGTGATCCTGGACTCCTCTGCCACATGGCAAGGCACATGGTGGCGTCTACTGGTCTCTCCCTTCTCTTCCAGGTTTTGTTGGTTGCTTTCAGCTTCTGGCTTTGGTGGCTCTCTCTCTCTCTTTCCTTCTCCATCTGAGTTTTAGTCTCTTATAAAGGACTCAATTAAAAGGATTAAAATCTACCCTGGGCCATGCCTTAATTGAAGTAACCTAATCAAAAGGCTTTTAATAGGAGTAACCTAATGAAAAGTTCCCACCTACAATAGTTCTGCACTCACAAGAATGGATTAGGTTTAAGAACATGATTTTCTGGGGCCCACCCAGCTTCAAACTGTCACAGAGACCCAGACCTGAATTCCAGGTTTGCCACCAGCTGCATGTGTTTGGACAAGTCCCTTAGGCTCTCTGAGCCTCACCTGCCAGAGAGGGAGGCCATGTCAACCAGGTGAAATTCCTGGCCTTAACAGGTGCTCAGTATATGTTTGCACTTTGGAAGTTAAAACTGTCCATGGGAGTAACCAAGCTTGCAAGTTGGGTGTGCTTGGGGTGGGGAGGCTGAGGACATCTCCTTTGGGGTGGGATGGGTCAATCCATGGTCTTCTCTACTGGGACTTACTGGGGCCCCACTGAGGAGGCCCCTGCCCACCTGCTGAGCCTGGTGTTTGGTACCAGGTGCAGGGCAGTGAGGCACCTAATAACCATGCAAGCTGCAGCTGCTCCTGGCCCTGTTACCATGGTTACCACCTCTGGGTGAGATCATCTTCTTGCTCACTTGCAACAGGGCACATCTGGGCTTTCTGCCAAGGAGACTCTCCCAGCAGGAGGTGAACAGCTGGGTGGCCACAGGGGTGGGGGCAGGACAGGCCATATGGTCCTCCTGGATGGTGGGGGGGTGGGGTGGAGGAAGGTGTCACACTATAGAGGTCAAAGGACAAGCTACAGATCCACTCAGAGTGATGGAAAAGGTCAGTTCCAGTCTTCCAAGAAGCAGACACCAAGATGGAATGAGCTATGCTAGAGATTTACTAGAGGAAATACCTGTGAAGGACAAAGGAGCAGGAATAGGTGGGCAGAGCTTGGACTGGGACGCAGGTCTGATACCTGTGAAAGGAGAGTAGTAGTAAAGACCAAGGCTTGATCTTTTAGTTTTCTAGGCTGCTCAAGCAAAATGCCACACAATGGGTTGGCTTAAACTATGGAAATTTATTCACTCATGGTTTGAAGTGAAGAGAAAGTCCAAAGCAAGGCATCTTCAAGGCGATGCTTTCTCTCTGAAGACTATAGTGTCCTGGGATTGGCTGCTGGTGATCCTTGGCTTGTCACACGGCAAGGTACATGGCGACGTATGCTGGTCTCTCCCTTCTCTTCTGGGTTTCATTGATTTCAGATTCTTGCTTCCATGGCTTCCCCCACCCCATATTCATCCCATTTAGGAAGGACTCCAGTTAGAGGATTAAGACTCACCATGGGCCATGCCTTAACTGAAGTAACCTCATCAAAAGAGCCTACTTACAATAGGTTCACACCCACAGGAATGGATTAGCTTTAAGAACATGCTTTTTTGGGGTCCCTAGCTCCAAACCATCACAAACATCAAGGTGTCAGTAGGTTGTGCTTTCTCTGAAGTCTGTCATGTTCTGCCAGTAGCTGGCCAACCATAGCTCAATCTCTGCCTGTCATGTGGTCCTCTCCCTCCCCATCTGTCTCCTACTCCTCCCTGCCTCCAAATTTCCTCTGCTTATAAGGACTCCAGTCATGTGGGGTGAAGACACACTCTGATTCAGTTTGGCCTCACCCTATTAGGATCTTTGAAGATCCTACTTACAGTTGAGTCCACACCCACAGGACCAGGGGTTTAGGACTTGAACTCATCTTTGTGGGGGGTGCATGCCAAGGAGACTGAGCAGACAGTCCTGCTGAAGAGACTTGGCTCTCATGTTCCAGCAGCAGGAGGTGAGAGGCACACTGCTGAGTGGGCAGAGAGGGGTGCCCTGTGACCACTGGGTAGGTGAAGTTTCCTGGAGGCCCTGGGGCTAGAGAGTTGTAGATGAAGAGAAGAACTTGGAGAGGAGAAGGCAGAGGAAAATGGAGCAGACATTGGAGACAGGAGAGCCAGGAGCACATGAATGTAGGGTCGATGGTAGCAGGAAGCTGGGTAAGAAAAACAGAGGCAGAGAATGGGGCATGAGGTGTGGGGAGGTGGTCCCACCTGGGGTCTGGAAGTGAGAAGGCACTGAGGAAATTTGTTCTAGAGAAATTCAGCCAGAGCTTTAAAATAAGCATTGAGAGCATGCCTTCTTGGACTATGCATTTAGAATAAAAACAAAATTCCTTTCTAGATCCCACAAGGACTGGTGATTACCTCCTTCTACCTGCCTGACTCACCTTGTTGTGCTGTCCCCTGGGACATTTTGTGCAAGTCACCTGGCCCCTCTCTTCTGGATAGCTCACTACAGACCCAAGGCCTTTGCACTTGTACCTCTGCTTGGAACACTCCCCACCCTGCTTTCCCCACAGTGACCTGTGCTCATCATTGGGATTTAACCCAGACCCTCTCTGACCACCTTTTCTTCAGAACCCTCACCCAGCTGCCAGTCTTTATTATTATATTACATCTGCCAGCTTGATTGCCTTTATAACACTTAGCACTGCCTGGAATTATCTCGACACTTTGTTTTTGTTGGCTTTTTATTGTCTGCCTTTCCCCACAGTTTGTTGGCTCCAAGAGGATGGGGACTTTGCTTTATTTGCTCCTCTGGCCCCTAAAACATGCCGGGTACAAAGTAGGTGCTCAATGACTGTTTACTGAGTGACTGAATCTACTTTGTCTTTATCCCGTGAAGGTGGGCTATTGCCCCCTTTTTATCTTCAGAGAATGAGGGACTGTGAATTTAAACAAACAGCCTGGCAGAGACTGCGAGGGAAAGTGCTCCTGACTTATGCCTTCTGCTTCCCTGCTGAGCAGCTTTGCACAGGTCAGGTACCCTCTCTGGCCTCCTACAGAAGCAGAGGAAATAGCAGCACCTCACAAGGGCTGTATAAGGAGAGAGTGAGATCACTCACTTGAAAAATGCCTTGCACAAGCCCTGTTGGCTTCCTCCCTTCCTTCCCCTTCCCCAGACCAGAGAGGTGGAAATCGCTAAAGAGGAGCTCTCTCTGCTTCCTTGCGGCGGTCCCTCTAATGGGGGAGTGGCAGACATCTGTGCCGGCTGGGAAGCGGCCTGGACTTGGAGGCTCGTCTGCGGGGTGGGCTGCTGTGTGAGGGATTTATGGGACGGTGTTCGAAATGAAAAGCAATTTAATCCAATCCCAGGGTGGTGAGAGGCTTCCAGGAGCCCCGCTAAGTGGGTCTGGAGCAGCAATCGGCGTTACAAATCTATTAGCCTGCTCTGGGCATCTGGGGCCGTGGCGTGCATGAGTCATCAGGGTAGAGAGCCAGGAAGCTGGCCTGTCCAGCAGGCTGCTCGTCAATTACACTCCTCTCCGTTTAATTAAGACATAAAACACCATCCTGTGCATCTGTAGGAGGGGCCGGACACCCAGGAGCGTGACAGCCACGCAGCTGCCCCCAGCCGCCCAGAATCACCATTCCCACTCTGGGCTGCAGGGGACCGCGAAGTCCCACTGTCCATTCTCCTGCCCAGGGAGGCCCCTCTCTCCTTCCCTCTGCTGGCCCGAGCAGGCCCGGCAGGATGGCAATGTGGTCAGGGCCATGGCCTCTGGGGCTACCTTGAGCCAGTTCTAAGCCTCTCTCCCTGGGCCTCAGTTTCTCCAGCGGTACCCAGAAAGATAGTGATGTATCTGTGGAGTAGGGTGTTTTGGGAGACTCAATGAGTCAATTCAGAGCACAGAGTGCAGGCTTTCTCTGCACTTGCAGTGAGCACATTGGGCCTCTCACTGCTGGGAATCCCCTCCTCCCTGCTGCCCTGTCCCAGCCCCACCAGGCCCTCTGCTTCCAGTGACTTCCAGGATGCCAGGCAGAACTCTCCGGCTCACCCTGGACCAGGAGGTCTGAGGAAGGAGCTGTGCTTGATTCACCCCAGGGCTCCAGTGCCCAGCACAAGCCCTGATATAGGTATGGGGCCAGCAGGCTTCCTGAATGAATGAGTGAATGAATGAATGAATGATATGAATTCTTCCTTATTGGACCTTGCATCCATTAGGGTTCTCCACAAGAAAAAAGCCAATAGGATACATACATACACAATATACACATATAAAATACGTATTATATATATTAATATAAATATATATTAATGCACATATTAATATGCTTATATACACATAGATGCATATATTTTTTCAGTATATATACACAGATATATGTGCATACATATATATGTTTTATATGTAGGTGTGTATATATACACATACATTAATACATATTACTTATATTTTAATACACTAATACTAATATGTGTGTATATATACACACATATATGTACATATGCATATATATGTTTATACATGTAGATGCATATATGAGATTTATTTTAAAGAATTGGCTCATGAGACTGTGGGGGCTGGTGAGACTGAAATGTGTAGGGCAGGCCAGCGGGCTGGAAATTAAGCGGGAATTTTATGCTGCGGTCTCAAGGCAGAATCTCCTCTTCTCCAGGAAACCTCAGTGTTTGCTCCTAAGGTCTTCCACAAATTGGATGAGGCCTGCCCACGTTATCGAGGGTAACTGTCCTTACTAAAAGTCAACTGATTGTGTTAGCCACAGCAATACCGAGCCCAGAGCTTGGTCAAACAACTGGACAGCACAGCTTAGCTAAGCTGGCACGTAAAATCAACCGTCTCCAAGAGTAAGATGAAGGGGGTGGCATGATGTGCCAGGACAGTGCCAGCCCTGCAGTGAGGTCAGTCCAGTTAGAATTCCAGATCCCTCGGGAGGCCTTTCAATATCTGAACTCCAGTGTTCTCACCTGCAAAACAGGCACCACACAGGTGCCTCAGTTGCCTGTTCAATACCACTCCTTGGTAATACTTTGGGGGAGGGGCAGCAATTGTCTCAGCATGGGCAAAAATAGTCCCTGTGCCAGCCTCCCGTGCAGCTGGGGATGGCCACGGGAACCCAAGTGGCCAGTGAAATGTCAGCAGGGTCTACACTGGGCATTCTTCCTCCTTACTTCCGGTCTTGAACTTGGACAAGCAAGGGGACAGTGTGCTAAGGATGGCAGAGCTGAAAGAGAGGAAGAGCCATGTCTCTGACCACGCAGCTGAGCAGCCCGCCAAAGCCAGCACCCATCTGCCTTTGGGCTTCCCACTGTATGACAACAATAAACCCCCATGGGTTAAGCCTCTGAAGATTAGGGTCTTCTGCCTCTTAGAGCCGAATGCTTCGCAAATGATTGCAGCAATGTCATCCTCCCACAGGGGTGCAGAGTGCCCACCCCAGTTTCCTATGCAGAACAGGTGCTCAGTAAGCTGAGTGCCTACCCCCAGCCTGGCTCTCTGCCCTGATGACCTTGACCTGCATGGGGGCATGGGGACAGGGTGTGGGTCTCTTTCAGGACTTGCCACAAGATGTACCCCAGCCCAACCTCATCCTGGGAGAGGAAGCAAGGGAGAGGCCCCAGGACAGGGACACACAGAGTGCTCTGTGGTCCACAGGATTCACTTTGGTTCAAAACCTTTGGGAAAGTTTTGTGGAAGACTTAGCATTAGCTCAGGCCTTGGCAGTTGGTTGTGTTGTATCTGTGTCATGACGAAAAGGAAGGGAGGGCAATCCAGGTAGAAGGGACAGAAGGAGGAAATCACAGGACAGTGGCTCGTTTTGACTGGCACATTGGGTGAGGAGAGGGATGTGGGAAACAACTGTGAGAAAGCAGGTTGGGGTGGGAGTAGCCTTGATGTCAGTTTATAGGGCCTGGCCTAATTTCGCCAATTCTATTCTGCATGTAGCTTAAAGTTTTTGTCAACATATCATACTATTGCTATTATTTATTTCATATGTTTCCTTCAATTGAGCTCATTTTTAAAAATTTAAATGGATGTATCTATGAATCATGACAAAACATTGGAAATCTTGTTCCACTTGCCATCACTAGAAATAACTGTGAAAATAAACACAATGAGCACCTAAAACAGCAATCAATTCTAGCTATCCTAACCTGCCAAGGCTCTGGGCCTGGTGCCTGCTCCTTTCTGTTAAAAAGGTAGATTAACATGTGTTAGAGAGGTGTTAGAGACAGTCTAGAAACAAACTGAGACTTCCTTGTTGATGTAATAAGTAGGACTAGGAGAGAATTAAGGGGTTTTATTTTTTCCTGATGTGTTGTGGCATTATTTAATCAGGATCCATGTGTGATGATGATAGCAAGAAGCCCTTTGAAGGCCATGAGAAGTCACTGCAGGGTTTTCAGCAAGAGCAACATATAATTAGTGAATGTGTTATTGGAAGAGATAGATTTGACTCATTGAGGGTAAATGAAAATACAAGATCCTTTCTGAAAGGGGAGACAGAAGATCCTGCTGGAGAGCAGGAGATGGAGTGGAAGAAGGCTCCAAAAGTATCTTCTCTATCTCCTTCTGCCTTCCCGAAGCTGGGGCCATGCCAGTTGGGTGCAGATTAGCCATTCCTGCTTGGATTCTCCTTCTCCATTGATGGGAATTATTCTTAGATTGGAAGGAATGAAGCACACAGGGCCAGCTGGAAATGGAGTCTGAGATAGGAAAAAAAGCACCTGGCTTGACCCAAGAACTGCCATTACTGGGATTGTGTTCATGGGAATTATAGCTTCCAGCACCAATGGTTCTTCCAGACCTTATCAATAGGAGGAGGACATAGAGTTTCTAGCAGGATGGAGATGGACAAAAGATGCTTTCATATTTCAAAAAGGTAGATGGTAGGGGCTGGAGTCCCATGAGCATGAGATCAGCCCCAGGAAAAATTCTAGAATAGAATGTTAAATGCACAGTTTGAAGGCACTTACAAATCAAAGGGCTGATCATGTGGGTTCAGTAAGGAACATTTCATTATATTGATGGAAAACCAAAACCATTTGCAACAAGTAGATGGTGACCATAAAATAAATTCAGAGAGAACAAAATAATGCTTCACACAAGATAGTAGCCTTACTTACTGTCAGTCTCCATTGATTGTACTTTTTGTGGTTTTAAAGTTTTCCTTAAAGTGAAGAGAAGAGACATTTCAAGACAACAGCTAATATCACTCAAGATTTTCATGGATAACCAAGAGTAAAATAGGGCTCTCAGTCTGAGCATTTTTATGGACATTTATTTTTGGGTAAATCCTGATTAACCAATAGCACATGAAACTGATATGAGAGGTAGACTGTGATAAACAAACAGACAAATCATCATTAATTAGTGTACAATTACATCCTCCCCTAAATGAGTAAAAATTAATTACAGTTAAGGGACTTCAGTAAGTGGCTGGATGCAAGATAAATATACATAGTAAAAAGCTTTCCCATAAATGTAAGTAGCCAGTTAAATAATTGTGACAGACACAGAGATGTGCCACACACAGACCCTTTCATGGGGGAGAGAACTTGTGGGTCATCTCCTGGGAGTGCCCCTTTGGGTATGGGAGGTGGAGATAAATTCCTAGACATTTCAGTCCAACTCAACAACACTGACAGGCCAATTTAGCTTCAGAATTCCCCGCTGGGTTGGCTATGGCCATCAGGCCTACATCTTAGCCCACTTCTCTCTCTGTCCAGTCCTATTTCCTTCTCATTTCCATGGTGTTGATCCCAAGAACACTCCATGCTAAACTCTGTCTCAGAGTCAACTGCTTCTTAGAGAACCCAGCCTGTAACAGAAATGTGATAGAAAAATATCTCATTCACAACAGCAACAGAAAATATATAATAGCTAAGGATAAAATTGTAAATGACTTTCATAAAGAAAGTTAAAAACAAGTGGAGAGAATTGTGGTTCAGGATAATGGACTATCAAAATACTAAAGTCATCACTTGCACTAAATCCATAGGAATAGTAAAAATACTTGGGGAGCAGAGGTAGCTCAAGTGGTTGAGTGCCTGCTTCCCGTGAATGAGATCCTAGGTTCAATCCCTGGTACCTCCTAAAAAAAAAAAAAAAAAAAAGCAAACAAACAAACAAAAAAACAACTCTCATTGGGGAGCAGATGTAGCTCATGGTTGAGTGCCTGCTTCCCCTGTACGAGGTCCTGGGTTCAATTTCCAGTACCTCTTTAAAAAAATCCTTAACAATTTTAAAGAAAAACACCTTCTCACTTATAAACAGAAAGCAGACTTCTTGGTGGACCTAAGACTGTGAGGAAACCCCAGGATGCTCAGAATAGATAGGATTATATTGAAGAGAAAACTGCAGCCCAGGTCAGGGCAGATAAATGCACAAGCAAAAATAAGCAAACATTTGAGGGAACCAATACCATCCTCAACAAAAGGAAGAACTTACACCCAAGGAAGAGTAAACAGATGACCCTTCAAGAATTTTTAAAGCTACCATTAAAAAAAAAATACTATCATTAATAGCCTCAGAGAGGCGAGATCTACTATTGCATTCATAAAAGAAAGACAGGTGGTATGAAAAAGAGCAAAATAAAGATTGTGGAAATGAAATATAAAATATTTTATGTAAAAGACTAATGGACTAATTATTATTAGACTGAGGCCCAGAAGGGCAAGTATATGTAAAATGAATTAATAAGTTTAGAAATGTAGCATAAAGGAAAAAAAAGATGGAAAATACTAAAGAACAGTTAGGGGACATTGAATCTAGAAGTTTCAACATCTATCTAGTAGGAGTTTCAGAATGTAAAGAAAGAAGGACTACATTGGAAGCAATATTTTCAAAAATAAGACTGAGAACCCTTAGAACTTAAAAAATAAATTAATCTCCAAAATGGAAAGAGCACACTGAGTGTAGAGAAGAGAATAGCACCATAAAACAAAAAATTATACATATTGTGATAAAAAAATTTTTTTTACACCAAGGATAAAGAAACAACCCTAATATTTACCAGCAAATATATGAACTATCTATAAAAAATAAGATTCAGATAAAAATCAACAGAAGTGGAGGCAAGAAGATAATGAAACAATTTCTTCAAAGTGTTGAGACAAGTAACTCTGAACCTAGATTTCTATACCTAGCCACACTGTCAACAGATTGAAAATGAGATGTTGCTGGATATAAAAGTATTAAAAAAAGTAAGGATCACCCTTACAGATTCTCACTGAAAAAAATAATAAAGGAAGTACTCTAGTAATTTAAAAAAATGCTTTGAGGAAAAAAATGAGGAAAAAAATATCAGTCATGGTGCCAGAAGGAAACACTAGAAGGGTGAATAGAAGAACTATTAGTGAATGAATGTACTATATGAAGAGGTATTAGTGGGCATCATCCCATTAGAAGGATGATGAAGCACTCAGGAACTAACCCTAGGTCTGAGGAGGAGAGGGGAGAGGGGGGTGTTCCCAGTACCTTGGAGAGTTGTGGACAGGGGAGCAGGTCAGGAGCTGTGGTCTTTGCTAAAGAATGCAGCTGTGACAACCCCCAGCCCTGCAGGGAAGAGGAGAAGGGGAGGGGAGAGAAATCAAGACCTGAGCTCACTCTCCTCCTGCCCTCTGGTCTCCTGCTGATACCTCCAGTGGCCCAAACAAGGCTGGAAGCCAGAGAGGGTAGGGCACCTAGGGATGCAGTCCAGAGGTCAGTCTCTGGGGCTCAGGACAGGGCAGAAGGGGGTGAACCTGGAGATGAACGTAGAGAGCCATTGCTCAATGTGCATTGCATATGGATAAAAGGACAGCCACCATGAAAATATAACACTCACAAATGTCACTGTTCACAGTGACAAACTGGAAAGCATGTAAAGCAAAAGACAGAACTATGAGAAATGAAACAATCTCCACAGCTCTCTCACAGATAATTTAGAGATGGCAAGAACACCAGAAAACTTTGTGTGGTAATCTTATCAGTACCAATTAAAAATAATAAATCAGAATATTACTAATTAAATAGAATTAAAATTTCAGATGATAATGTTGGAACTGTTCAGTAAGGATCAGGGGGAGGAAGCAGGGGCTGGAATTACTAAGCAGAATGATAGGTTTCTGAGGAAGAAAAAATACTGATATTAACACTAGAATTTAAAAAAACATGTGTGTTAACAATTTAAAGGTATCTACTAGATAATAGAAATAAAAGGTATAACTTTCAAAGAAGTGGAGAGGAAAAATGAAACAAAAGGAATTAAGGCATCCAATGAATGACAGGATGGGAGAGAAAATAGTGAAAGGCATAATAAATAGAAAAGACAACATAAGTTGGGAAGAATAACTCTAACTGAATTATGTCCATCTATTAAAAGACAGACATTCTCAAACTGGATTTTTAAAAATGCCACTATCCCTAATTTACAAGAGACACCCCTAGAATATAATAAAAGAGACGTGGGGAAAGACAATAATACAAAAGATACAGCAGACAAACATGGACAAAAAAGGTGCAGTGAAATTGTATGGGAAAATGTAATTCAAGGTAAAAATACTAGAAAGGACAAAGAAACACACCTAATTTTGATAAAAGATTCATTCTACCAGGATAACTTTTACTGACACTCTGTTGTCCTTAAAAAAAAAAAAAAAAAAAAAAAAAAAAAAAAAAAAAAA
>JAKSZT010054144.1:2221358-2257808 GCA_026826555.1 Tolypeutes matacus | reverse complement strand
AAAAAAAAAAAAAAAAAAAAAAAAAAAAAAAAAAAAAAAGCTTCAAAATATATGAATAAAAACCTGTCAGAAATAAGGTTTAATACATCCTTCTCAGAAAGGAACACATAAAGCAGAAAAACAAGAGGAAGAACGAGAGGGTTTCAATAACTCAACTGAAGATCTTGGCATTCTCTAACTGTTTGCATGTGCACAAGCTGTATGGACCGGAGGTGAAGAGTTAGAGGCAGAGGGTGTCAAACCTGCTTCTAAGTGGGGGGAGTAGCTGGATGAGAGAGAACCCCAGTGCCAACTCAGATTCAGATGTAGGGAGAGACTGGCATCTAGCCTCTGCCCAATCTAGTTTCTCCAACAGGGGGCACTCCCGTGCATACTTTCTGGGGTGGAGCCAGAGGCAGGAAGCTATTAGCCCTGATGTCTGGGCCTTTCACAGTTAGCACTGCCATTAGTGTGGATAGTCTAAGTTTTACTCTCTTCACCGTGGGGTTTTTGGACATGAGAGACCTCTGAAAATACATATTTTAAAAATAAATTCCACAGCAATAAGCACATGTAAAGATGCTCAACATGATTATTAGCCATTAGGGAAATGCAAATCAAAACCACAATGAGATAGCACTTTACACCCACTAGGATGATGATTATTAAAACAAAAACAAAACAGATAATAACAAGTGTTGATGAAGATAAAGAGCAACTGGAACTCTGGTGCATTGTTGGTGGGAATGTAAAGTGGTGCAACTGCTGTGGGAAACAGTTTGGCGGGTCCTCAGAAAGTTAGACATGGAATTATCACAGGATGTGGTAATTCTACTTCTGGGTATATATCAAAGAATTCAAAGCAGGGACTCAGATACCTGTACATGCATGTCTATAGCAGCATATTTCACAACAGTCAAAAGATGGATGGCACCCAAATGTCCATCAACAGATGAATAGATAAATAAAATGTGGTATAAGCATACATTGGAATATTATTCAGCCGCTTGGAAAAGGGAGTTCAAAGCATTATGCTAAGTGAAAGAAGCCAGTCATAAAAGGCCACAAATTATATGATTCCATTTACATGAAATATCTAAACTAGGCAAATTTATAAAACAGATAGTAGATTAGCTGGAGGAGGGGGAAATGGGGAGTTATTGCTTAATGTGTGCAGACTTTCTTTTTGGGGTGATGGAAAAGTTTTGGTAATAGGTGATGGTGATGGTAGCACAACATTGTGAATGTACATGCAACTGAATTGTGCACTTAAAAATGGTTAAACAGCAAATTTTATGTTATATATATGTTATTACCACAATAAATTTAATTTTTAAAAAAAGTTTGCTGTTGGAAGACACACACACACACACACACACACAATCGCCCTCATGTACCACGATGTTATTTTCTGGATCTCACTGATGATGGAGGGTCTCACAACAGGACTCACCTTGCAGCAAACGGGAAACAAGACAATACGGGCAAAGAATGCAGGCTACACTAAACACCCAATAAACACTAGCTATTATCAACAGAGCATGCCTCCTTCTTTCCACACAATCGGCACATCCACAGGCCCTCACCGTGTGCCAAGATCACAGTGGACATCTCAGCGCAGTCCCCAAAGCTGGTTTTCATCCAGGCTACGGGTCCTTCTGGCCACCGCCTCTTGCTGCTCTCCCAACATTCCCCTGTCACACTAGTCTGAAATGCAAGTCGGGGCCCTAGCAATTTTGCATTCCTAAAGTTGAGGGAGGTACTCCCAAAGCTTGTAAGCTTCAGGGCCCTACAGAGCACATCGCACCCTTCTCACTACTCTGCAGTAGCTGTCCCTGGCTCAGGGGACAGACAGACGTCAGCCCCCACACTGGGAAGCCATCCTACTCTTCCTTCCCCCACCTCCCTTACTTTCTGCTCCAAACACACTGGCCTTGTGGGGTCTTGGAAGGGGTGTATCTCTCCCCTCTGGACCCGTCATATCTGAGCTTCCCTCTACCTGCAGCCCCCATTCTCGTCACCCCTTCACCCAGGGGGGCTGCAGGTAGAGGGAAGCTCAAACCCAACTCAAATTCCCCTCGGGTCATCTTACTAGGTCAATGACACGCCCTGGTAACACCAGGGCTCCTCCTTCCTTGCACTTAACACCACTGGTTGCGCTTTTGTTTGTGGGAAAAACCCATTACTGGAGATTAATCCAACCAGCTGCTCACGGATATGATTGAGTTTGGGAGGGTGGGTCATTGATTGTGAATAAGCTCTTCAGGGGTCAAACCTGGTCAAAGCCCCAGGCCTCCCTCACTCCCTCCACCCTCACCAGCCCCCCACCTGCCCTCCACCGGGGCCCCTAGGTAAATGCAGGGAAGAGGCCATCATTACTTGGAACCCACAGGGTCCCAGGGGTGGCTGCCTCACTCTGCCTCCCAGGCACAGCGCCAAAGAGGGACATCCCAGGAACATCAGCTGCTGGTTGGGTGATGGAACAGATTGTGTGGGGATCCAGTTGAGCTGGGGATGCCACTGGCCAGGCCTTCCCATCACCCTGACCCCTCATCATCTCCCTCTCCTCCATGCCCATTCCTTCTTCCTCCTTCCTCAGCAGTTTTCCCTGTAGGGCTATTTACCTTACAAGACTGGCTTCCTCCCTCCTCTTTTGGCTGCCCACCTGGCCCTTTCCCTAAGGCCTTCGCCAGCCACAGTGTGCCTCCACCCGAACTGGAGAGGTGAGGGATTGGTTTTTCTTGCACTGGACACCCCATCCTAAAAATGGTACCCCTCTCTCCCCACTGTCCAGGGGCTCTCTTACAGATATATCCAGTATCTCGGCAACTTTCCCTCCCCTACCAAGTGTTATGGTCACAGAAGTGGAATTCTAGGGTCAGAATTTATCCTGTGATTGCTATTGCCATAACCAATCTCAAAAAAAGCCCCCCTGTATCCCCCCCAACAATGCATCAACATACATTTTCCCCTACAACTTGTGGAACATCAGGTGTATCAAATTTCTCATACTTTACCAAAGTAATTTGTAAAAGCCAATGCTCCATTCCTTTTTAAACCTTTATTTTCTTTGTTAGTGAGGCTGAATATCTTTCCATATGCTAATAGATCAAATCTGCCTTTCTTTCTATGACTTGCATGTGGTTGCCCTTGTCCATTTTTCTGTTGGGTTTAGTTTCTTGGTATAACATATATTAAGGGTGTGAGCCCTTTGTCAGATATTGGAGATATTTTCCCCAGTCTTGTTTGCCTTTTGACTTTGGACATGGTGATTATAAGATGTTATTTTGTTTACCACGCTGATATTGTAATTTTCAAACAGCCAAGTGTCTCTACCTTTAATGATTTTGCTTTCGGAGTCATGCATAGAGCTACCTACTCCGTAATATTACTTAGGCATTTGGGGGGCACTTCCTGGTTTTTTGTCAAGGAAACTTTAAATCTACAGGTGGTATTAACCCTCCAGCAGACAAATTCAAGAATGCATATTGTTCACTTTTTGTTCTGCAATAGCATTTATTTTCTATATAGAGTTGCCATCTGGCCAGATGTAGAAATGAATTATTAGCTAATGTCACAGTTCCTGGTGCCCCCTTTCCCTGGAGTTGCCGCTGAAGTCAGGGGAGGGGTTACCATGTGTCACTTGGCCCTTGGCTCCCTTCTCTTCTGCATGCGCCACTTGGCGGCCTTCTCCCACAGGCCATCATCTCCTATCCCCGCTGCCATCTGATGAAACACCTCCCTTCATGCTTGACTCTGGCTGTCACTCAGCATCCTCTATGTCCCTAATCAGTGCTCTGTTTGCCTAGTGTCCTTTTATTTCAGCCAGAAGGACTCCTTTTAGAATTTCTGATAGGGCAGATTTGCTAGTGGTGTAGTTTCTCAGTTTTTGCTTATCTTGGAATCTCTTAATTTCTCTTTCATTTTTGAAGGATAGTTTTTCTGGATATAGAATTCTTTCAGCACTTTAATATGCCATCCCACTGCCCTCTGGTCCCCCATGGTTTCTGTTCAACTTATCGAGGACCCTAATATGTGACGAGTCATTTCTCTTTTGCCGCTTTCAATATTCTCTTGATTATGGTGTGTCTAGGGGTGGGTCTCTTTGAGTTTATCCTTTTTGGAATTCATTGAGCTTCTTGGATAAGAGGATTTAAAAAAAAATCAAAATAAGTTTTCAGCCATTTCTCTAAACATTCCTTGTGCCTTCTCCCACTCGTCTCTCTTTCTGGTACACCCATTATGTCAATGAACTTCTATATATTTTACATATATGTAACCCTGGCTCAGATCAAAATACAAATTTTAAAATGTCAGTCTTTTTTTTTTTTTAAGATGCTTTACTTTCTCCTTATTATTAACACCTTTTTCTTTTTCCAGGAAGTACTGGGGATTGAACCCAGGACCTCATACTGGGAAGCAGGTGCTCAACCACTGAGCTACATCCACTCCCCAATAAGAGTTGGTTTTTTAGTTTGTTGGTTTGGTTTTACAGCAGTACTGGCAATTGAACCTGGAACTTTGTACATAGGAAGCAGGCAGTCAACCACTTGAGCTACATCCACTCCTCAATGTCAGTCTTTTTGATGTTAGTCAATCTGGCGAGTGTGTATCTCATTTTGGTTTAAATCCCTGATGACTAATAATTGGAGCACATTTTCATACACTTATTGGCCCTTTGGTTATTCTCTTTGGTGAATAGACCATTTCTAAATTAGGCTGTATGTCTTTATCTTATTGATTTTGTAGGAATTCTTTATATATTCTGGATATGAGTCCTTGTTTGGATACACGTATTATTACAAAATCTCCCAGTCTTTAGCTTGTCTTTTAACTCTCTTTCTGGTGTCTTCTGGTGAACAATTCTTAATTTTAAGAGTCAAGCTTATCAATCTTTTCCTTTATGATTGGCATTTTTGTTTATCTAATTAATCTTTGCCTATTCCAAAGTCATGAAGTTATGTCCTTATACGTTTAAACTTTTTATTTAAAAATAATTTTATATTTAAGGAAAAGTTGCAAAAAATGTCCAGATTCATATATACTCTTCATTAAGCTTTCCCAAATGTTAGCATCTTACATAATCACAGTATAATCATCAAAACTTAGAAACAAATATTTCTGTCTTTAGCTTTATCTAATCTTTGAGGTTAGATCTCTGAACTTATTCTAAATATTTTTGTGTATGCTGTGAGATATGGGTTATTTTATTCATTAATTTTTCTCACATGGATATCAGTGTGTTCTAGCACCATTTATTGAAAAGTACGTCATTTAGCTATCAAATCATTGGCACCTTTGTTAAAAGTCACGAGTGGGTCTGTTATGGACTCTGTATCTTGGTTCATTAACTTATTTGTCTATTTCTGCACAAAGGCCATGCTGACATTTTTCTATAGCTTTATAGTAAGTATTAAAAATCTTGAAGTGTAAGTTCAACTTTATTCTTTTACAAAGTTGTTCTAGCTATTTCTTGCTTAATTCCACTATCTGTGTTCTTTGGTGAAATTGGTGGCTGGTTAATCAAGATAATGAATGTTAAAGATGCTTAAAACATAAGATATTAATCTTCAAAATGAAAGGTCACACCAATTGAGTAGAACAAAACAATTCATAATTACATTCCTGTGACATGTCAAAACATGAAGGGTGAAGAAACAATTCTATCAGTTACCAAGGGAAAAAGGACTAGTTATGAAGAAAGAGATTCTGATAAAAAATAAAAATGAAAACATTAGAGTTGTCAGCAGTAACAGGGAATTATTTCCAAAGTGCTAAGACCAAGTAACTCTGGACCTAGAATTCTATACCCAGACAAACTGTCCATCAAAATAGAGAATGAATAATTTTTTATATGCAAAAACTTTCCAAAACTTTACCATGTATAGGTCCTTATAAAACGAATTATTCAATAGAAATTATATGAAATATATATTATATGAATTATAGAATAAAAATTTAAAAGTAAATGAATCCAGAAAAAAGTTGTGTAATTCAAAAATCAACAAGGAGCAGACATTAGTAAATACTTCTGCTAAATCTAAATAAGTACTGATTTTAAAAAAGCATATACCAAAGTCAAGCTAAGATTCTAAATATTAACATAGGATGTTTGGGATATAGGAGACGATAATATTAAAATGTTGCTAAGAATCTTGTTTCCCTGGAGGGAGAATGTAACTATTGATTTACTAATTTAAGGTAAGCAAACAGGAATGGAGCAAATTTATCTATTGAAAGTGAAATACTGACAGGTAATGCCAAGAACAAAACAAAAGACATGTATGGTAATGGTGGTATCAGACAAAATATAATTCAAGCAAAAAGAAGAAAAAGCAAGTCAAGTGTCTCAGTCAAGGTCCCAGCAGGAAACATTCAAACGGTTAGTGGAGGAATGTTTGTTTAATGAGTGAATCATTTTCAGAGACCTACAAAGAGTTAAGGAAACCAAGAAAGGATGGATAAGAAAACATCCAGGTCTATGGCCAGTGAGGAATCATGACCATTTCTGGGTCTGACAGAGCAAGGGAAGAAGTGAGCTATAGGACCCCAGGGGAGTGAAGCTCTGAGAGAGCACTGCCTGGCAGGAGCTGTGGGTTTGTTGCCGGAGCTAGAGGACCTGAATAGCACACTTAAAAACCATGTCTTTATCTATCCTTGTATGGACGTGAGCAGTATGGTGCAGTGGCTAAAAGCAGGGAAACTGGAGCAAATGGTCTTTGTTCAAATTCTACTCTGCTTCCTAGCTATGTGACTTTGGGTAAATTTGGGGGAAATAATACGGCAAAAGCCCAGTGTTAACACAAATCCTCACAGAGTATAACTGGAGACTGACTCTAGCCGTCTTCCTCAAACAGGGGTGGGCTGGATTTTTATCTGTGGACCCAGAATTTGTATTAACCTCACAAAAACTGCAGTTTCACATTTGAAACAATTGGATTTTCCAGATCCCCTGATGGCTTTCTAGTGGGAATCCCCCCAGTGCCTGCCTCAATCCAACATAAATTAATCCACGTAATGTGATCAGAACAGAGCCTGGCCATAGTAAGCTCTCAGTAAACTATAGAAATTATCATGATTGTTAAATATATGCATAAGTGATTATACCCAACAGAGCATGCCATTCAGAATGTTTGAATTCTTTTGCTAAGGGAAGAGCCTGATGGTGTAAATTTCAGACCAGCACCTTCTAAGCATGTATCCTGCTTTTGATTAAAACTCTGCAATGGCTGACTATTCCATTGCTTCTGGGACAGAGGCCAACATCTTTAGCCTCACCCCCAGGGCCCTGGAAAGTCCCCTGGCCTGCCTGGCCCTATTCTCCCACATATTCCCCCTCGGGGCCTGCTCCAGTCACACTGGCCTTTTTTGGATTCTCTCCTCTTCTTGGGCCTTTGCACCTCTGCTTTCCTCTGCCTACAACATCTCCTTTCCCCCAAAACAATCCCATCGGACTTCTAGATTCAGCTAGAAGTCACCTCCTCGAGGAATCCTTTACTGACCCCTCCCACCCCACGATGAGGTCATTGTCACACCCTGGTCACACACCTTTGCCCTACCTTTAGCTACGCCTTTATCTTTGGGGAAAGCAGATAACCCAATCAACCTAATCAGCTTTCTTGATTCCATAATTGAGTCACGGGGAAATATCCCATTGGATGGAATCTCCTCCCGAGACCCGCCCCCGGAACAATTTATTCTTATAAAAGAGAATGCCTGCGCATCTAACGCCATCATTGCTTTGAACTCCCTGATCCTGGAAACTTCGAGGACGTTAGTGCATCCGGAGAGGAGCCTGGCCTGGGACTGCAGAGACATCTCGGGACCCCCGGGACTTCTTCTGGGAGCCAGAGCCTCAGGTATCCCAGGAAGTTCGCTGAAAAGAACATCGTGGGGTAAGTGTGTCGGGATGAAGAACAGTCAGCCTGACGGGATGGGGTGGGGGGCGTTTTGGGCAGGCACGGGATGCCGGAAGGTCAGTCTCTCTGGGGGAAGGGCTGGTACCCACCTCGCCTTTGTCATCTCCCCTCTCCCCATCCCTTCTCTCTCTCTCTTTTTTTTTTCTAAGCAGGCCTAGATGTTTGCTCCCCACATCCCCACCTTATTAGAGATCTCTCTCCAAGCGGTCCTCCTTAGTTGCCCACTCAGCCCCTCTATCCAAGATCCCAGCCCCCGGGGGAAACAAAGAGATCCGCGCCTGCCTGGCGGACTGATTCCTCCACGGCTTCTGCCTCTGCCAGAAGCTGTGTCTGGCCCTGGGGGATGGCTGAAGGTCCAGCCCCAGAAGAATGGAGACGGGGCTCATAAGAACGTTCCTCCTATGCCCACCCCAGGGTGCTATAAGCCAGATCAAGGCAACCTGAACCCCTTCCCCACCCCAGACTCACCCAACTTGTCTTGGTCATAGAAAGAGAATTCGAGGGTCAAAGAAGTTCAGGTTTTATATTTTGATAGCTATTGCCCAATGGAACTCAAAAAAGAGCAAACAATTTATGTTCCTCTCTCAATAAATTGGAGGGTGTTTTCTCCATATCCTTTGAAATATCATCATCAGGCTATCAAATTAATTGAAAAACTCAAAGTTGCATTTTCTTAATAGACTATTTTTTACAGCAGTTTTTGGCTTACAGAAAAACTAGGCAGAAAATAGTTTCCATATACCCCTGCTTCCTGCCCCGCTCCCCTCCCCCCCCTTCCCGTTTCCCTATTAGCATCTTGCACTATTACCTGTGGTGCAGTTTTTACAATCAAACATATTGCTATATTATTATTAACTAGAGCCCCTAGATCACATTAGGGTTCACTCATACAGTTCTACTGGTTTTGACAATTGCATAGTCATGTACCCACCATGAATAGTTTCACTGCCCTAAAAATGTCCTGCACGTCACCGATTTATCTGCTCTCCTTTCCCCAAATCCCTGGCAACCACTGATCCTTTTACTGTCTCTACAGTTTGACTTTTCTCTAGGTGTCATTTCGTTAGAATCATGCAGTATGTAGCCTTTTCAGATGGCTTCTTTCACTTAGCAATACGTGTTTAAGTTTCCTCCGTATCTTTTTGTGGCTTAATAGCTCTTTTTTTAATTAGAGAAGCTGTTGGTTTACAAAACAATCATGCATAAAATACAGGATTCCCATATGCCACACTATTATTAACACTTTACCTTGGTTTGGAACATTAGTTACAAATGATGAAAGCACATTTTTATAATTGTGCTATTAACTATAATCCATGGCTTAACTTAGGGTTCGATGTTTATGTAGTGCAGTTCCACGGATTTTTAAAAAATTCTGTTATCATATATACAACCTAATATTTCCCCTATTAACTATGTTCAAATATATATTTCAGTGATGTTACTTACAATCACAATGTTGTGCTGCCCTCACCACCATCCATTACCAAAACATTTCAGCATTTTAAATAGGAACCCTATACATTTTAGGCCTTAACTTCCCATCCCTATCCCTACCCTGTCCCTGATAGCCTATATTCTAGATTCTGAATTATTTCATAATAATAATTATTATTCTAATATTCTAATTATTTCATACCATTGAGATCATACAATATTTTTTGTGCCTGGCTTATTTCACTGACTTGATGTCTTCAAGGTTCATCCATGTTGTCACATGTATCAGAACTTTTAGATATATACCTAGTAGTGGGATTGCTGGGTCATGTGGTAATTCTAAACTTAGCTTCCTGAGGAACTGCCAAACTGTTTTCCATAGTGGCTGCACCATTTTACACTGTTACCAGCGATGAATGAGTGTTACTATTTCTCTACATCCTCTCCAACACTTATAACTTTTTTAAATAGCAGTCATTCTAATGGCTGCCTGCCTGCCTTCCTCCCTCCCTCCCTTTCTCCCTCCCTCCCTCCCTTCCTTCCGCTAATGTGTTTTTTGTGGTATTGTGTTTTTAATTTCAAATACCATTTGGTCCATTGTAGTATATAGGAAAACAATTGACTTTTAAAAAGCAGTTTTATTGAGATATATTCACATACCATACAATCTATCCAAAGTGTACAATCAATGGCTTTTTGTATAATCACAGTGTTGTACATTCATCACCACAACAAAATTTAGAACAATTTCATTACTCCAAAAAGAAAAACTCCACACCCCTTAGCAGTCACTCTCAATCCCTCTATCCTTCCCCAGCCAGCAATTGACTTTTGTATATTAACCTTGTATCCTGCAACTGTGCTATAATTGCTTATTTTTTCCAGAATTTTTTTCTGTCGATTCTTTGGTATTTTTCTATATAGATAATAATGTCATTTGCAAACTAAGTTTTATTTCTTCCATCCCATGTTGTATACCATTTATTTCCTTTTCTTGTCTTACTGCATTGGCTAGGACTTCCAGTACAATGTTGAATGGGAGTGGTGGTAAGGGACATCCTTGTCTTATTCCTGATCTTAGGGGTAAAACATTTAGTTTTCACTATTAAGTATGATGTTGGCTGTAGGTTTTTTGTAGAAGTTCTTTATCAAGTTGAGGAAGCTCTGCTTTATTCCTAGTTTGCTGAGAAGTTGTTTTTAATCACAAATGGGTGTTAGATTTTTATCAAATGCTTTTTCTGCATCTATTGATATGATCATTTGATTGTTTTTGTTTATCCTATTGATATGATGAATTACAGTAATCGAATTTTGAATGTCAAACCGGTCTTGGATAAAATTTTATTTTTGTTAATGACCAACTTTTACTTATTCTGTGGCTTTGTAGCTGTCCTATACCCATGTTTGCTGGTGAGCTTATTTTCTTACAGTTGACCGATGGTTAGTCTTTTGATTCTTAATATGATAATTTTCTATTTTTTAACCAGGCTTTTAATTTTTAAATTATCCAGTTGTACCTGTCTATATTTTCTGCTTTTGGTATCATGCATGAATGGCCTTCTCCATCATATTACTTAAGGTTTTGAAACAATTCCTAGAAAATTTTGCATGTTAATTCTATATAGGATGTGCTGAACCTGCAAGTGGTATAAATGTCACTGGCCACACATTCACAAATGCATAATTGTTAATTTTTCTGTAACTGAACTTATTTTCCATGTAGAGCTCACCCTTGGACAGTTGTGGGAAAGGGTTTCTTCATCAAGACAGGATAATCTCAGTCAATTCATGATGTTCTTAGCTAATTCTGTGTTTCCTCAGGCCTCCTTCTCTAGGAGTTGCACCAGTAGCTGGGGGTGGAGGGTTGTTACCTTATGTCAAGGCTTGGGGAGGGTCCCCATCTTTCCTGCCAGCATCTGTTGGGCTCTCCACCCACTAGTCATCAGCTCCTGTCCTTGATGGTATCTGATGAAACAACCTTTTCCTTGTATGTATTACTCTGCATGTTTTGCATCCCTAAAAAAGACCTTCTTAGGGATTGGTGCCCTCCCCTCTGCCCCTCAGGTGTACCCACCCATTTTTGGTCAGGAAAAGATAGTTGCTTCTTCAGGTTCACACTTCTGGGACTATGGGAGATACAGCAAGCCCTCTGCCTGGAAACTTTCCCACATCTTCCAGCCTTCCCAAATCTTCTAGCACAGAATCATGGGGCCATGCTCAAACATCTGCTTTCCCAAGACCACACGCAAAAAAGACCAACAGTTCTCCTTTCCCTTAACTCTGTCCTCTGACCCTGTCTTTTTTTTTTTTTTTTTTTTTTTTAGTTACCAGGTCCTGGGATTGAACCTGGGACCTCGTAAGTGGGAAGCTAGCACTCAACCACCAAGTCACTTTGGCTCCCCTGAGTTGTTTTTTTTGCTCATTTTTTGTTTTTTATTGTTGTTGTTGTCAGGAGGCACTGGGAACTGAACCCAGGACCTCCCATGAGGGAAGCAGGTGCTCAATCACTTGAGTCACATCAGCAACCTGACCCTGTCTTACAGAGAGAAAAACAAGGAAGTTAGCACATCTCAGGTTTCCCCAATAGTTCTCTTCTTTCTGCCTCTTGTGGAGGCTGGTACATAAAAGAGATAAATTGGATCACACTCAACTGATCCAAGACCAAACTTAACATCTTCCTCCAAACTTTCACCAGTGTTCTTGTCTCAGTGAATGGATCCTCTAAACCAGAAATGAGCATCAACCTGGAGTCCTACCTCTCCTTTCCCTTAGCTTCTGATCATCACCCCTCAGCTCTGTCAATTACACCTCTTAAAGATCTCTTGCATTAGCCCACTCACTTCTCTCCCTTCTGGCTACCACTTTTCAGTGCACTCCAGCACCCTCTTCTTGATGGCTGCCATGGCCTCTTGTCTTGACTTCCTTCCCCAGGCTAGGTTCATTCTCACATTTAGAGATGCTTCTAGAATATAACTCTGATCATGCTGCTTCTTTGTTTCAAAGTCTCAGTGGCTTTTGGTTTTCCTCAGAATATACAAATCCTGATGAGCACTTATAGGAACCTTCTCAGTGTGACCTCTACCTTCCCAGCAGCTCCCCTCACTGCCCCATTCTGATCACTTCCAGGGTCTTCCCCTGCTCTGGGCTATGCTTACCTGCTGGTTTAAGTGGACATCCTCTTCCCAGGTTCTTTGCAAGGATGCTTGGAAGACTGGGTAGTTTTTTTTTCATTGTGGGGTCCCATTGCTCACCCAGCTGGTGTCTGTGGAGATGTTAGCCAGTCAGCAGCTTCCATCTGCCTTTTGCTGCCACTCCAGCCACTCAGAATTCTAGGAGTCCTCGAGGACCTGGGGACTTGGCATGTCCTCTCCTGGACTCTTAGCCATTCTACCATCATTGCTTTATGCCACACCCTTGTCATGTGAGAATGACATTAAAGTCATTGCAAAATAATTACAGGGCATTAGGTCTTATGCCTAGAAACATCCTCAAATCCCAAAGGAAATTCCTCTGGGGAGCCCTTAATAATGGGGAGGAATAACTAGTACTACCTGGTCTCTTGGGCTACCCTATCTTAGGCATATTTCCACTATGTCCATCCTTCTTGTACCAGATGTGGCTGCTGGTTGGGCCATCTAGAATATTCTAGGAGAAAATCAGGAATCAGGTCTTACATTCACATACATTGCAAACATCAAAGGAAATTCTTTGGGGAAGGAGAAATATCTGGTTATCACTTTCCTCCACAGAGGAGGTAGGGACATGGGGGGAAAGAGAAGGCATCTGTCTTGATGGAATTCTTCAGGAATTCTCTTTATTCTATATGCAGACTTCCACTTTCTGGTAATTAACTTGGTATTTCTGACTTTGGCATATATTTTTCTCATCAATTTGGGGAGATTGCTTATCTTTTCATTCTCCTCACTCCATTCCAGGTCTCCAGTGAACTTGGCCATCAGTATGCTCATGTCTTTTTTTCTCCATGTCCAGGATGGAAGGAGGTTCTCAGGGACAGAATGCAGAACTTCTTGTTTGATACCCTAGAATATTGTCTCATGTAAATACCAAAAACTCCTTCAACTGCACAGAGCTACCTCTCCTGTAATTCTTCCCTGAGATGCTTTGGACTTGGCTGTTCCATCCCCTCACCTCTAACTTTTCCTCTCCTCCAATCCCTTCCTGAATGACCCCCCTCTCCCTTCTCTTCTAAACTTTAGTCTGTTCTCTCCACAGACACCAAGGAACCCTCTTGGGGTGCTGTGTGCCGTCAGTCCCACTGGAGAAACCAAGTCGACCAGTTGGCCGTGCATTTCCAGGCTTTGAAGAGCACCTCTCAGCTAAGATGGGGATAGGTGCATCCAAGAAACAAGCCTCACAGAAGGACGTCCACCGTACACCTTGCATCGTGGCTCCAGCTGCCCCAGCCCCCGAGTGGAACATGAGCTCTGTGTCTTCTGTGCCTGCCTGGGAGCCCAGCCTGTCACCTACCCAGTCTGCTGGCCTGTCATGGGGGCTCCCTGTGCCTTCCACCCCTATGTGGGTTTCCCACCGCAAGCCTACGCTCCCCCTTGGACTTTCTCTTGGGTACCCTATGGCGGTTGTCCCTAGGCAGGATAGCCACCTCCAGATGCCTTGATGCCGTCCGTTTGGTCAAGGGGTGCATCTAGCTTTGATCCCCAGGTGGAAATCCAACACCTAGCACCCTCGGTCCACAGTGTGCTTTTTTTACCCCGCAGATCTCCCACCCCCATATTTATCAGTCCCTTCAGCTCTAAGCAGGGATGTCTTCTGCCGCCTTACCCAGGTGCAATGCCATACTCCAGCCAGCTCAGCCTCTGGAGCTGCAGTGAGGGGTCCATCCAGAGCAGTTTCTTGCTTGAAGAAGGGCAAGGTGCTCCCATCAGAATTCGTCTCTCAGTTCAATATGTTCGTACCCATGCTGCCCTCCAGCCCAGAACTCTGCCTTCTCCCCTTGTCCCCCAGCACTGACCCTCAGCCTTACCCCTGCTGCCCCCGCCCACTCCTGTCATCCTGCAGAGCTCATCACCACCTCTTTTGAGCTCTGGCTGTTTCTCCAGTAGCCTGCTGGAGCATGTGGAACCTGTGGCATGCAGGGGTTCTGCAAAGAAGGCTTTAAAAAGTCTTCATTGTCACGTATACTGAGTTGAGTAATGCTAACTCCTCAGTTGATAGCCCACTTACCCTCATTTCATGAATCGATTTGCTCTTCTAAGATCTTCCTCCTCAGTCATCCACGCTATTGGAACCCGTAGAATGAATGCATATGTTCTTAAGTACATAATAAGGATCCATGTGTTTTAAAAATTTGCATAGATAATTATTATAAAAACAAAATAAAATATAAATAATCTCATTTTTCATTCCTTAATATATTTTAAGACCTAACCTTATCTATATTTGTGCACAGTACATTTCATTCATATCTCAAGTTTTTTCTCCTATTTCCTATGGTTTATATTATTGGCTGTATCGGTAGCTATATTCTACTTTCTTTACTAATATTGACTCTGGAAGGAAGGGGGAAAAGATTTGTCTATTTTACTGGAACATTCTTTTGTGTCATTGATTCTTGTGTCTTTCAAAGAGTGTCTCTTATTTATTACTTATTGTGAGCTTATTGCTTGTTTTCTAACTTCTTAAAGATGGCACTTAGTCAATTCATTTTCAGCCTTTATTTTTTTTAATATAAAATTTTAGTGCTATACATTTCCCTCTAACTATACCTCTTTAAATGCATCTGATGGTTATGATATGTGATATCTTTAACTTTTTGTATCTTTTAATATAATCGCTATTAGGGAAATGAAGCAAATTTTACATTTGTCTTCTTACAGCCCCAGAGAAACCAAAATCATCTTTGTCATTTAAAATATCTCATAGATTTCTCTTTATAATATTCCAATCTATTGCTGTCATTTAAAATTAAAACAATGTTTATATAATATAAACAGAAGATGAATATAGAGATTACTCACTTATAATATTCTTATACAAATAGTGCTTGCACTACCCTATAAACTATAGTTTCAAGCAGCACTTTGAGCAAAACCTCAATCTCTTAAGTAATACTTCCTTATACTGATTGTGAAAGAGAATTAAAAATACCTGAGCAGCTAAAGAGACAATGACAACTAAATGAACACACGATCCTGGATGGGATCTAATAATGGAGGAGAAAAGGCTCAAAAAGACATTGTTGTGACATGAAAAAATTGGAATATAGACTGTAAGCTTTATATCAATTTAAAATTTCTTGAAGTTGATAACTGCACTTAAGGTGGTTGCATCCAAGTAAATATGCTGGTTCTTAGGAAATGTGCAAAGAAGTATTATGTGTTCAGGGAGCATGATGTTTGCAACCTTCTCTCAAATGTTTAAAAATATATAGATACAGATGGATTGAGAGATGGATAGAGAGGATGATGAGGCAAATGTGACAAAATGTTAAAACTGGAGCTGGGCATCTGGGTAGAGGGTATATTGGAGCTCTCTGTAGGGGTTTTGTACTTTTACAATTGTCCTGTAAGTTTGAAATTATTTCAAAATAAAAAGTTTAAGGAAAAAAATATTTTTGAAAGGAATAAAAAATTCCCAAGTTTCTTGGTGCAGTTTTGGAATTTGAATTCATTGGCATGTTAGGAGGTTGAATTAACTTTGAAGGAACCCACTTCTGTTTCCCAGATATGAAAGTGGCTAGAAAACCCAGTCTACAATAGGGTGTCTATAAAAGCTTCTAGAGGGGGATGGGGAGGAGAAGGATCCACAGGCCACAGTGAGCCTCAGCTGGAGGAAGGCTAAAGGAGCATGGCCTGGTAGGCCAGCAAGAGCCCGTGGAGGGGAGAGGAAGCTCTCCTTCAGAGGATTGCTCTCTGGTGAGGGGCCACGTGGAGCTCTCACTTGACTGGATTCTCCGCTGTGGGCTGAGCATTTGGCTTACTCTTTTCAGTTCTTGATCTGGGGAATTGATTTTTTCCTCAAGGATAGAGATCCTCCCCTTCAGCTCTTCACAGCCTTCCTCTACTCTTTGAAGTTTGGACGACTCTTCTGCTAGGGTGGTATTCTCTAGGGATGATCTTGTTTCTGCATACATATTTTTAAAATCAATTTTATTGAAACATATTCATAAACCATACAATCCATCTAAAGTGTACAATCAATGGCATTTGGTAAAATCTCAAGAGTTGTGCATTCATCACTTCAATTAATATTACAGAATTTTCATTACTCCATAAAAAAAGAGAAAAGAAGAAAAAAACCACTGAGACTAAAACAAAAAAGCAAAAAGGAAAAAAAAACAAAAAATCTCTATCACTCAGCAGTCACCTCTCAATCTCTCTTTCCTTCTCCTGCTGTACATAACTGCTAATCTAGTTCTGTCTCTATAATTTATTTGTATTTACATTTTGCACAGATGGAGTCAAACAATACGTAGTACTTTTTATTTAGTTTCTTTCACTTAGCATACTTCCTTTTTTACCACCGATGGAAGACTATTAATATATTACTATACACTGCTATCTATAATTTGCTTTGGTTGTATTTTTGCCTACATATCACCCTGATATTAACATCCTGTAATTAACAGTAATGTACATTTGTTCTGTTTCAGAAGAAAACATACTTATATATGCACTATTTTTTTGTTCCCATTTTTCTTAACTTTATTTTGTACATTTAATAATTGAACATATAAACAATTAAAAGCTAAAAAGAAAACACAGTTGAATAAAAACATACATTTCTCAATTAAATGTACTGGATACATATACTTTTTTTTTAAATCATACAATATGTTACACAATATATTTGGCTCATAGTAACGCAATCATACAGTATTTGTCCTTTTGTGTCTGGTTTGCTTCGCTCAACATAATGTCCTCCAGGCTCATCCACATTGTCATATTATATGCACTATTAACCGTACTCATTCTTCATGAGAGTTCGCTATGCCATACAGTCCCATGTTTCCTTTTTCAGCTTTCCTTCTAGTGATATACATGACTTTAGACTTTCCCTTTCAACCACTATCATACCCATATATTAGCACTGCTAATTACAAACACTATGATGAGCTTCCACCATTTCTATTCATTTGCAAACATTTCCAAACAATCTTTTCACCAATTCTGCACAGATTAAACCTCAGCTTTCCATTCTCTAACCTCATTCTATTTTCTGCTGACTTATATTCTAGCTATTAACTCCATGGGTTTGCTCATTTTATTCAGTTCATAACAGCAAAATAATACACTATTTGTCCTTTTGTGTATGGCTTGCTTCACTCAACATAATGTCCTCCAGGTTCATCCAAGATGTCATATGCTTCACGATATGCTTTGTGATAAACCTAAAGTTATACATTTTCTTAAGAATACTGCTTTAGATTTGTCCCGCAAACTCTGGCAGGGAGTTTAGTCATTACCACCTACTCAATGGGTTGAGGAGGTCCTAGCACTCCAGTCCTTGGGAGATTGACTTTCCCCAGATCAGCCTTTGGGGCATCAGTACAAAGTTCCCACAATGTAGCTCCTGCCCAAACAAGGCTCAGGGTCCTCCATCACATTTAGCCTGAGCTTAATATTTGGGCACAAAAGCATCCTCTTCTATCTCTTTTTGTTTGTTTATTTATTTATTTTCTCTTCTATCTCTTTGCTCCTGCTCAAATCCTTGCTCCCTTCTCCACTTGCCCCTCTCCTGTACACCAAGCCCACCATGCCCTCTGTAGACGCAGCTCAGGTTCTGCCGTCACCCTGCTGACACACTGGAGCCACAGCACATCAGCCTTCTACTGTGGACCCTTTCTGGGCTCCTGAGTACAAACATCCCTCACTGACCCAAGGGCTCAGGATCGTGGCAAGTCCTAAATCCTCACTCAGTAAGGTCACCCAGGGGTTGCAATGAGCTATTCTTGCAAATAAACTGCAATTTTGTTTAACCATCGAACGGCAGAAGCTGAAAATATCCAGCCGTCTAATCTGGAGAATGTCTTTAGGATGCTCTGATCTGAATTCAAAATTCACGTTGGAGACCAGTGGGGCATTTCAGAGCCTGGCAGCCACCCTCGAGAACCACAAGAGGCTGGTGAGTCCCTCACTCAGGAGCGGTGAGCCTGGGGTGTTATAACAGGGGCAGGAGGGGAAAGCACACCATGTGAGCACCAAACCGGGAGTCCAAAGAGGAGATGATGTGTCAGTGGTAGAGCCAAGCCAGAACTCAGACCCGGCTTTCTCGGAAACTTGTGCTTTCCCATCCACCTCACCTTACCCCTTTTTGACTCTGGATGAGCTCCTAGAACTCACCATCTGATGGGGTGATAATTTAGGTATTTAGAGATCTAATTCACTTTTACATTCCTATATGAACTGTACAGTTTTTCCACATGCTTGTATTTCATACTTTTAGATTAACTTGCATTACATCCATTAATGTATTTTCAAAAGCTGCACAATGTATTTATCTTTATTCCACTAAAGTAAACGGAAATTCAGCATCACTTTCTATACGTAGACTATAAAATTAGACTTAATGAAAACAGAACAACGTTATGGAATTCTGGCCAGATATTGTTGCCTGCTGAAGGTTTCAGTTTGAAGAAGCCTGGCCTTCCTTCATTAATAAGAAGGTTAGCAAGTGTTGGAGAGGTGATGCAGCCAACTGCCCCAGTCCCTGGCTCTCTCTTTGATATAATGAGAAGGACACAAAGAAAGTCCCTGGTCTCTGCCTGCTGCAGTGCCCGAGCCAATGGAGGCAGGAACTAGGGTATTTGGATTTAGCAATATCTGCCTCTGCCAGCTCCAACTCTCCCACTTGTAGTTTCAGCAGTACCGAGTATCAGAGCCAGTTATGGGCATTGGGTGAGATGTGTGGTGAGGACTCTGCTGCCTTCCCAGTTGGGGGGACCTGGTCTTAGATAAGACCCATGACCATCTGACTTCACCTCTCTTCCTCTTGGCCGCCTGATTCATCAGTTTCCCACTCCATCTCCCTCTGGGGCTTGAAGCCCAGGTTGCCTCCTCTGGAACCCCCTGTGAAACAAGATACCTCAACTGACTCCTGCCTAGCCCTTGGCTTGGGGGATGCTGGCCCTGGGGTTAACAGCCTCCTGTCTCCGAAATATCCAGTTTGCTTTGAGCCATCCTTTAATCAAGGTGGCAGCCTGAGCTCCGCAGAGAGCTGGAACTTTATCAAGCTTACAAACGGGCTGCATGATCTGTTTTTCAGGGCTGTCTTGCTGGAGAATACTTGCACAAGAAACTTCATGAGATGCATGGAGGAATCTGGCTCTCATGATACACCCCCCTACCCCAGCCCTCAGCAACGAGGCAGGAGAGCGACTAGCCAGCACCTGGTGCAAAGCTTTTGGCAGCTACTATCATCTACCAAAAAGAACCGGCTAGTTGGCTTGGGTGGGAGATGGGTGGGGGGAGCTCACGGGGCTACAGGGAGACCACAGGGAGCTCCTGGCTGGAAGAGAAATGCAGGGCAGCAGGCTCAGGCTGCCACCACCAGGGCACCAGGCCTCCTCAAGAGCAAGAGTCAATCAAAGAGTTCACATGCTGTTATCCCCTGCCAGGAAGCAGCCAGCTGAAACTCAGCCTGTTCATCAGCCTGTCCCACATGGCCTGACTGAGTGAAGCCCACCTGCCGTTAACCTGCCAGGGAACTCCTCTTGGAATCCGTTAGCCTGGACAGACTGTGGACCTCTGGGACACAAAAGGGCTGCGCCAACTCCACCAGTAGTGAGAGCCAACTGTGTCCACACCTCCTGCAGGCAGCAGCATGGGTGGGCACACCTGTGTGGGTGCCTGCATGAGGAGCTGGGCAGGGTGGAGGGCACACAGACAGGCAATAGAGGGACTACGCTACCCACTGGCATAATCCCCAGCCCCAAAGATGATCCATCTTGCCGAAATGCTCCAGGGCATATGGGGATGGTGGATGGAGACTTTGAGAGAAACAAACTTCTGGGGGCTGTGAACCCTTGTGTCTAGGACTGGCCAAGAGCCTGCTGGGATCTGGTGGCAAGAGAGGTTAGAGCAGGGAGTCAGGTCCAGAAGTCCTGCTGGAATGGTTAGCTGCTGGCAGTAGTGGGAAGGACCTTCGCCCCCAGGGAGTTCTCTTAACCATCACCAGAACCAACCCAACCTGGTGGGGCCTCTTGGGTACATTGCCTGCAGCCATGTGGATGCCAAGGCCCAGCAGAGGCCCTTGCCTCTGAGCAGATATGATCTTGGACCAGAATCCAATAGGTCATGGCAGGACGTCCACCAGGCGCTTTGCCCTGTGCAAGCCCAGTTTCTAAATTGTGCCTCACTTTTCTCACCTGTACAATAGAACAAAGAGCTCACCTTTGGGAAATGGCTGTGGGATGCAGCAGGTCAGCTTGGGGAAATCCAGGGAGGTTGCCTCTTGTAGCAGAATCTTGTGGTTGAAGGCCTGGGCTCTGCAGGCAGGCTGCCTGGCTTTGCCTCCAGATTCTGCCCTTGCTGTGTAACCTTGGGCAAGTTACTTAACCTCTCAGTGCTGTTTCCTCATCTGTAAATAGTGGTTGTGTTAGTTTGAGTCTTTTGTGGACCCCAGAAAATTATATTCTTTTTTTTTTCAGGAATTACCAGGGATTGAACCTAGGTCCTTGTACAAGGGAAGCAGGTGCTAAACCACTTGAAACAGCCACTCCTTGAAAATTATATTCTTAAATTGGTTCATTCTGTGGATGTGAGCCTATTGTGAACCTTTGATCAGATTAGATTCAGTTAAAGCCATTTGATTAGATTACTCCAGTAGGGCATGGCCCAGGGTGGGTCTTAATCCTCTTACTGGAATCCTTTATAAACAAGATAAATATACAGAGAAGAGGCCACAGAAATATACAGAGAGAACACCACAGGATCAGAAAGAATGCCATGAGAAGCAGCTGCAATAAACGGAACCTGGGAGAAAGGAAACCAGAGGCTGAAAGCACGGAGGACCAGAGGAGAAGGCAGAGACCGGCAGACCCTGCCATCCGCCTGGTCACCCATAGCTGCAGCTTGGGGAGAAAGCATCTCTGATGATGCCTTGATTTGGACACTTTCATGGCCTCAGACCTGTAAGCTTTTAATCTACTAAATCCCCATCGTAAAAGCCAACTCATTGCTGGTATATTGCCTTAGCATCCTTTAGCCAACTAAAACAGCGGTCATTGTAGTATCCGCATGACAGAGATAGGGCTGTGAAGGTGAAATGGATCAATGCTTGCACAGTTCCTGGCACACAGCAGGTGCTATTGAGGTGTTATCTGTTTTTGTGGTGGTTGATATGGCATTAATGCTCAGGCAATGTTTAACAGAGGATGCTAAACAGGGATTAGATATTTTACGTAAGAGGAATCCTGGGATATTTGTCCGTTGGTGTCTGGCTTAGTCCATTCAGCATGATGTTCCCAAGGTTCATCCATGTTGTCACATGTATCAGAGCCTCATTCCTTTTTATGGGTGAATAATATCCCATTGTATGGATGGACTATACTTTGTTATACTAATCAGTTGATGGGCAGTTGGTGGCTGCCACCATTTGGCTGTTGTGAGTAATGCTGCTATGAACACCGCTCTGTCAGTCACAGATTGAGTCCCTAATTTCAGTTCATTTGTGTCCATACCTTGAAGTGGAATTGCTGGGTCATATGGTAATTAGAGGTTACCAGGGGGAGTTGGGGGAGGGGATAATGGGGAGTTATTGCTTAACAGGTACAGAGTTTCTGTTTGGGGTCATGAAAAAGCTTTGATATTGGGTGGTGGTGATGGTAGTACAACACTGTGAATCTAATTAACACCTTGAAATATATACTTAAAAATTGTTAAAATGGGAATTTTTGTGGAGATATATATATATATCAAAATTTAAAAATAAAAGGGATCAGACAGTTCAAGAGGTACTGCTGCAAGCAGGCTAATAAGTCCCAGCTCGAAAAGTGCTTTTAATGAGTCTGACTTTCCCTTCAAGCTACATGGTCATGACCAGTGGCAGGAACCAGGAAAACAAAGGTCACAGCCAACTTCTATCAGATACCTGCAGTGGTAGGTGCTTTACACGGGCCATTTCAACCTAGAAGTAGGTACTACTGAAGTCAGCTCCAGCATACTCAGGCTGCTGATGGGGAAACGGGCAAAGGAAGGTTCTCAGGTCACAGCCAAGAAGCCTCAGAGCCAGGTTTTAAGCCCACTCCGTATCCTTCCAGCCTGGGGATGTGGTCAGTCAAAAAGTGAACGCTGTCTTTCTGTGAATTGAGGTCAAGAAAGACTGAGTCTTGGTCAAGGTCGGGGTTTGTTGTAGGAGGTTTGAGATTGTCTTTGGTGAGACCCAGATGTGGCATAAATAACATTGACTCACCTTAAGTGAGACTTACTTCCTTTTCGTTTGTTTTCTGATCCTTACTGCTCAAGCAAGAAGCTAGCCTGTTTTCTATGCCTCTCCAATCTGTATATGCCGCTCCCAGAGAAAGAGAGGGCACAGGTTTCAAGCTTAGCCTCAATTGGCAAGAGTTTTTATCTGGGATTTAAGAATCTTGTTTCCAGTGCATTTTACAGACAACTTCTAGTCATGATGCTGGTTTTTCATGATGACATGTGATATCCCCTTTAAAAACACATTAAGTAAAATGTGGACGTAAAGAAAAATGGGATTCATGGGTGTAGCAAGTTGAACATCTATGCTGAGTCTTTTCAGATTGGCAGCACCTGTCTCTAGGGATGGGTGAATTACAGTGAATTCTGTGAACTTGTTGAGGATTAGGAAGAGGTGGAAGAGGTTGTGGAGAAATAGAAAGTTTAGGGAAAACGGACTGGAGTTCTAGTCCTAGATTTACCATATCCAAGCTGTGTCTCCTATGACTTTCAATTTAGGTTTTGCTTTAGGAATTCCTATGGTGCTTTGGGTGAAGCTGGTCTGCAGGGTGCTGCTTTCTCTGAGGATCTCCCAAAAGCCCCAGTCTGAATTGTGTGTGTGCCACGGAGCCAACATCTGGGATCGGGCACAGCTGACCATGCCTTCAATTTGTCCAATCAATCCTGCCATCCCCACACGACACAGAAGCAGACTTACAGGTCCATAAATAGACTGAAATTTTCTTTCATTGATTCCTCTTAATGATCCCGCTTCCAGCTTAGAATGTTACACAGGAGACTTTGCAGCTTCAGGCAAAGCCCTGGCCACTCACCATATCCCGTAAAGCCCCAGGAGTGCCCTTTTGCACCAAGCAACAGGAAAAGAGCAGAGTCGGTTCTGTCCTGAAATGCCAGACCCCCAGGATGCAAATGACTCCAGGTGCAGAGTGATTTCCTTCTAAGCCCTACCACCTGGGAGGGTGGTGATCACAGCCAAGGGAGAAAAGTTCATGACAAAGTACCAGACCAGGGAAGGTTTAGGGAGGCTCAGGGACAGGAGTGGCACCTGGGATGTGAGCAAACCCTAAGACTCAAGATGGAGGTGACAGAGGAAATGGCACAAGCTAGTACCTCCGTCACCCACCAAGGTGGCTGGTGTCCACAGAGAGAAAGAGCTCAAGGGAAAAACAGCCAACATTCAAGGTACAAGTCATGGGAGAAAATCAGTTCAGGAAACCCAGAGTAGACAGAGCAGAATTTGTGAAGCAGTCAGCCCAGAAAGGTAAAAGAATCATGATAAATGTCCTCAAGGGGACAAGAGGGTATTGATATTATGAGGCAGGACCAAGCATTTAAAACAATACCCTCCAGAAAGGGTGGATCCTTCAATTCAACAACAAAAAGACAAACAACCCAATTTAAAATTGGGCAAAAGGCTTGAATAGACATGTCTCCAAAGAAGATATACAAATAGCCAAAAAGCACATGAAAAGATGCTCAGCATCGTTAGCCATTAGGGAAATGTAAATCAAAACCACATTTCACATCCACTAGAATGGCTTCCATTAAAAACAAAAACAGGAAATAACAAGTGTTGGAGAGAATGTGGAGAAATAAGAACATTTGTTCATTGTTGATGGGAACATAAAATGCTGTAGCCACTGTGGAAAACCGTTTGGCAGTTCCTCAGGAAGTTAAGTATAGAATTACCATAAGACCTGTTAATTCCATTCCTAGGTATATACCCTAAAAGATTGAAAGCTGGGACTTAAAACAAAAAATAAAAACAGGGACATGAGCCAATATTTGCACATCAATGTTCATAGTGGCATTATTCAAACTACCAAAAAAATGAAAGCATCCCAAGTGTCCATCAACAGATGAATGGATAAACAAAATGTGATCTATACAGACAGTGGAATATTATTTAGCTGTAAAAAGGAAAGAAGTCCTGATACATGTGACAACATGGATGAACCATGAAGACATCATGTTGAGTGAAATAAGCCAGACACAAAAGGACAAATACCGTATGACCTCAAAGCACATTCATAGAGTCTGAAACTAGAATATAGGGTACCAGGGACTAGGATGGGGGTAGGGAATGGGGAGTTAGTGTTTTATTGGCACAGAATTTCTGTTTGGGGTGATGGAATAGTTTTGGTAATGGATGGTGGTGATGGTAGCACAGCATTCTGAGTATAATTAACAGCCCTGAATTATATATTTAAATCTGATTAAAAGGGGAAATTTTAGGTTGTATATACATTACTAGAATAAATTAAAAAAAAACAACCACCATGGAACTGCAAAAAGAAGGAGGAAAGGAAGGAAGGGAGGAAGGAAAGGAGGGAGGGAGGGAGGGAAGGGTGGAAGATAAAGAAAAAGCAGCCTTAAGAAAAACTTTATAAGAAATTCTTGGACTAGAAATTATAAAGAAACAATGAAGATCTTTAATAAATAAGAAAAACAGACTTAATGAGCTAGAAGATCAGGCTGGGGAACTTGCTCATTAGACAGGAGGAAAAGATAAAGTGATGGAAAATGTGAAAGTAAAGTTAAGATATGGAGGATGAAAGCGTCAACATCTCAGGAGAAGAAACAAAATATATGAAGTGGAAGAAATATTTGAAGAAACAATGATCAAAAATGTTTCACAATTAAGGGAAGTTATAAAAGATTGAAAAATACCCAAAAGAATAGAAAAGGAAACATCTACTCTCCAGACACAGTGAGATTTAAGATTCTCAAACAGAAAGAAAATTCTGTAAGATTCCCAAGGGAATTTACTATACCACCCATGAGGAAACAAGTCTCAGAGTGGCATCAGTATTCACAGCAGTCGTTGGAGGCAAGAAGGCAAAATAATAATATTTTCAAAGTGCTGAAGGAAAACGACTTCAAACCTAGAATTTTCACCTAGGTGATTATTTATTGTGAGGGCAGTTTAAGGCTGCTGAAGGTCTATCACACAAAGACCTCCACTGAAAACACTCTTGGAGAAAATATTCCAACAAAACAAAACAAAACAAAAAAATAAATCTAGAAGGATGCCCTGAGATGATACAGGGAATAAGGTAAGTAAATCATATTTTTATCTAAAAGAGTGAAAGAGTAAGTTGAGGGGCAAGGGGAAACAAAGAGAGAAAGAGGGAGAGAAAGAAAGAGAGAGAAGGAGGGACAGACAATAATATATTTATAAAATCTAGAACTAAAACTCTGGAAAATAATAGGGCTGGCTGAGTAGGGAGATTAATGTTAGTTGGAGGACAGTTGGAAGATAATATAGGGACTGTATAACAATGATTTTGCCAGTACATGATGATTGTGGTTAATAACATAAATATAGGAATGTTCTTCTACTACAAAGTGTTAAGAATAATGACAGAATTGAGCCCTAACAATAATTATGATACATGTAAACAGATTTCAGTTAGTTAAAAAAAACAGACTCAGCCAAGTTGTCTAAAAGAGAAATAACCTAAAACATAAAGATTCAGAAGGGAAGAAAATAAAGGGATAAAAATGTACTAGGCAAATATGAAACAAAAGAAAGCTGGGGTGATAATACCTGAAAAATTAGAATTTACTCAAGGATAACAGTCACACAGGAAAAGGAGGGAAATTATATTCAAGTAAAACGAATATTAGAGCAAGAATATACAAAGATAATGAGCATAGCTGTACCTAAAAATATCACCTCAAAAACAGATAAAACAAGATCTGATAGAACTATGAAAACAGTAATATATTGGGGATTTTCACACCTCTCTGTTACTGATAGATAAAGCAGACAAAAATAGCAAAGATAATGTTATTCAAATATTCTATTAATCAGCTCACATTAAGAATTATACAAAAATTCTTCCATCCAATAAGCAGAACATATACATTCCTTTGGTCCATTTAGGAATTTTCACTACGACTGACCAAATACTGGGTCACAAAGAAGGCCTCAATAAATCCCAGAGTCAACATCATGCAAACTCTATCTGACTATCTTTCATTAAAACTGTAACTCTAAAATAAAATGTTAGCTTTAAAAGTCCTTTACACCCGGAAATGAAATAATATCCTTCTAAGTAAAGATTTATTTAGCCAAATTATGAAATATCTCATGCCAAATTTTATAGGATATAGCAAAATTTGTATTCAGAGGGTAATACATTTATCAGAAACAAAGAATAATTAAGAGGAAAAGGAGCTCAGGAAAAGAGTTCAACTCAAGAAACTGGGTGAATAGAATATTTTATATTACCCAAAGAAGAAAGGAAAATGGGAATAAAGATAAAAATAGAAATCAATACTGTAAATACTTTTTGCCCTTGGCTTTTAATAAAATTAAAGCCTTGTTCTTTGAGAAGACTGTTTAGAATCCTTCTGATAAAAAGGATCATGGAAAAGAAAGAGAAAAAGCAAATAATATAGAATGAAGTAAGGGAATAACTATAGACACAAACAGATGTGAAAAAAATTATAAATGATTTATTAATATTTGATAACACCTGCAAATATTTTTTCCTGAAGAAAAAAAACACCAAAATTCACTTTAGATGAAATAGAAAAAGTGTGACTTGTCTGGTAATTATAAAAGCAATTGATATTGTGAACAAATAACTCCTCTCCTCTCCCTAAATAAGCCTTATGCCCAGTTTCACAGGACAGTTTTAGCAAAGTTTCAAGGAACAGATAAAAAGTTGTTCTAGAAAACAGGAAAGGATAGAGAGCTATGGCACTCATTTTATAAGGTTGTTGTAACTTTAAATGTAGAACCAGATATGGACAGTACAAAAAGAGAATTATATGAATATAGATGCAAAAATAAGAAGTATAATAATAGCCAACCAAATCCAAGAGTGTTTTAAGTATATTGTGATCAAATAGGTTTTACTGAGAAAAACAGAGCTGTTTCAACATGAGAAAAGTTAATTCACCAAGGAAGATTCAAGGAGGAAAAGCACATGCTTTTTCCATATTTGAAAACACTCTCAGAAAACTAGGAATAGAAAGGATTGGCTTTAACTTAGTGGTGATTATATATTTACTCCTCTGACAGATGACATATTATGGAAAATCCTTGGACATATTCCTATTTAGATTGTGAACAAGACAAGGATGTCTGCTATCACCACCATGGGTTCACATAGTCCCAGGGCCTCTGACCACTGTTATATGTCAAAAATAAAAGAGATGTATGAAGCCTCCTTTTGGAGGACTGCCAAGGGATGTCCCCAGAGCTCTGAGTGTTCCTGGGTAAATACCTCTATGCAGAAACTCTCTTCCCCTCCCATCCCAATACATAACTTAATACCACATCCTGCCTAAAAGATCACCAGAACCAATCCCAACATTCCTGTTTGGTTAGAGCAATATAAGAAGCTGGAGGTTCCCAGGCCATCCTGCTCACTCTAGGCTGTATACATCCCCTAATCTCATCCACCTCATACAAATTTCCCATCTTTCCATGGTACCCTGTGGAACATACCATCTGTCATCAGCAAAGTCTCCTACATCCTCAATCTCTTTTCTGAATGCTGCCTTCACCTTGATTTAAAATGAGTGGCCCAAACCTTATCATGTCTGACACTATTTTTTGGTAACAAATTCCTAACAGTGCTGTCTTCATCATTTTGAAAAAAAATATTAATGAATCGTGAGACATCCAGTTGCAGACAGAGATTGAGTAGACTAACTACACCTAAAAACTTTGGACATTATATATAAAACAAACATGAGAAGATTCTGAAAGGTGGAGAGAAGACAGACTGGCTAAGAACCCCAGGACCTGAAAAACAACTCAACAGTGAGTTCCCTGGGTTTTATTTTTGCCTTATATCAGAGTGCTGGAGAAGCTGGCAACCTGGAAATGCCAACTGGAGCAGAGGGGGCCCCCCAAAAATCCTGCTCTTTCTAACCAAAACACTGGAAAGGGGCAACCTAGAAAAACCTTGTGGAAAAAAACTGTCCTCCTCCAGCCAAACACCATGGGGGAAAAAACCAGACCTACCCCATCAGCAAAGGCTGAGTGGGAAACCCAGACTTCTACCATTGCCTCATAGTAAGGAGGCATCCCTCAACCTTTCCTTCACCCTCACTTTCTGCTGGGTTGTTATCAAATAAGATTGAGTGGGGCGCTGGGACCTCCATCCTTGCCTGACAGTAACAAGATCTCCCCTTCCCACAGTGTCAGTGGGGGCCACATGGAGATTCTGGATTTCTACCTCAACCCACTTCCCATTCCCTGCCCATGTCAGAGTAGGCCCAGTGCAAAACTGTGACTTTCACCATCACCCATCAGTATCCACAGTGTCAGTGGAGGCCATATGGGAAGCAGTAACAATGCACTCTCCTGGTCTGGGGTGACAAAGGAGGCTGAATGGGGAGCCTGGACTTTCACTTCTGTTTGACAGTAACAAAATGAGCTCCCTTTCACCCCACCAGCCTGGTGTCAAAGGAGTCCAGATAAAACAGAAGATTTAAATAAGATCCAGAGTCTCATAATGTAATACCCCAAGTGTTCAGGATACAATAGAAAATCATGATAACAAAAACCAGGAAAATCTCAACTTAAATGAAAAAATGCAGATGACAGATAACAGCAAAATTACACAGATGATAGAATTATCTGACAAGGATTTTAATGTAGTCATCATAAAAATGTTTCAATGAGCAATTACAAACATGCTTGAAACAAATGAAAAAATAGAAAGTCTCAGAAAAGTTATAGAATATATAAAGAAGAACCCAGTGGAAATTGTAGAACTGAAAAAATACAATAACTGAAATATGAAATTCAATGGGTGAGCAGAATGGAAGGGACAGAGGAAAGAATTAATGAACCTAAAGATAAGTTAATAGAAATTGCCCAGTCTGAACTACAAGGAGGAGAAAAAAACAAAAACAAAAACAAAACAGAACCTCAGGGATCTGTGGGTCCATAATAAATTATCTAATATTTGGGTCATTGGAGCCCCAGAAGAAAAGGAGAAAGAGGGTGGGACTGAAAAAGTAGTCAAAGGATTAATAGCTGAAAATTTATCAAATTGGGCAAAAGTCATAAACCTACAGATTCAAGAAGCTAAGCAACCCCTTTGGATACAGGATAATTTCAAAGAAATTCATACCAAAACATATAATCAATCTTCTGAAAACTAAGGACAAAAAAATCTTGAAAGAAGGACAAATAATTTAAATGATGTGATTTCTCATCAGAAACCATGGAAGCCAGAAGGAAGTGGCACAAGTAATGAAGGAAAAGAACTGACAATCCAGAATCCTATACCCCATAAAAATATCTTTTAGAAATAAAGGATAAACCAGTCTCAGAAGGAGAAAAACTAAGAGAATTTGTCACCAGCAGACCTATCCAAAAATAATGGCTAAAGGAAAGGAATGGCTAAACAGAAAGGAAATGATAAAAGAAGGAATCTTGGAATATTGGAAAGGAAGAAAGGAAAATGGAAAGAGCAAAAGGGGTAAATACAATAGACTTTATGTTTCCTCTTGAGTTTTCTAAATTGTGTCTGATAGCTGCAGCAACACATATAGGATTGTCTGATGTGGTTTTCAATGTACATAAAGAAAATACGTAAGAAAATTTATTATGAATATGAAAGGGTAAAGGGATTTTAAGGGAGGTCGGATTTCTACATTTCACTCAAAATGGTAAAATATTAACACCAGTAGACTGTGATAACTTATGTATATATAATGTAATGCCTAGAACAATCACTAAAAAAATATACACAGAGAGATGCGCTCAAAACACTATAGATAAATCAAAATGGAATTATAAAATACTCTCAAGTTACCTATTGGAAGGCAGGCAAAAGAAAATAAAGAAAATATAAACAGAGGGAACAAAAACCTCACCCTATTATTCTTTAAAATTGATTTTTATTACATAAGTTGTGAACTTACAAAACATCATGCACATGTGTAGAATTCCCAAACAACACCCCTCTATCAACACACCACACCATGGTGAAACATGTTTTACAGATTATGAGATAATATCATCAGACTATTACCACCAACCATGGTCTATATCATACATTTGGCACACTTTTTCCATACTCCCCCATTATCAACACAGTACATCTTTGGCATAGATGCATGAATATTACAATATTGCTGCTAACCACAGTCCATAGGTCACTCCAGTTGTATTTTTCCCATGCTACTCCACATTCCCATCACCCTGCAATAGTGATGTACATCTGTTCTAGCTCACAAAGGACACACTTGCATCTGTACTATCAAGCACAAATCTCATCCAGCTCTGGGTTTACTGTGTTATTCAGTCCCTAGATTATTCTCTAGCTTTCTTTCAATTGACATTTACATCCCTAGACTACCCTTTCTAGCCACATTCCTATTTATAAACCAGCTGTTACTCACTATAATGTGTTATCATCAACTCTATCCATTTCCACACTTTTATAATAAAGTTAATTAAAACTTCTACATACATTAAGCATTAGAAGTCCATCTCAGTCCTTCTCTTATCTCCTTTAAGACTCCACCACCTACCACCAGCTCTTGATGATGTGTTCCTACATTTTCTTCTAGAAGCTTTATGGTTCTTGCTTTTATATTTGGTTTTTGATCCATTTTGAGTTAACTTTTGTATAAGGTGTGAGATAGGGGTCCTCTTTTTCTCTTTTGGCTATGTATATCCAGGTTTCTCAGCATCATTTATTTTTATTTTTTTATTTTTTCAAAAGAGACTTAGATTATATAAATGTCACATAAAAAATATAGGGGATTCCCATATGCCCTAGCTCCACACACTTCTCACATTTTCCCACATTAACAACATCCTTCATTAGTGAGGTACATTCATTGCAATTGATGAACACATTTTGGAGCATTGCCACTAGGCATGGATTAAAGTTTACATTGTAGTTTACACTCTCTCCCACACAATTGTGTAGGTTATAGCAAGATTAATAATGGCTTGCATCTGTTGTTGCAATGTCATTCAGGACAATTCCCAAGTCCCAAAAATGCCCCTGTGTTACACCTGTTTTTCCCTCTCCCTGCCCTCAGAACCTCCAGTGGCCACTGCCTCCACATCAATGATATAATTTCTTCCATTTCTAGGATCACAATAAGTCTATAGTAGAATACCAGTAAGTCTACTTTAGTCCATAATTCATTTCCCAATCTTGAGGATTCTGGGATGGTGATGTCCACTCCATCTCTAATTGAGAGGAAGCTGTGATCCCATAGGGCTGATGGATGGGACTCTCTTGCTTGCAGTTATAGATTTTCTTGGTTCCTTGGTACGGTAGTTGTCCATCTTCACCTCCAGGTTAGTTGTCCTGGGTAAGACCAATGAACTGGAGAGGTGTTTCAATTCCATTGAGATTCAGGGCCCAATTGGCACATGGACAGCCCAAAGATTTAAGTCTCTTGAATGTACACCTACCAACTCTTGTACTAATTATAGGATCAAATAGAAAGATAGAAGAGCCATATGTAGGGAAACCACAACCGAGTCCAACTCTGTTACTCTGGGGAGCATAAATTCCAAAGTAGGGCCCACTGGCAAGGCACCAAATTCCTGAGCTATCTGCCCTGACTATAGTGTCTGGATGTCTCCAGAGCCCTCAGGAGCCCTGCTATTTGGCGTAGTATCTACTTTGGCAGTCAATGAGATCCTGCAGAGATGTGCATAAGCATAATCTCTGCAAAGACCTCCCAGCTCACTTTGAAGTCTCTTAGCCATATAAACTCATTTGTCTTTACCGTTTCCCCTTTTTTGTCAAGGTCTTTTTCCAGTTGCATTGCTAATTGGTGCTTGGTAGTAATCCCTCAGTACCAGGGAGGCTCATCCCTGGGAGTCATGTCCCATGCTGAGGGGAAGGTAATGTATTTATATGCCGAGTTCAGCTTACAGAGAGGACACATTTGAGCAACAAGGAGGCTCCCAGGAGACAACTCTTAGGCACCTTAAAATACTAGGCTAAGTTTAAATTTCAAGAGTAAAAGTTCATACGCACAGTCATCAATATCAAGGGCCCATCAGTGGGCCATCCTCCTTCACTAGTCACTGCCCTTGTACTCAGGGGATTCTTGCTGATCCATTACAGAATGTGGCAGAGTTCTCCAGGATGGGAATTTGATGTTCCTTCAGTTATTGTGTGGCTCTCCACCCACCATCAGTATCATTTGTTGAAGGGACTGTTCTGCCCAAGCTGGGTGAATTTGACAGGCTTGTCAAAAATCACTTGTCCATAGATGTGAGTGTCTGTTTCTGAACAATCATTTCTGTTCCATTGGTCTATATATCTTTATGCCAGTACCATGCTATTTTTAACTACTGTAGCTAGGTAATATGATTTAAAGTCCGGAAGTGAGAATCCTCCAACTTTGCTTTTCCTTTTTAAGATGTTTCTGGCTATTTGGGACCCCTTACCCTTCCAAATAAATTTGATATTCATGTATTCAATTTATTTGAAAAAATGCTGGTGGAATTTTTATTGGGATAGCATTGAATCTGTATATCAATTTGGGTAGAATTGACATCTTAATGATATTTAGTTTTCCAATCCATGAGCATGGAATGTTCTTCCAATTATTTAGGTCATTTTAAAATTTAACAATGCATTGTAGTTTTCTGAATACAAGTGCTTTACATCATTGGTTAAGTTTATTCCTAAATATATGATTCTTTTAGTAGCTATTGTAAATGGAATTTTCCCTGACTTCCTCCTCAGATTGCTCATTACTAGTGTCTTTTAAAGTCTATTTCATCTGATATAAGTATAGCTACTCTGTTTTTTTTTGTTTGTTTGTTTGTTTTTTAATTTTTTTATTACTGCATACATGGAATATCTTTTCCAGCCCTTCACTTTCAATCTATTGCTATCCTTGGGTCTAAGGTGAGACTCTTACAGACAGCATATAGGTGGCTCATATTTTCTTATCCATTCTGCCAGTCTGTGTCTTTTGATTGGGGAGTTTAATCCATTAACATTCAATGTTATTACTGTAAAGGCAGTTCTTATTTCACCCATTTTGACCCTTGGGTTTTATCTGTCATATTTTATTTTCACCCCTCTTTTAAGACTTTTAGTTACGTTTATGATATAATCTTCATTTCTAGACTCTCTTCCAAGCCTCTATCTCCTGTCTTTTCTTTTCAGACTGTAGCACACCCTTTAGTATTTCTTGCAAAGCCAGTCTCTTGTTTACAAACTCTCTCAGTTTCTGTTTATCTGTGAATATTCTAAACTTGTCCTCATTTTTGAAAGACAATCTTGCTGGATATAAGATTCTTGGCTGGAAGTTTTTCTCTTGCAGTATCTTAAATATATCATACCACTGTCTTCTTGCCTCCATGGTTTCTGATGAGCAATCAGCACTTAATCTTATTGGGTACCCCTTATATGTTATGCACTGCTTTTCTCTTGCTGCTCTCAGAATTCTCTCTTTGTTTTTGGCATTTAACATTCTGATTAGTATTTGTCTCAGAATTGTCCTATTCAGATTTATTCAGATGGGAGTACATTGTGTATCTTGGACATGGATATCTATATATTTCAATAGGGTTGGAGAATTTTCTACCACTACTTCTTCAAATATTCCATCTGCTCCTTTTCCCTTCTCTTTTCCTTCTGGGACACCCATGACATGTATGTTTGCATGTCTCTTGCTGTTGTTTAGTTCCTTGAGGCTTTGCTCAATTTTTCCATTCTTTTCTTCATCTGTTATTTTGTATGTTCACTTTTCAAGGCCATTTCTTCAAGCTCACCAGTCCTTTCTTCTGCCTCCTCAAATCTGTTGTTATATGATTCCAATGTATTTTTAATTTCATTTAGTGCACATTTCTTTTCTGTAAGATCTGCTATTTTTCTATGTATGCTTTCAAATTCTTCTTTGTGCTCATCCAACGTCTTCTTAATATCCTTAAGCTCTTTAGCCATCTCATTGAATTTATAAGGAGATTTGTTTGGACATCTATGATTAGTTGTCTCAAATTCTTTATGTCATCTAGAGGCTTATCTTGTTTCTTTAGCTGGGCCATATCTTCCTATTTCATGGTATGGATTGTAATTTTTTGTTGGTGTCTTGGCATCTGGCTTACTAGAAGTGTTCATTCTGGGTGCATTTTCTCCCTTTAGTTTAGAGCTTTCTAGACCTTTCTTCTTTGCTGGTTGTGCAGTAGAAGCCAAGGATGTAGTTGGTGCTGTAAGCTGTGGAGGGTCAAGCTGCCTGCATTGCCCCAGGGACCCATGAAACTTCTCCCACCTTTCTCCTTTTCCAGGGGTAGGGACAGAGCCACAGCTGTGTGTAATAATCCTAGTCGTGCAGGCCTAGACTGTGGTTGCCCAGAGAGACTGATGAAGCTTCAAGCTCCTTCCTCCCCTGCCTGGTGTGGGGATGGAGCTGCAGGTGTGGGCAGCAATCTATGCTGTGTGGGTCCAAAATAACTGTAGCTGCCCCAGTAGTCTGTGCCAGCCAAATGTACCTGGAGAAGCTGGTGCAGGTCCCATCAGCTTCTGCCCTGCCAGAGGTGGGGCTAAAGCTTAGGCTAGGGCTGCCATCCAATCTGGCTGGAAAGAAACTGTTCCCTACTGTCACTGTGATTTTCAATCAGTCCTGCTTCCCCTCATGCCAGGGGCAGAGTCAAAATGGCAGCTACTGACCTCTTTCTGACTTGGACAGGTCCACCTTTAGCTGTTCTTATGGTTATACTTTAGCCAGATGAATTTACTAATCAGTAGATGAAGTCGGTGCCCAACCATCTCTTCCTCACCTGTTTTTGGGAAATGGAGCTTCCAACTCCAGCCACAGAATAGCTCCTGAGGTGGCTTGCACTGCCAGAGTAGGATGATCACTGGCTTCCATGGCATGGCCTGAGAGACTGGTGCAGGTCCCCACAGCTTCCTCCCCACCAGAGGTGGGACTGGGGCTTAGCAGACATCCGATCTGGTTGGGAAGAAGCTGGTCCATACCAGCACTGTGATTTTCCGTCTGCCCTGCTTCCCCTTATGCCAAGGCTGGAGTTAAAATGGCAGCGACTGGCCTCTTTCCAACCTGGACAGGTTCAAATTTTAGCTGTTCTGAGGATTATACTTTAGCCCCCGAATTTACTAATCAGTAGCTGAAGTTGGTGCCCAATAGTCTCTTCCTCTCTCATTTTTGGGAAGTGGAGCTTCCAATTCCAGCCACGGAACAGCTCCTGAGACAGCTTGTTCCACCATTGGAGGATGGGCACTGGCCTCCGGGGCATGGAGTGTCTACCTATGAATCTTCTCTGCAGATGTGCAGTCTCCTCCTTCCATTCTTTCAAGGAAGTTGCAGGATGCTCTTCTGGTCTCCTAGATCCCCCATATAGGTGCTTTAGAAAGCTCTGGGTGATTACTAACTGCCCTGTAGCATGAGCTGACTCTTGGAGCTCCTTACTCTGCTGCCATCTTGCTGGTTGACTTCATACTATCTATTTTGAATAAATTTGGATTTGAGAAATAAGACCAGAGCCATTTCCATACCAAAAAACATTCAGGAAAATTAAAATAGAGGCCACATTCACTTGTATTCAGTGCACATTAAAATCATGCAAATATACTTTGTGTGGGAAGCGGCTGTGGCTCAATCAGTAGGGCTCCCGTTTACCGTATGGGAGGCCCCGGGTTCGGTTCCCGGGGCCTCCTGGTGAAGGCAAGCCTGCCCGTGCGGCGTGGTTAGCTGACCCAGCAAGCACAAGCAGCAAGGGGGGGGGG
>JAKSZT010054144.1:2127048-2221258 GCA_026826555.1 Tolypeutes matacus | reverse complement strand
ATATATATATATATATATATATATATATATATACTTTGTGTTTATATGTAAAATGAGTTAGATTCTAGGCTTCAAAAACTATAAACTATTTTTCACATCTGTGAAAATCCTGTGGGATATCGGAAGAGCAGGGGTCCCAAGGACAGTTCTCCATTGGGAGGGATAGCTGGCATATTGTAAGTCGGTTTGCTCTCTAATTCCTGCCCATTAAAAAGTCCGTAGTGCTCTTCAAACTTTATGTCAACCAGAAAAGCACCAAAACTTTTTTGAGATGACCTCTAGGATGGAATAACAACTCCATAAAGCATCCCTACCAAAACAGGTTACCCTAGCTTCCCTTGAGGGCACTGCTTCCCCTGCAGCCCTCTCCAGGGACAGCTGTTTCTTTCCCACCATCCATGTACCATTGGTCCCTCTTGTCCTCATTGCCACTTCAACCTCAATGCCCTTTGAAAGTCAGGTCAGGCTTTGTCATTGCTACTCCCTCTTTGCTGCAATCATCTATCCCCATTTCTTATAGTTTAGAAGCTGTCCTATTTCTTGATCATTTCCATATCCACCTGGATGAATCGTCCAATAACCTTGTCTCTGATCTTTAACTTTCTCACTGCCAATAATCTTATTCTCTTACCTGCCTCTACCATCTACTCACATGGACAAACCTAGACCTTGTCATTACCAAGAACGACATCCCAGCCTAAACAAATTTACAGCATTTCTTTTTCCAGCCAGCAACTTCTCTCATCCCAGCTCACTTTTCTTTTAGTTCCCTCCATTCTAATGATTATTTGACTGATTCAGACTTCACTTTATTGAATCTGCCATCTCTTCACTATTGCTGACCTCCCTTAAATTTCCATAATCCTCCTTAAATTCCATGATCTGTCACAGTGTTGAACATATCCTCATTTCCCTTGTCTCTCTTTCACCTTCTAGTTCACCTGGCCAAATCTAACCTTGGCCAAATGCAACTCTCCACCTACTCTGCATTTGTACCTGTGAAGCTCAACACAGCTAGAGAAAAACTACAACCATGATGACTGGTCTCACTTTAAAATCATGTCCACTAACTCATGCCCAAGTGGTCAAACTTCCTCTCCTGCCCATCTACAGAACAATGTCAACTTCTCGTGTACAAATGGACATCACTTCTGTAATGACCCTTTCCTCTCATTCCTCAACATTTCCCCATTCTACTGGGTCATCCAAATCAGATAAAAAAACAAACAAAACCATGCTGTAATCTGTCCCATCTTAACCTTCCCTTAAACCTCTCATCTCCCTCTAGTGTCTACTCCATTTTTGTCCTGCCCTTTTCTTCCTCTCCCCATTCTCCTTTTCTTTTCATTTATTTTTAGAAGTTATTTTTTAAAATTTTGAGACTTACAGAGAAGTTACAAAAATAGTAGAGTTCCTTGTATGTCCTTCGCCCAACTTCCCCTAATGTTAATATCTTATATCATCTGTTCTTTTTTGAACTCAATCTAATAAGGCTGAAGCTTCACAATTCCACTCAAAATGCTTTTGTTAAGGCCACTAGTGACCTGTGCAACCCCCAACCCACAGCCAGCCCTGGTCTTAATCAATGTGCCAGTGGAATTTAGTAATGTTCTTCCTGAAATGCCTTCACTCTCTCTTGTTTCTCTTATCCTACTCACTTTCCTTTACTTGTTCCTCCCTATGTTCTCAACTTTTAAACACTGGGGAATTCCACACCTCTCTCCTCCGCGCTTTTCCTCACCTTAGTGCACTTCCTCCCTCAGTGATCCATCTACTCTTTTTTGTTTCTTTTAAAGATTTATTTTTATTTATTTATTTATCTCCCCCTTGCTGCTTGTGCTCACTATGTCCATTTGCTTTGCATTTTTCTGTGTCTGCTTTGTCTCCCTTTGTCGCGTCATCTTGCTGCATCAGCTCAACCGTGCCGCGTGGGCTGGCTTGCCTTCACCAGGAGGCCCTGGGAATTGAACCTGGGGCCTCCCATATGGTAAATGGGAGCCCAACCAATTGAGCCACAGCCACTTCCCTCCATCTACTCTTAACACCTTAAAAACTACCTGTGTGATGACAAGTCTCAAATTTACATCCCTAGCCCAGCCCTCTCCTCAGTATTTCAAAATCACATCCAATCTTATTCAGACTCACATCCAGGCTATTCAATGACTCTATTTGGCTGGGGAAGGAATCTCAAAATCAACACATCCCCAACAGAGCTTCTTGAATCATTCCTGTCTCCATAAATGCAGTTCTATAATTTGTACATGCTCAGATCATATGTCTTCGAGTCATCTTCATTCTCTATGGCATGTCCTACATCCAATATATCCACATATTTTATTTCTACCTTCAAAATATCTTCATAATTAAGACATTTCTTACCTCCTCCATAGCTACTACCTTGGCTGGCCATCATATGTCTTGCCTGGATTCTCATGAGCCTTCTGACTGTTCTCACCATTTCTATACCTGCCTCTTCTACCCTCAGTCTAGTCTCAATGCATCAATCTAAGTGAGCCATTTAATACATAAGTCTTGGTACTCCCTGTTGAAGATCTCCAGTGTTTCCCACATTTCAATGTTATTAGTCAAATTTCTTACAAAGACCCATACAGTCCTCTATGATCTGGTCTCTTGCTACCATCTCTGATCTCATTTCCTACGACTCTCATCTTGTTACCCTGCTCCAGCTGTACTGGCCTCCTTGATATTCCCTGAATAGGCCAAATGTGCTCTTGTCTTAGGGTCTTGGCATATGTACTTCCCTCTCCCTTGACTCTTTCATTGCCTTCTGACATCTGCTCAAAAGTCCCCCCTTTGCAGTGAGGATTTCCCAGAGCCTACCCTATGCTTACTATCACTCCTATCACTCTATATTTCCCATGCCCTGCTTAATTTTCTTCCATAGGATAGATCCATAGATGCTATTTCTTTACTTTATGCCTCTCCTTGAATAGATGTTAAGCTCCATGGGAAGAGGGACTGCCTTAGTTTGCCAGGTTGCTATGACAAATACTGCACAATGGGTTGGCTCAAACAACAGGAATTTATTAGCTCATGGTTTAAGAGCTAGAAGGCGTGCTTCCTCCTGGGGTTCCAGCTTACTGCAGTCCTTGGGGTTCCATGGCTTTCCTGTCACATGGCAATATCCCTTCCTTTCTATTCAGGGTTCCCACTGTCTTCCAGCTCCTCCCTGTGGCTTTCTCTCTTATCTTTATAAGGACTCCAGTAATCTGGGTTAAGACTCTCATTTACTTTGGCCACACCTTAACAAAAAATAACATCTTCAAGAGGTCTCATTGCAATGGGCTCTACCCACAAGAATGCACATTAAGATTAAGAACATGTCTAAATTGGGGTACATAATTCAATTACTACCAGGGCTTACTTTTTAAATAATTCTGTATCCCAGCACCTATAGCAATCCATGGCACAGATCAGATGCTCAATATGATAATTTCACATATCATATCTACAAAGCCCATGAGAGTGAAGAAACAAGAATAATTTTTAAGACTGCAATATTGCCAGCAAGACTACCAGCTTATTAAAAGTATTTACTTCCTTGTATCCTAGCAATGAACCTCTAGAAAATAGAAAATGAAGTATCATCCACACACACACACAAAAAAAAACTATAAATATCTAGTAATAAACTCATTTAAAGAGAAAAAAATCAAATACCACTGACATCACAAATGAGTTAATTTATATACCATGTTCATGGATAGGGCAAGTTAGGAAGTTAACAGAGTGAATATCAATTTTTCCCAACTTCATCTATACATTAATTTAATCCTAATCAATCTGGTTGGATTTTGGGGGAGGATTTAGACAAACTCATTAAAAAGGTATATGGAAAAAATAGTCTACTAATTACTGTCAAGTTTGAAAAATAGAGCAAAGACAGGTTAGAGTAGGGGTGGGAATACTTAGTCTTGAAGATTTCAATACACATTAAAATGTGACAAACAGAAGTGTAGTGGTGCAGGAGCAAACATTCCCATGTGTATTGAGAAAGCTCATGGTCCCTGAAAGCAATAGAGAAAAACATCCTGTTTAATAGATGGTGCTGAGAAACTGCTGTCAATGTGGAGAAAAATAAGTTTGGATCCCTACCTTACATCATACATGACGATGGGCTCCTAATGGCTTGGAAGTAAAACTATAAGGATACTTAAAAACAAATAGAATTTGATAATTTAATCACATTTTGATTAATTATTTTTGTACAAGTGAATCTGTTTGCTGTTCTTGTGGTCAGTGTTCATCTAGTTGCTGGTATAATGAAACAGAAAACTCTGCACCTACTGGGGTGGATTGAATTAGGGACCCCATTTTGAACATGCTCTTGATCTTGATCTGCATTCCTGTGGGCGTGCATCCATTGCAAAGGGGGTTGGCTGGAAGATGTTATCTTCAGTTATGATGTGGCCAACCGAATCTGGATGGGTCTTAATTGGACCACCAGAGACCTTATGAAGAGAATGCCTTGAGAAGGAGGCAGAAGCTGGAAGTCGATGGGGACACTGAAGAGAAAGGAGAGGATGTTGCCATGTGCTGAGAAAGCCAAGGAACCCAAGGCTTGCCAGGGAGCCAGAATATTGCTGACCCTGGGAAGAAGTAAGCCTTCTAGCTTCTGAAACTGTGAGGCAATAAATTCCTATTGTTTAAGCACACACCCCCCCAAAAAAAATATATGAAACAAAACAAAAACAAAAAACTTCTGCAGTCTGGAGGTGGAAAAAGACTTTCACTGTGTTTGGGTCTTCCAAAACAAAACAAGGAAAAAAAAAAAAGAAAAAAAAAAAGGAAAGAAAAAGAGGGACTCACTACCAAGTAATATATATGTACATACAAGTGTGTATGTGCATATATGTATATCATTTTTTCATTGAAAGACAGCAGAGACCAGTTTCTCAAACTTGAGCATGCACCAGAATTACCTGGAGGCATAAAACAGATTGCTGCCCCACCATCCAGAGTTTCTGAATCAGTTGGTCTTTGGTGGAGCTGAGAATGCAGTTCTAACAATTTCCCAGGTGATATTTTTACTGAGGTTTGGGACCATACTTTGAAAACCACTGGCATAGACACAGATGTGGAGGAGACATTTGCATGGTATAAAAACAATGGGGTAATGTCTAGAATTTTCAGCCCTAGAAATAAGCAAGAGATATCAATATGCAGCTTTACAGAAAGGGAAGCCCAAATGGCTGACAGGAAGTCAAACTAAAACAATAATACATCACTTTGCACCAATTAATATGGCCAGTAAAGAATGAGTCTCACAGTAAGTGTGAGGCCAGGGAGCACAGGCTCTGACAGTGGATGTGAAAGCTGATGAAACCGTTCTGGAGAACTGCCTAGCTGGCCCCAGTAAAATCATATTCTCATGACTCAGAAAAATGTTCATTTAGGCCTGAAGAGGCCATGTTGGGGATTTGATTTTCCTTGGAGCTTTCTGGGTAGTAACTGCAGCAGGGAATTGAATGCAGCCTTCATCAGAGGAGGAGATAAGTGGAGGGTGCTGGAGCATGCTATGATCTTCTGTAGAGCAGGTTGAAGCCAGGCACTAAATGAACATACAACACTGTGGATGGATCTTGAACATTTTGTATACCAATTAAGAACAAAGAAACCGAGTTTTCATAGCACATCATTTATATAGTTTAAAAACATAACATGCAAAACTCATTTTACCAGTTTGAATGCATGCATAATTAAAGACCTATATCAAATATATTAGAGTGCTAGCCTATGAGAAGGGCTGGGTAGTGGAAATGGTGTAGGGATCAGGGTTTAAGGGTAAAAAATAAAAACTGAAAATGAAAAGCAATTAAGAAATAACCTTGTATGGGCCAATGAATGTGCCCTATTCACTGGAGAATAGTGAGAAACTTACATATGAGATCTTTCAAAAAATTAAAAGCTGAAACATAAGACTGCAGGCAGAAACCCCAGCTCACTGGACTCCATGCAACTGGTCTTTGATTGTTGGTGGGACAAATTACATAGAGGATTAATTAGAGTTCAAAGAGTCGGCGGCGGGCTCTGCAGGATGGCCGGTGTGGGTGAGGCAGGTGGGAATAAGGCTGAGGGTCTGTGCTGGGGGACAAGGGGAGAGGGCAGAGTTCTGGGCTGGAAGGTGGCATGGGTGTCCACATACTGAACTGAGAGACCAGTTCTGACGGGGGCATCTTGCCATTCTTCAGGCGAGAAACTGTTCTGGATGGTCCCCTCACTGCAGCTCCAGAGGCTGCTGTTGCTGGAGTCTGGCATTGTACCTGGGTAAGGTGATAGAAGGCATCCCTGCTCAGAGTTGAAGGAACTGATGTATATGGGGGTGGGAGATCCATGGGGTAAGGAAGCATGCTGCAGGCGAAGAGGGCTGGGTGTTGGCTTCCTACCCAGGAATCAAAACTAGGGGCACCTCCTGACCAAACAGAAAGCATCAAGGCAGCTGGAGGTGGATGCACCACCCAGGGATAACTGCCAAATGGTACCCATGAGAAAGTCCACGGAGCTGGGCAGGCTTGCAGCGGGAAACCCATGTAAGGGTAGAAGGCACAAGGAACCACCATGACAGGCCAGCAGGCTGGGTAGGTAACAGGATGGGGTCCCAGGCAGGTATAGAAGCCTTGAGCAAAGCCCATGCCTGCCCAGGGGGTTGAAGCAGCTGAAGGTACATGGATTTCAGTTGAGGGCCAGGAGGCATGAGGAAAGTTTGTCTGCATAGCTTGTTCCCAGGAGGCAGCTATTGCCATCATTGATGAGATTTGATTGCCTTGACACTTCTGATAGGCTTGCTGACCTGGTTCCCCTTGGCTGCTTGGTCCCCACCTTTGGAGTAAACAGAAAAGTTAAAAGAGAAGGGAGTAGATGGATGGAAAACTGGAGTTGGGTGACAGGCTTGTAAAGTCTGGAAAGGAGGCAACTGTATAAATTTCCTTTATAGTGGTCATGGTGAGGGGTCTGGGTAGTATTTCTTTGAGGCAATGTCTTGGGTCAAATTAAGAGTTGTACTTTCCTAACTTCATGGACTCCCAATACCCCCAATTGTGAAGCTAAGAGTATTGATGACTGGGCTCAATGGAAACTTGGCATGGTATATTGGGGGGGGCGGTAAGATTAAGAAAATTCCAAAAAGAATGGGATCCCCACTTGCCAAAGTCAGAAATTAAAGGAAACTTGTATAAAGATGAGTAAGATGAGGCCAAACTAGGTTAGGGTGGTCTCTAATCCAATAAAACTGGTACCCGTAGGGGGAATTTGGACACAGTAAGAGAGAGACAGCCATGTGATGGAGGCAGAGGTTGAGTTATGCCACCAGAAGCCAAGGAATGCCAAGAATTGCTGGTCATCCACCAGAAACCAGGGAGAGGCATGGAACAGATTCTTCCTTTTAGGGGAAATCATGGTGCTACCCATACCTTGCTTTTTGGATTTCTAGTCTCCAGAACCATGAGACAACACACTTCTGTTGTTTCATCCAGGTAGTCTCTGGTACTTTATCATAGGAGCTATGGGAAACTAAGACAGAACACTTCTACCTTCTCTGCAGGGGGTGAAGGACTAGGTATGGAGACTCATCAAAACTCCCCAGGCAGGGAGGTCCCCACAAGCACCTTCCTTGGAAGGCTAGTGAGTGATAAGCAAAAGGGTGCCAAGCTCAGATTTGTATTTCAGAAACGCACGGTGGCTGAGGAGTAGAGATCCAACAGGAAGAACTTCACCTTAGAGGAAGGTGGACAGATGAGGAGCTTGATTTAGGGGAATGATGACAGTGCTGAAAACAAGAGAGGGAGCAATGAGGAGAGTGAGATATGTTTGGGACACAAATTGAGAGACCTTAGTGATTGCGTATAAGGAGAAGGAATATTCCAGAATAGAGTCCAGATAGAAGCCAGACCCATGGATGCACCAAGCATCACTAGAAGAGAAACAGGTTTGGGGGAAGGAGAGGAAGTTCTGTCTGAAACCAGCTAAATTTGAGTTAGTTTTCTTCAACACTTCCTTTAGTAGACTGATTGTATTACAGGCCCCAATTCTTCTCCCTTCCTTGTATCCAGGCGCCACGCCACCCACTCAGGCTCTGAGTTTGGTCATGCTTTGGATCACAGGATGTTGGCAGGTGTGAGGCAAGCCTAAGTTTGAGAGGTGCTTGTTCAGTTGGGCTGGATCACTCGTTCTCCAAGAACGCATACCTGAGTCCACCTGCTGGAGTGAGAAAAATGTGCTCAAAGCTGAATCTTCCCTCCACCTCAGGATGTGTATATCCATTGCAGGTGATGTGCCACATTAACGAAAGATGTTTATGTGAGATGTTATGGGAGGTATGGGAGGTGGAGATCATGGAAATCCCTGTAATTTTTGTGTAACATTTATGTAATCTAAGCATCTTTTAAAAAAATATATGGGAAAAAAAAAAAAAAGCTGAATCTCCCAGGTCATCCTGGGTCAGCTGACAGCCAGCTGATGTGCAGGCAGGGTTGCCTGCCTAGGAGAGCTGCCTAGGCCACTGCTGCTCAGAGTTTAGCATGCATCACAATCACCTGGAGAGCTTGTTAGCCGCCCCACCCCCAACCCCCACCCCGGGACTCCAGGGCTCCACTCCACTCCCAGAGATTCAGAAGGACTGGGGTGAATCCAGTTCTACTGAATCTCTGGGGGTGGAGCCCAGGGGTCTGGGAGCCTAACAAGCACTCTAGGTGACTGTAATACATGCTAAACCTAGAAAAGCACTGACCCACACCTCCTGCAGCTGACACCTAATGTGCATGGGACCCCAACTGAGGGGAGAAGAACTGGAGCCAGATAGAGATCTGCAACACTCTGAAGGTTTATGAGCGCTTAGATTTTTGTTGTAGGCTACTGAGGTTTTGTTGTTGCTGTTAGGCAGCATTATTTTTGCAATAGATGGGCTTATATACTTTCCCACACACTTATCTTTCTCATATTAGAAAGAGCACAAGGGTTAACGCAAGAAAAAGAGGGAAGAGAGGAGAGGAAACTGCAGTAAGATTTGTGAAACAAGGAAGCAGGTGGCCACGTAGAAACTGAACAGAACTAGGAAGCTGAACTTAAGCCAGCATCAGGGCATGCTGAGAAGCATTTTGATTTATGTTGCAGAGTATCCAAGAAGGTCTAGAATTTCTGGCATCAGATAGTGGGGGTGAAGGTGATGTGGAAGTGAGATAACCCTGGGGCTCAAAGCAGAAGTGGTTAAACTCTCAAGGATTTCGAGACCCCCTTCCCCAAGATACACCCAAGAGATGTCTCCTTTCTTCTCTGGAGTGGGGGATGAGACACACACCTGAGGGCTGGGCTGATCTCCCACCCCTCAGGTCCCAGCATGTCTTCCTTTCAGGCAATCTGACCAGGCCAAAAGGAAAGACCTAAAGACCTTAACTTTGGTAGTTTCCCCCAAAGAGAAGACCCAGCCACATCAAAAGCCATAGCCAGAGGCTCAGGACTTCCAACCAGCTCCGGAGTGCCCTGCTCTTCAATATGAACAAGACAATTGGGCCCCAATAGGCAGAATCTCTTGGGAGGGCAATTTAGCAGTGGGGCAATCAAAGTTTAAGATGTGACCCTTCACCTCCACCCCTGCAAGTTGCTTCTCACCCTTAACTATGCCTCATGAATATGGAAAAAGAAACTGGACATGGGGCACTCCTGAGGTGGTGGTCAATGAAGATTTGGGGACTGGTGTCTCTGCATATAGGATTGGAATGGGCAGCGTCCCTGGTTCCAAACCAGCCACCTCCTTCCCTGACAGGGAAAACTGCACGTGGGGGAGCTGCTGATTCTTACCATGGAGTGAATTACGCTCTCCAGAAACAGGAAGAGGGGGTAGTAGGCTGGCAGCTGGGAAAAGGTAGGGAAAGAGCTTTGTTTAAGGAATGAGGGCTGGGGCTTGTTTAAATAAGAGATAAAGAGAGGAGGGAGGGTGAAGGTGTGGGGGCAAGAGGGGCTAAAGCACTCCAGATGCAGAAGGAGGAGGTGGGATGACAAGATTATTAGCCCCAGCCAGGAGGCAGGACAGCCCTTCTGAGAAAAAAGGAAATGGGCCCATCCCCACCAGACCAAATCTGCTCTCTCCTGGAGGGGCCCCCAGAACGCACACCTGATTCTCCTTATCGCTGAAGTGCTCTCGAAGAGGAGCCGCCTGCGGTCTTGAGGGGTCCCCAGGCAGCACTGCAGTCCCCAGGCGGGCGCTGCTCCCTAGCCCTAATATACCTGTTTGTAGACTCCAGGGCGGATCCGGTGGGCACACCTGGGGCCCTGGAGTTTCCCAGCAGCCAGCGCGTTCACCCCGCAACAGGTGTTCTTAACCTCGGGCTGTCACGTGAAGTGGGCGGGGCCAGGCCGCCCTGGTTAGACTCTGAAGGAGGTGACAGGGTCGCCGGTCCCTGCCAAGTGGCCCACCTCCCCACGGCGTAGTCATAGGGGAGAAGCTGATTGGGTTGGTCAGGCAATCTGTTTATCATACATCCAAAAAACTGTTTCGACTTCAAACAGAATCCTGTACAATGCTGGGAAGGAGAGGGGCCAGGGTGTGTACTTGACCTCGTTATCTGGGTCAAGGAAAGAGGACCCGCAAGGAGGGGACTTTGAGTCTGAAGAGGGAGTAGGGGGCTGCAAGCAGAGGGCAGCTCAGGTGTACAGGTCCAGAAGGGGAGGGACACGGCCCCTCCAGGAACCCACAAGGTAAGTGTGGCTGGGGGGTGGGAGGGATACTGGGCCAAACAGTCAGATGGGTCCTACCTTCCAGAGACCCATGGGCCCGTTAAAGTTCTAGCTTCCGAGCCAGGAGTAACAGGGAGCCATGGTGGAGTTTTCTTTAGCAGGGGAGGATGAGCTCAGATTTGCTTTTCAAAGCAGCTGAGCTTTGCTGCAAACTGGAGGGACTAGGTGGACGTTGTGAGAGTGGCCAGGAGGCTGTGGCCACAACCAGTTTACAAAGAAAGGTACCTCAGATAAAGGAGGGAAGAGTGGTGAGGAGGGAAGAGTGTGGTTGGAGAAGTGGGTCTGAGAGAGAACCCAGCTTTGCTGGGGGGGGGGGGGGAGATTTCCATTGTTTTCCAGCATACACAAATGCTTGTGGATGTGCCTTAGGTGTAGAAAGATGCACTGTCCCGAGTACACCTATGCCTATGTCTATACTTGGCTTTTAAAATTGAGTTATTACAGTCCTTATAGCTTTCCTTATTTTTCTGTGCATTTGATTTGTAGTGTTTCAACAAGTGTGTTAAAGTCTTCCATTATGATTGTGGATTTACCAGTTTCTCTTGAATTTTTGGTGCTTTTTGATCAACCTATTTCCAGGCCAGTAATTTATATAATGTTTACCAGGTGCCAAGCACTGTCCTAAACACTTTACAAATATGAACTCATTTAATCAATGTGAAGTACCCTAGCAACAGGTGATTAGTTAAGAAAATTACATTGCAAGGGATTTGGGGAGAATGTAATAAAAGATTATTGATTATCAAGGAAAATTGCTCATGATAAATTATGACGTGAAAAAGGCAAGTTGCAATGCAGTTTGTACAAGTGATTGCTTTTTTTTTGTAAGGGAAAGAAATGTATTTATGCATCAGGAAAAGGTCTGGAGGTGAGTATACCAAAATGATGATTTAGACTATCTTTGGGAGATGGAGTTATGATAATCATAATTTTCATGTTTATACTTATATGCATTTTCTGATGTTTTTGATGAAGATCTGTTTGGTGATTTAAAAATCAAATAAATCATTTGATAAGGGTCCTGCTCTTCAAAATATGAACTTTGAGAAATTGCAGGCAAACTGACTGAAAATTCTCTTTGATTAATAAGGTGTCTAATATAAAGATACACGCATCTGAAAACCCAGCTTTATGAGGTAGAATCAGCAATACCTGGGTAAGGAGAGATGAGAAATCCAAACCCCTAGAATGGATACATTCCCATAGCCCAGAGGTTCTCAGATTTTAGCCCAGAGGTCTTACTACATTCCAGAGGGCTGGTTTCTGATTCAGTAGGTCTGGGGGAGAACCGGAGTTTGCATTTCTAACAAGTTCCCAGGTGATGCTAATGCTGCTAGTTTGAAAACCTTTATCCTCAGAGTGCCACAGCCTCAGCCACGCCGCCTGGGAGTCAACGTGCTTCACATGGTGAGGTGCCTGCCTCCCTAGAATGTGAAACGTACAAAGAACCTGGTCCATAAAAAATCACGGGGGCCCAGAGCTTTTGGGGGGGAAAGTTATTTAGACTTGATTTAGCTGTTCTCATGTCTTGGGACCTACTGGAAGGTTTTTGCTTCTTGAATCAGTTTTGGTTAATTGCCTTTTCCTTTAGGATCTTCCATTTCTCTACATTTGGAAATCTATTCTCATTGAGTTGTAGATAATGCGCTCTTATATAAGTATTTAAATTTCCTGCTGCCCTGTGGGTCTGGGCTCACTCTTTTGCTGCTCGGCTCTGGCTGACCTTCCCCATCCCAGCACAGCTGTAGCCAGTACCCCCTTCCAGAGAAGGTGGTCTCCCTGGAGGACCATAACCAAGCCCAGAGGTCATCCCAGGCTTCTCACTGGGCAGTTTAGGATTTTGGGGGGGAGGGGGATTATTCTCAATCTGCTATATTTGGGGCATGGATTGCATGTCCCATGTCTCAACCCAGAGGCACTGTCAAGCTGGGAAGTCCCATTCAGGAACTCTCAGGGCATAAGTGTAGGGCAATTTGCTGGCTCTTTCAAACCTCTCAAACCTCTCATAACAAGTAGTTCCTCTGTTAACCGCATCCACAACAGGGGCTCGCGAGGCGGGTGGCAAGCGGAAAAACACACGAGGAGAAGTATAACGGTTCATACTGGGCTGCAGCCGCGTGGCAGAAAATCCCCCCCCACTTTCTGGCTGACCTGTTGGTTTTTATTAGCACGGATGAGCTCATCTTTTGGCATGCAACAGTGAGGATAATATATTGATACAATAGTGAGAATAACATGTTGATCAGGTTATATAACATACTATGTTATTATTCTTCAAATATCCTCGGCTCCAGGTTTGTTTAGAGAACATTTGCTGCAAGCTAGTTCTATCAGCGACTTTTGGACACAGGCCCAAGGATAACGTGGGAACTGGGGCCGCCTCACTGGCACCAGCAGCCAGCTATCTGCAGCTGGCTGGGGCTGAGTCCTCACCTGAACTGACCAACTGACTGTCCTCACATCCTCTCACGCCTTTCCCCCATCCCACCTACCAACCTCCAGCTCATTCCACAAATTCATTTAACAAGTATTTGTTGATGGCCTAGTATGTGCCAGGCTCTTTGTGCTGGGGACACCAAAGCAAACAAAGTAGACCCGGTCTGTGCCCTGGAGAAAGGGTCCACCTAGCGAGGGAAAAAAAGAACATAGAATACCCCAGGTGAAGCATATTTAATTGCACATTGTGATAATGGCTCTGAAGGAAAAACAATGCTGGCGGGAAGCATTACAGGCTCAGGGGGTTCATAGAAGGCTTTTCTGGGGAAGGGGACCTCTGAATTTGGACCTGCAGGCTGAGTAGGAGTTGGCCAGGTCAAGAAGGGAACTGGGGAAGGTTGTGCAAAGGCGGGAAGTACGGCCTAATTTAGGAGACTGAAAGAGCTCCGAGGGCTGGGGCAGGGAGAGCCAGGCAGGGCCTGAGGAACTGGAAAAGTGGGCAGGGTCCTGTCCTAAGACTTTGGAAAAGCTATTGGAGGGTGTAAACAGGTGAGTAGCAAATTACATGTGCATTTTTAAAATCTACTAAAAGTTCTTTTTGTAGAAGGATTCCAATTAATAAATATGGAAGGAGTAAAGGAAGGAGAGAAATCAGTGTTTCAAAGCCTCCAGTGAATGGGGCGAAGATCATCAATGGAAGAATCTGTTAGTTGAAAGGTGGATGAGGGACTTCATGAAGGAGGAGTCAGGCTGTCATTACCTGAACCCACCGACCAACCTCAGAAACACAAGTCAGGGGACAACCAGACATTGTGTTTCTTCTAATGTGATCCCATAGGAAGCTCACAGTACCACCAGTGAAGTGATTCTTGCCAGGAAAGTTGAACCTGAATCCAATCAAACCTCCAGAGCAGTGCTGCCCAGCAAAACATTTTGTGATACTGGGGATGTCCTGAATCTGCATAGAGGCTAATGTGATAGGGGAACTGAATTTTACATTGTATTTGTTTAATTTAAATGGTTGGGTTTTTAAACTACAGGGTACCATATTCGACATATGTCCATTATAAACATACAGCATAATATTTCCTATAAATAGTGCTCTGAAGCTAACTTTCAATTACAGGAAATAGAGGGGATAGAAGAACAAGCTAAATGACAGCACAAGGATGCAGAAAGACAAAGCCAGGATGCCTGATAGACTATAGGACAATTGAAATGGTTTCTGAACATGCCATTGGCATAAAAAAGAAGATAAGGAGGGACTTGTCTGGACAAGAGACATAACAGCTAAATGTAATGCATGGACCTTGTTCAGATCCAGATTCAGGGAGCTAGTGTAATAAGATAGTTTTGAGACAGAAGAGGAAATTTAATTATGGACTGTTAGAGTCTACCAAGGTGGGATAATAATGTGACTATGTGACTTCAAATCTTAATCCAGATAGGATGAAGGATGCTAGTGCTCTAGATGAGAGTGGGGTCGTGCATTCAGAGAGAAGTGGATGGTTCTGCGATGTGTTTTGGAAGGAGAAACACCCAGGCTTTCTGATGGATTGGGTGTAGGGTATGAGGCAGAGGAGATGGCAAGGAGGATCCCCTACAAATGGGGCATGAAAGGGCCCTCTGCTGAGGTTGGGAACATTAGAGCAGAGCTGTTTGAGGGAGCCACCTTGACATTAGCTTTGGACTTGTGTTTGAAATGCCTTTGAAATTCTGAGGCATGTTGAGTGGTCAGCTGCATGTGGGGTCTGGAGCCCCAAAGAGAGCACAGGGCAGCCAGCTGAGCCCAAGCATTACAGAAGAACCCAGTGTGGGGACTGGTCCTGCTAACCAAGTCCCCAACTCCATACTCCATTTGTCCCAATTCTCCTCCATACCCTAGAGCAACTCTGTTTTCAACAGAAAACACTGAATCTTGACACTTTTGACATGTCAGAGTTATTTTAAAACTTTATCTCTTTTGGGTACATGTTCTGTTGAGTTAGGATGCATCCCTCCATTCCTCCCCTCTTCTCTTACATCAGCAGAAGTATGAGTTGCCTTGAACCTGCCTGCATCTTCTGAGGTAGGCTTATGTTGCCTCATGCTAGGCATGGCAGGCTGGCATCTGCTGATCTAGGGCTGGTCCCTCCTGTTTTTTTGGCATTGAGGAGCTGGTGGTGTCCACTGCTCATGTCACTCTTCCTGATTCCAGCTGCTCCTGGTCCTCATTACTGCTATGGCTTATGGTTGAGCCTCCTCCTTTTTCCAACTGCTCCTGGTCCATTGAACTACTCAGCACTTCCATACTACCCCAGGACTCAAGTTGCATTAGCTATTTCTCCAAAGGTGTGTGGGTGAACCACCCTCAGACCTGTCCCCTAGACATCTCCCCAATCAGGCATGGGATTGTGGTACCAAGTGGAACACAGGGTTCCTCTAGGAAGTGAACAACCTACCTGGGGTTTCCTGCATCTTGCCGGCTACCTGGCCTGGGAGAGTTGGAAGGAGGGGGACACTGGGCCCCTTTTCTGGGATCTAGTCAGTCTCTAAACCTTTCCCACCTCTCTCTGATCTTTCCCAGCTCCTCCTTCCAACTAGGGGAAGGCTTCCTGTGTGGTAAGAACCCATTCCTAATTCTCCTGATTTCTCCTGATGCTGTGATCTATTATAAAGATCTTTTTGTGCAGTACTCCAAGCTTGACTCACTTTTTTTTATTGTTTTTATTTTGAAATAATTATAAGTTCACAGGAAGTCTCCAGACTAGTACATTGAGGTCCCATGTATTCTTCACTCAGCTTCCCCCAAAGATTACATCTGTATAACTACAGTACAATATTAAAGCCTGGCAACTGACATTGACATCATGTGTGTTTCTAGTATATATGGTTCTATGTCAGTTTGTCACATGGGTAAGTTTAGGTAACTGTCACCGTAGTCAAGATGGGGGACCACACCATCGCCAGAAAGATCTCCCTCAGGCCACCTTCATAAGTCACATCCAACCTTTCTCTGGATAAATCATACCCATCCCCTTCCCAAGCACCCCTCATCCCTGGAAACCACTAATTTATTCTCAAATCTCCATACCTTTTTGACTTGCTGCTTTTTAAAAAAAGATTTTATTTTATTTATTTATTTCTACCCCTCCCCACCCTATTGTTTGTGCTCACTGTCTGCTCTCTTTCTGTCTGTTGTGTGCTCCTCTCCTTTTTAGGAGGCACTGGGAATGGTACCTGGGACCTCCCATTCAGGAGGGAGGCACCCAATTGTTGGACCAACTCCGCTCCCTGCTTGTTGTGTCTCTCATTGTGTTTCCTCGTTTTGTCTTCATTGAATCATCTTGTTGCATCAGCTTGCTGCGCCAGCTTGCTGCCTTGCTCGTCGTCTTTAGGAGGCACCAGAACCAAACCCAGGACTTCCCATGTGGTAGGTGGGCGCCCAACTGCTTGAGCTACATCCGCTTCCCTGTCTTGCTACTTTTTAAAATGTAGTTCTGAAAGTGCTAGGAAAGCAATTTTCTTTCTCTCAAGTGCTTGGATCTTCCCAAGGTTCTCACACTATTGCCTGTACTCACTCTTGATTAAGCTGACTGGCACCTTCTTTGTTCTCAGCTGGGTTCTGTCCTCCACACCAGGGGCAGTGGAAGCCCAAGCATCAATGGATGGAGAGCCATGGGACCTACCAGGAATGAAAAATACTTTGGATAGTATTTCACAGCCTTGCTTCCTGGGTGTGAAGTCCGAGTGTTGCCCTTCTGAATTTTGATTTGTGGCTCACTCCTGAAGCCATGCTTTCTTTGCACAGGATGATGGCATACGAGCTGCTCCTCAGCCTCCTTCTGAAACACCTCACAGGCTTTTTGCTGGGTTTCAGTTGATCTGCACTGAAGGAAAACTTGCCTTTCCTACTGACGTGCCCTACGGGGCTCCGCAAAGTGAGTCCTATTTTAAGGCAGAGCGTGATAAACGTATTTCAAATGTGAAAAAATGCCTACCTCATTTCACATGAAGCCATAACAGACAGACAAAACTTCATCTGACTTTTAGAAATTGCATTTGAATTTTTCAACAACCCCTGGAAGGAGACATGGATAGGCCATTTTCTAGTTCATGACCATGTAAAACCAGAGAAGGTGTAAAGGCAGCTTGATTCTAGTTTCAGAAAGCGTTTCAGAAGGCTAGAGGTGGGAAGAACGGATCCACTGCAAAGGAACTTGAGGGATCTTTTTGGGGTCATGGAAATAAACTACATCTTAACTGCGGTGGTAGTGAACTGACTATATATGTTTACCAAAACTCAAACTTTACATTTGAATAGATTAATTTTATTGCATGGAAATTATACCCCAAAGCTGTTTTGTTGTGTTTTTTTGAAATGGCAAATCTTTTATTATGTGTTAAAGTAAAACTACTTTTACCAGGACCATTGTCAAATGAGGATGTGGCAAACTTGGACCTGACAAGTAGCAGAACCGACAAGAGTGATTTCAGGTAAGCGTTTCAGAAAATAATCTGAGCATCAACCAGAAGAGAGGCCCTTAAGGAATGTAATGAGGTTTTGTAATATTTTCACAAAGAACCCCTTTATGATCATGCTGCAACTCAAACATAATGAATGTGGACGATATCTCATCTTCTGAGGGGGGATTTATACACACATACACAGACATACCAAACATACATGCATGCTGTGATGGTTAGGCTAATGTGTCAACTCAGCCAGGTAATTGTGTCCAGGTGTTTGTTCCAGCAAGCAGTGGGCTAATTGTAATACAAGAGCATTTATGGACTCCATCACCAGTGAGTTTACTGCGTGGATGGCTGATTACATCTGCATCAATCAGGGAGATTATATCATCAATGGGCGGTGCTTTTACCCAATCAGTTGAATGCCTTAAGAGGGGAAGTGATTTCAACATTCAGAGAGAATTTCCCAGCTCGTCTTAGGACAGCCAACTTCTCCCAGAAACTCATCAAGGACCTTTCATCGGACTTTCATCGGAGCCCCTGGTTTGCAGCCTGCCTGTGAAACCTGGACTTGTGCATCCCCACGGTCGCGTGAGAGACTCTTATAAAATCTCATATTGTTGACAGATATCTCCTGTTGATTCTGTTTCCTGAGAGAACCCTGACTAATACACATGCTTTTCCTTCTTTGTCATAAGAATTTAAAACATAACCTAAAACTTGTTTCTTAGTCTGTTTTGTTCAAGGTAAGATCCCCATCAGCTATTCCCACCTTATATAGCAATGGCTACTATGGAGGCTGCCAGCTCCACACAATTCCTTCCTGGCTTGCTGTACTTCCATCCCTTTCACTTCCACCAGAGAAAGCATTTCAGAATTTAAGGGTGGGAAGGACTTTATTGAACAATTCTAATGTATATTCAAGGCAATCAACCTATATCCTTAAAACTTTTAACTATTACTCATATTTAGTCCTCACAATATACTTAATCATTTCAAAAGTAGACAAGTCACTGGGGTATGGAGAGAAAGTTTGTCTTTATATTTTTATCTATTTTTCTAATGTCTACTTTCTGTTTTCTAATATACGTATTAGCACAGGAGTACATACATATGATTTCTAAATCTCCATATTGGGGCTGGGTACATGATTTCTTTCTTTTTTTTTCTATTGGTAGGATGCAAAATCAAACATCTTGGAGGCCAGTGGTTGAAGAAGGCTGACCTGGGGTTGGTTCCCAATCTTGGCAAACTGGGGCATGAACCCTTTCTCTTTCTTTTCATTCTACTGAAGGCTTCTGACATATGAAAGCTGGACTGCTCTGTTTACTTCTGGAGAAATCAAATACTGGCACTTGCTTTTTTTTTTTTTTTCCTTAGATTTATTTATCCACGCCCCCCTCACTGCCACCCCCACCCCCACCTGCCCCACTGTTGTTTGGCACTTGCTGTCTGCTCTCTGTGTGTTCTTCTGTGTCTGCTTGTTTTCTCATTAGGTGGCACTGGGAACTGATCCTGGGACCTTCTGGAGTGGGAGAGAGGCACTCAATCTCTTGAGCCACCTCAGCTCCCTGATCTGCTGCGTCTCTTATTGTCTCTCTTCTGTGTCTCTTTTTGTTGCTGCGCCAGCTCTCCACGTGGCCCAGGACTCCTGCGTGGGCCAGCTCTCCACCCAGGCCAGCTTGCTTTTTCACCAGGAGGCCCCAGGAATCGAACCCTGGACCTCCTATATGGTAGATGGAAGCCCAATCACTTGGGCCACATCCGCTTCCCTGGCACTTGCTTCTTACTCCAGTTCATACCTACAGGTTAGGCCCATATGGGGCTGGCTTCCAAGCATCTTGCTAACCTACAAAGGCAATATAAAGTGACTGTGCTACGTGGCATAACATTATATCCTTTAGTAAATTGAGGTTATCCAGGCAGTGAGGAGAACTAATTAAAGTGATCTCTCTGAGCCCCAGCAATTAAACACTAACTAAATACAGCTTAGAAGTTTGGAAAGAGTTATCACAGGTAAATGAAACAAGTAGTTAAGATTTTTATAAGGTTTAGAATTCAAAAACTCCAACAATAATTACAATTGATATTTGTTTAAAGTAACACATTTATAGCCCAAATAGTCCTTAAATTGTACATTTTAAGTTTTACCAACTTCATAAAAATACTTTGAGGACAGCTGCATTCAGTTTCAATTACATTGTTATTTCTTTGCCCATTCTTCTATTTTCTTTCCTGAAAAACTTCTTTCAGATATGGTTCAGGGTAGAATTTATTCTCCTCACAGTTTGTCCACTGCTCTTTAAGCAAGATCTGATGCTTCATGGTCAGGTGCAGTGCTCTGTTTTTTGTTGTTTGTTTGTTTGTTTTTAAATATATATTTTATTTTTATTTTTTTAAAAAGGTATTTCGATTACAAAAATGTTACATAAATATAGGGGATTCCCATATGTCCCACTTCCTACATCTCCCACATTCTCCCACATTAACAACATCTTTGATCAGTGTGGTACATTCATTACAATTGATGAAAACATTTTAGAGCATTGCCACTAAGCATGGATTATAGCTTACATTGTAGTTTACACTCTCTCCTCGTAACATGAAACATCCTGTCATTACAAAGGCTCTGGGGAAGCCTTCTTATGGCTTCTTTTACATCTTGGTTCTCAGCTATCATCTCATCTCGCATTAACCCTAGTTCATTGAACCCTGCAGCATTGTAATACCATTTCTGAATACCATCCAGCCACTGGCCTCATGTTGCAACAGCAGGCCAGCTTGCCATCTCGACCCCAGACCAATGCATTGCCTCCAAAGCTGTTTTTTTTTTTTTTTTTAAAGAGAAAAGTTTTGGAGGGATGAGGTGTGCATATATGGGGATGGCTAAGAGGAGAGGAAAGAGAAACAGCTTAGTAACTGAGAGGACAGCATGTACCAAGGCAGGATGCACCAGAAAACATTTTTTTGCAAGTTTAGATGATTTTACCATCTACTCAAGGGGTTCTTACACAGCTTCTTGTCCCAAAATAAATCCTGATGTTCATTGTCCACCAGCCAATCTTCTCAAAGCTCTAGCAGAATTCACACCTCTCACAAGCACTGAAGTTGTGTGTGATGCAACAAGAATAGGGAATGGTCAGTGTCACTGGTGGGGGCAGGGCTGGGGCTTGGGGTTTAGACTGAGGGTGCAGAGCAAAAAGCAGAGCTCTTTGCTGGAGGAGGAAGACCTTAGGCCAACAATGGAACACAGAAGTCCAGTTAGAAGAATGGAGTTCCATCCAGGGATGAAATGAGCTGGAGACATCCCTTAAGGAAGCCTCAAGGCTCCTTTGGGTAGGGGCTGGATTCTCATCCAGGGTAGATGTTGATGATGTCCCCTGTCCACATGCAAGAGGCTAGGATAGCTAGATCCAGAAGTCCCATCCAGGGAGAGAAACAGGAGAAGCCCCAGAAACCTAAGATGTCACCTCAGCCAGATGGAGGGAACTGGAGACCATCTGGGCTGGGGTGAGGACCAATTCCATGCTGGCCTCCTGGGCTGGGATCTACTCTATCATGGAAGATCATGATCCCATATGTGATCTGATGGTTCTGATGGTGGTTGGAATCCATGCCAGACCCTATCCTATCCAGTGGCTCCACAAGGAACCCCTCAGAACCTAAGAGGGGAGAATGTGGTGAGAAGAAAGGGAAACAGCAGTGTTTGGGGACTTAGAGTGTGACAGAAAGAAGCAAGAAAACCCCCAAGAAGCCAGGGGGAAGGTCAGGGAAGCCAGCAACCAGAAGGTTATTCTGTGCCAAAGAGAAGAAACTGAATTGAGCCAAGCTATACGTTCTACTTTCTTCCTCCGTGAAGTCCCCTATTCATAGTGCTGAGAACAGACCCTGGTGGGGCGAGACAGGCAATTTGTAAACCCAAAGTGTGCCAATTTCCCTCCCACTCCCATTCATAACAGGATGGAAAGTAAGCCAGCTGGCAATTTCTTATAATGTCATACACTCTTAGGTATGTACCTAAGAGAAAATATGTCCATGCAAAGTCTTGCATGCCAATGTTTAGGTCAGCTTTCTTAAGTCACAGTAACTTCTGACAGGACAGAACCCAAATGCCCACCAACTGTTGAGGGCTTACTCTCAGTCGGCCATCCTGCTGGGTGCTGGGGATACCTCTGAACAAAACAGGTGTGATCCCTGAATTCGGTGTCCTCAGTGCTCCAGTGGGAGAAAGCCCCAGGAATGGGCCATGGCAGGAGAGTGTAGCTTGTGCTCTGATGAGACTGTCCAAGGGCCCCTGATCCAGGTCTGGAAGTTAGAGACTGTGGTTGGGAAGGAATGTCCTGAGCAGAGAGAACTATACAGGCAAAATCTTTAGTGAGAGTGGGGTATTTCGAGGGACTGAAAGAACATCACAATGGCTGGCGGGAACACTGGGGTGGTAGGAATGATGAGAAGTATGATGGAAAAGAGAGGTGATAGCCAGATGATGGAGGTGTTCCTAAGCCATGTCAAGACGTTTTTATCTTACCCTGACTGCAATTGGGAGCTGCTGAATTGGTTTGTTAGGAATGACACAACCAGAATTTTATTTTAGAAAGAATTTTTTGGCTGAATAGTAGGTTTTAGGAGGTCAAGAGTGGACCTAGGAAGCCTCATTGGGAGATCATACTGATCTGGTTTAGAATGAGAGTTGCTGGGATGAAGAGAGGCAGATGGATTTTAGAGCTGTTTAGGAGGTGGAGGGAATGCTGGTGATGGTAATGTTTCTGCAGGATTTTCACCAAGGGGCCAGACGTCCCATTTGGCCTGGGTCTTCCATTGCCAAAGTGCCTCAGTTCTAGACCCTGGTTACTTACGATGAGGTTCTACATACAGCATTCATTTGTTGAATTTAAATATTTAAATGCGTCCAATTTTGGTATCCCTGTTTTTGGCATGTGTTAATATTTGGGACATATATGTCACTGTATTAGTCAGCCAAAGGGGTGCTAATGTAAAATACCAAAAATGGGTTGGTCCTTATAAAGGGTATTTATTTGGGGTAGAAGTCCACAGATACCAGGCCATAAAGCATTAAGTTTCTTCTCTCACCACAGTCCATTGCCACGTGTTAGAGCAAGACAGCTGCCGGTGTTTGCCAGGGTTCAGGCTTCTGGGGTTCCTCTCTTCCCAGGGTTGCGTTTCTCTCTGGGCTTAGCTCCTGTTTCCTCCACAAGGTCAGCTGTAGACGATCAGGCGAACGGCTTGCTTCTCTTCTCCTGGGGCCTTCTTTCCAACATCAAAACTGCTTCTCAGAAGACTGCTTCAACTGTTCTTTGCCTTGCCTTTTATATTCGATTCTCCACCCACCAAGGGGTGGGGCTCAACGCCCTAATCCTAACCTAATCATGCCCAGATTAACAGATCAGTTTACAAGCATGATTCAATTATATTTTTGGAATTCATAATTACATCAAACTGCCACAGTCACCTCATGACGGAAGTGGCCCAGGATCTCTGAGCCTGTAGGAGGTCCTAAGTTTCTAGCCTGAGCAACTGAGTGGAGAGTGGAGCCCTCTTTGAAGCAGGGGCAGTGGGAGGAGATGTAGGTGAGAGAGCCTCCAGTAGTGTGTTCTGTCATGGACATGCTGAATGCTGGTGCTTGCGTGGTGGCTGGGGCTGTGCTTCTCAAGCCTGAATGTGTGTAGGAATTCCTTGGGGATCGTGTTTTAAAATGCAGATTCAGGCTCTGCATATCTGGGGCGGGGCCTGAGATGTTGCATTTCTAACCAGTTCTGGGGACGCTGGTGCTTCTGGTTTGTGGTCCACAGTTTGAACAGCAAGACTTTAGAAGGCAGTTGGGTACATGGATCTGGAGCTCAGCAGGGAGGTCCTGGCTGGAGTTATGGGAGCAGGTGTAAGGTGCAGATCACAAACTCTAATTTCTAAAGGGTCCAGGTGTTACCATAGGCAAGTAAAGCAAGGCAAGTGTAAAGTGATAGGGAGGGGGTAAAAGGTGAGCCACAGATTTGAAGGTGTTTGCAATGCACATGACTGACAAAGGACTCAGATCCAGAATATATAAAAAATCCTGCATATCAATAATAACAAAAAAAGAATAACCCAAGAGAAAAGTGACTTGAATAGGCACTTCAGAAAAAAGGATATCAAATGCCAATTAACATATTGTCTTAGTTTGCCTGAGCTGCTATGACAAATACCACACATTCGGTTGGCTTAGACAATGGGAATTTATTGTCTCGAGGTTGTGGAGGCTAGAAATCCAACATCAGGTCTTGACAGGCCAGAGTCTGTTGAATTGTAGTTCTTTGGGGTTCTTTGGCTTTCCACAATCCTTGGGGTTCTTTGGCTCATATCTCTGCCTCTGTCATGTGTCTTCTCTTCTGGCTTCCAGTTTGGTTCAGTCATCTGTATCTCTGTCTAGATTTCCTCTCCTTACAAGGACTTCAGCTACATGGATTAAGGCCCACCCTGATTGAGTTTGGCTTCATCTAAGTAGGTTCTTAGAAGATTCTATTCACAAATGAGTCCACACCTTAACCAATAATAGCATCTTAAAGGTCCTATTTACAAATTGGTTCACACCCACAGGGACATAGATTAAGACTTGAACAAGTCTATGGGGGGCATGATTCAATTCCCAGTACATACAAAATGGTACTTATCCTTACTATTGTATAAATGTAAATTAAAATCACCATGAAGTACCACTATGCTCCCACTAGAATGGCTAAAATTAGAACATCTGATGATACCAAGTGTTGGCAAGAATGTGGAGCAACTGGAATGCTTAGACATGGATAGAAGTGCACATAGGTACAGTCTATTGGGAAAATTGTTTGGTACAGTAGTAATGTAGAAATTATACCTACCCTAGGACCCAGAAATTCCACTCCTAGTTATATGCCTTAAAGCCATAGGGACAATTGGAGACTGGGGTAAATAGGAAAACACCTGCTCTGATCTGGTTGGTTGCTTTTTAGGAATAGGCAATTGTACTAATATTTAAAAAGAAACATGAATGGGATATTATTTTTCAATTATCAGATCATCAAATATTAAAAATATGGATAATCCACTGTTTTAGGGCAGTGGTGGAAAATGGTCATGTTAGGTGAAAGTCATCATCAATTGGTGCCGTCTTTCTGGAGGGCAATTGGACACTGGTGATCAAGGTCTAGCATGTGAATCTGCACACTCCAGAAATTCCACTTCTACGACTAAAATACACTGTTAAGAGAAGCAAGCTGCATGTACAGGAGACTTGGAGTGCAAGGGTGCCCAGGCTGGCATTCCCTGGTCCAGGATTGGCAGGGAAGACAAAGGCAGGGAGGATTTGGCATCAAACTACATATTTCTCTTCTGAGTTCCCAGAAGCTACCCAATCTCCATCTTCCCCCTGCTCCTCCAACTAGGGGTGTGAGGATGTTTTATGATTTCATGAGGCTGCCTGATAAGAGAGGGAGAGAGGTAGGCTGGCAGGTAAGAGGGAAGGAGTTGGAAGGAGATATTTGAAAAGAGGAAATGTGCCCATTTAAATGTTATCTGGAGAAACCAGGAGGGGGGAGAGTGAAGGGGAGATGAGACTCTTGAAAATGATGAAATGAGGGGTTCATTGGTTGATTAATTCCTCCTGGACCCTGAGGTAGGAAGAAGAAGGAATGGAATTAGTTTTGGGTAAGAAAAGCAGATGCTTCAGGGAGAGAAGATAGCCAAGCATCTTCTCTTGGTAAGACAGGGGAGATTTCTTGGATTTGCCTCCTTGAGCCCAGGCAAAATCTTCCCCTTTCTCCAGGGTGGTCTAGATGCATGGCTGGTCCTTCTGGAACCCCTTCCTTTACAACCAGACTTCAAGAAGAGCAATGGCCCAATGCTGTGGGCATAAGCTGCCCACAGTGACTCAGTGCTTGCCATCTGTATTAGTCAGCCAAAGAGGTACTAATGTGAAATACCAAAATGGGTTGGTCTTTATAAAGGGTATTTATTTGGGGTAGAAGTCCACAGATACCAGGCCATAAAGCGTTAAGTTTGTTCTCTCACCAAAGCCCATTGCCACGTGTTGGAGCAAGACAGCTGCCGACGTTTGCCAGGATTTAGGCTTCTTGGGTTCCTCTCTTCCTGGGGCTGCATTTCTCTCCAGGCTTAGCTCCTCTGGTTCCTCCATAAGATCAGTTGTAGACTATCAGGCAAACAGCTCACTTCTCTTCTCCTGGGGCCTTCTCTCCAACATCAAAACTCCAACATCAAAACTGCTACTCAAAAAAAATGCTTCCTCTGTCCTTTGCCTTGCCTTTTATATTCGATTCCCCCACCCACCAAGGGGTGGGGCTCAACGCCCTACTGATGTGGCCCAGTCAATGCCCTAATCATAATTTAATCATGCCCAGATTAACAGGTCAGTTTACAAGCATGATCCTATTATAATTTTGGAATTCATAATTACATCAAATTGCCAAACGGCTATACCATCTTAGATGTCCAGTCTCAGAAATGGAGCTGACCTGAACACAGAACAAGTTGAACACACACACAGGGGTGGAGTCTGCAGGGGTGACAGCCTCAAACCAAGCCCCTTATCAAAGATCACCAAAGAATTTCAGGCCCATGGAACTGGGTACCAGGCTAGTGAGTCTCTAAATTCCAGGAGGGATTATATCAACATGGATGTAAATATTCTAAATAACATAATAGCACATCACATCCAGCAGGGTGTTTTTAAAATTTAATCTCTTCCTTCCTGCCTTTTGCCTTTTTTCTTGTTTAAAAAGGCACTTCCTATCAGAAGTTCACAGAGTCTTCAAGGTTTTCATCATATACATAGGTGAGTATATACACCTATACACTCTCACACACATAAATGTGTGTGTGTGTGTGTGTGTATATATATATATATATATTAAGATTTGGGTCTTTAATCCATTTGAAATTCATGTTTGCACTTAGTGTCTATCTTTACAGTTTTCCATTATGGCTAATCAAGTTTTATTCTATTATCCAATTAATTTCTTAATGATAATATGTCTATTATGCATGATGCTTACTATATGTTTTTTGGCAAATAGTCTTTCGAGGCAAATGCAGTTCCCTTCTATTATTTGCATGATTCACTTTTATTAGGTTTTTGAATTTTGAAATAATTTCAAAGTTACAGAAGAGTTGTAAGAATAGTACAGAGAACTCCCACATACCACTTATCCAGATTCCACCAATTTTTAATATTTTGACATATTTGTTTCTATCATTCCCTCTCACTACTTATGTATTTCCTATTACATTTTTTTCTGAACCACTTGCAAGGAAGTTGTGTACACCGTGTCATTTTGTATCTTGATAATTCATCATGTATTTCCCAGGGACAAGGATATTCTTCTATATTACCACAAAACAGCTTACAAACTCAGGAAATTCAACAATGATGCAATATTGTAAGCTACAGTCTTTACTCTGATTTTGTAAACTTTGGGGGAAGACTATCTTGTTCTGTTTGGCTCCCCAGGGAAGAAGGAAGATTAATGGATAGACATAATGAAAATTATGGTTTTCAACTATATAATATGAAGGCTTCTTTAAAAAATTAAAACTGTCTAGCTATGGATGAAATGATCTTTCTCTCAAAACAGGGGACTCCCTGTTCCTGGGAGTATTTAGGCACAGACTAGATGATTACCTGTTAAGGATGAGGGCAAGGGGATCCCTTATGAAAATGAGCTACACAATAAGCTTCTCTCTGTGTTCCTCTGCAAACCAGGCGACTTATCAATGGTGCACTGGACTTGATTCTCCCCCACCACCACCACCATTTTAGTGTCAGAGTTGGCCCTTTGCATAGCTGAAGTAGCCAACTTTGTCCATAGCATGATATTGAAGCAACCTCAGAGTTCCATCAGCCTGGAAGTGTTTTCTCCTGACATGTCCTAGAAGCAGGTTAGTCCTGAAGTCATAATACTATCTAACGTGTTATGTGCTTATGAAATACTGCTCATGAGAGAGCATTGGCTTAAGTGCTTTGCAAGTATTAACTCATTAAGTCTCGAAAAAAAAAAAAAAATGAAAAAACCTAGAATATAGTTGTTATTATCCCTATTTTACCAATGAGGAATCTGAAGTTCAGGTAGATTAAAATATTGTGTTCCAGTTCAAATGGGTGTATATGGAGATTTTTAAAAATTTGTTCAATTCTTAAAAAGAAGAATAAAAAGGAAAAGAACCAGAACAAATTGTGACCTTCAAGAACATTAGTTTTTATTTACCCGTTTATACCTACTCTTTTGAAGTCGAATTTGGAATTCTTTCTTTTTTTGGTTCCTTTTTCTGTCTCTACAATTCCTGATTTTCTGACTCGTGTAGTTGTAATTATTTTTATTTTAGACACTAACTTTTTACTGTAATAGACAGCACAATTTAGAATCAAAGATTTCCTGGGGACTGTTCTGTGTAAAGCTGTTGAATCTTCCCTGCCACACCATCCTCCTAGAAGACAGCGGAACCACGAGGATGCCCCTTCTTTCCCTGGCCTTGTGGTTTTTATGTTTTTCAGAAATAGTTTACTCCTGGCTACTAATTCCTACTATTCCTTCACATTTTGGCTTAAATGTCACCTCCTCAGAGATGGTTTTCCTCCGCTCCCAGACTATGTCAGGCGCCCCTGTTACCTACTCTCACTGCATCATTCACCTTTCCTTCAAAGCAATTACCACCTTTAATTACAGTTGGGTTTCTGTCCTTCCAGCTAGACTGCAGCTCCCAGAGGGACTCCATCTGTGTCTGTTTTTTCTAGGGGGTGAGGGGATGGGTAAGGACATTCTTTTACAGCCAAACTGCAATGCTGGATACCACTGATGTGAATTCTTATGTGGGCGCCAGCTTTTCTGAGGAGTCCTTTAGGTTGACCCTTGGTCAAAAAGTTCTTTCCAAGGGATGTAGCCTGAACAGTATGTCCCTATTAGTACCGCAGACTCTTCCTTTCCTCTTCCCCCACCTTGTATGAGGAGGTCTCTAATTTAGTCATTGGGCTGTAGAGGTGGTTATCTTGCTTGTTCTTTTTATTGAGGTAACATGTATGTAACATAACATTGCCATTTTAGCCATTTTTAAGTGTAAAATTCAGTGGTGTTAATTACATTTACTATGTTCTACCATCAACATTATCTATTACCAAACCTTTTTCAACACCCCAACAGAAACTCTTTACCCATTAACAATAACTCCCCATTCTGCCCCCTGTCCTGCCCCTGCCAACCTCTATACTACTTTCTGTCTCTGAATTTATTCTAGATATTTCATATATATGGAATCATACAGTATTTGTCCTTTTGTTTCTGGTTTACTTCACTCAACAATTTGTCTTCAAGGTTCATTCGTGTTGTAGCATGTATCAGAATTTCATTCCTTTTTATGGCTGAATAATATTCCATTGTAATATACCACATCTTGTTGATCCAGTCATCCATTGGTGGACATTTGGATTGTTTCTGCTTTTGGGCTGTTGTGAATAATGCTGCAGTAAACACTGGAGTACAAATATCTGTCCGAGTCCCTGCTTTCAATTCTTCTGGGTATATACCTAGAAGTGGGATTGGTGGGTCATATGATAATTCTATTTTTAACTTTTTGATGAACTGCCAAACTGTTTTCCTAATGAGGCTGCACCCTTTTACTTTTCCATCAACAATGCACAAATGTTCTCCACAGCCTCACCAACACTTATGTTCCTTTTACAAATAAATAATCATCCTAGTCATTGTGAAGTGATATCTCATTGTGGTTTTGATTTGCATTTCCTTGTTGGCAAATGATATTGAACATCTTTTTCACGTGCTTGTTGATTGTTTGTATATCTTCTCTGGAGAAATGTCTATTCAAGTTCTTTGCCCATTTTTAAATTAGATTGTCTTTTTGTTGTTGAGTTGTAGGAGATCTTTACATAAATATATATATATGATTTCCAAATATTTTCTCCCTTTCTAGGGGTTGCCTTTTCACTTTCTTGATAATGTCCTTTGCAAAATGTTTTAAATTTTGATGAAGTTCAATTTATCTAATTTTTCTTTTGTTGCATGTGCTTTTAGTTTAATATCTAAAATTCATTGCCACATACAAAGAACTGAAGATTTCTCCCTGTGTTTTCTTCTAAGACTTTTATGGATGCAGCTCCGATATTTAGGTTGTTGATATATTTTGAGTTAATTTTCGTATATACACTGTGAGGTTGGAGTCCAATTTCACTCTTTTGCATGTGAATATCCAGTGTCCTAGCACCATTTGTTGAAGAGCACATTCTTTCCCCATTGAATGGACTTGATACCCTTTTCAAAAGGGTATTAAGATGTGAAGGTGTGAAGGTTTGTCTCTAGACTCTCAATTCTGTTTCCATTGATCTATGTCTATCCTTATACCAATAAGTCTTAGTTTGCCTGAGCTGCTATCACAAATATCACAAACTCATTTTGACTTAAGCAGCAGGAATGCAGTGGCTTATGGTTTTGAGGCTAGCAGAAGTCCAAAATGAAGGCATCATTAAGGTGCTGCTTTCCTCCTAAAGCCTATATATTCTGGTGCTGGCTGCCAGCAATCCTTGGCATTCCTTGGCTGGTATCTCTGCTTTACCTGTCATCCCATGACGATGTCCTATCCTCTCTCTCCAGGTTTCTGCTGACTCCTGGCTTCTCTCTGTGTCCTTCTCCTTATAAGGCCTTCAGGAATCTGGGTGAAGACCCAGCCTCATTCAGTTGGGCCACACCTTAACTAAAACTAACATCTTCTAGAGGTCCTATTTACAATGAATTCACACCCACAGGAATGCATATTATGAATGTTGTTTGCTGAGGTACATAATTTAACCTACCACACAGTGCCACACTGTTTGGATTGTTGTAGCTTTTAGTAAGCTTCCAAATTGGGAGGTGTGAGTCTTCCAGCTTTGTTCTTCTTTTTCAAGATTGTTTGGGCAATTTTGGACCCCTTGTAATTCCATGTGAATTTGCTGATTGGCTTTTTCATTTCTGCAAAAAGGCTACTGGAATTTTGATTGGGATTGTGTTGAATCTGTAGACAGCTTTGGGTAGTATTCATGTCTTATTATTAGCTCTTCTAATTCATGAACACAAGATGTGTTTCCATTTATTTAAATCTGTCAGTAATTTTTAATTCTGTCAGTAATTTTTAAAACTTTTTATTGTAGTAACATACATACAACTCAAAATTTCCCAGTTTAACTACTTTCAAATATACAATTCAATAACATTAATTACGCTTGCAGTATCATTCTTCCATCACCAACATCCATTACCCAAACTTTTGCATCACCTCAAACAGAAACTGTACCCATTAAGCAATAACTCTCTCTTCTCACCTCACCCCCATTCCTGGCCCCTGGTAACCTGAAATTTATTATCTGTCTTTATGAAATTTGCTTATTCTAGGCATTTCACATAAGTGAGAACATACAATATTTGTCTTACTCTGTCTAGCTTATTTTAATAAATACAACGTCTTCAAGGTTCATCCATGTTGTATCATGTATCATAACTTCGTTGCTTTTTATGGCTGAATATTCCATCATATGTATATAACACATTTTGATTATCCAGTCATCTGTTGATGGGCACTTTGGTTATTCCAATCTTTTGATTATTGTGAATAATGCTGCTGTGAATATTGGTGTACAAATATCTGTTCAAGTGTTTTGTTTATATGTTAATTTCCTGATTTTGATAGCTGTACTATGTTTATGAAAGAAAATAATCTTGTTTTTTTTTTTAAAAAAAAAGTGTTTTGTGTATTTTTAAAAAATCATAAATATGTGTTGAAAAGCTTTTTCTACATTCCCTGAGGTAATCATTCTCTGTTAATTTAATGAATTGCATTGTGAGATTTTTCTGGTGTTCAACCATCCTTGCATGTCTGGAATACATGCTATTTGATGATCAATGTATTCTCTTTTAAGTTTATTATTGATTTTGTTAGCTACGATTTTATTGATGATTTATATTTATGTTCACAAGTGATCAAGATTATTATTTAAATAGTACATACTATTTCTCATTTTTGTCTTTATGATTTATCAGTTTGTAAGAATGAAGTGTTAAAATTGGCAAATAAAATTATCAATTTGTTTGCATCTAATGCTGTCAATAGATATTGAGGCTCTATGTTAGATGAATAAATATACGATTGATATAACTCACTGATCTACTTTTTCTTTTATTCATATGTAGTGCCCTCTTTTTCTTGATTTTTCTGCCTTATATTCTTTTTTTTTTTTTTTTTTCTTCAGATATTAAAATCTGTACTCTGCGGTTTTTGTTGTTCATTTTAGTCTTTTGGCATCCTTTCTTTTAAGTATTTCTCTTCAGACAGCATAGTGTTTTTTATTATACCCATAAAATTCTCTTTTGGGGTAAATTTTATACAATGAACTCACTATGTATATTGTTATATTAAGACATATTTCTCTTATCTTAATTCATGTTTTCTGTTTATCATGCTTTCTTTTTTCCCCCTTTCTGACTTCTACTAGACAGATCAAAATTTATTTTCTAGTCATTTGAACACTATATATTTTATTTTTAACCTTCTAGTAACGCATTCATTCATAAATTTAACAAATATTTAAGACTCTATTACGTGCCAGGCATTGTTCTTGATTCTGAGTGATAAGAAAAACTGATGACATGCTTACCTTCATGAAGCTTACATTCTAATGAGACAGAGAAGAAGCAAAAAGTGTAAGCTATAATATCAGGTAGAAGTAAGTGCTATGAAAGAAAATAGAGGGGGATAATAAAAAGATAATATGTGGTGAGAGAGGCTTATTGTTTTAGTTAAGGGAAGGCCCCTCTGGGATGTCCCCCAAGTTATTTAAATCCTACAATGTGTGAAGGTTTTGAACATCACTATCTTCTCCCATAATAAGAGGAGACCTTTCCAAAGGATTCTCCAGAATCCTATCCCCAGTTCCCAGGTGTTATCTAGAATTTGATACCAGAAATGTTACATAAACCACTTTTTTTTTTTTTTTTTTTTAACTATTGTTTATTTAGTTAACAACTATATTTCTAAATTCTTTACTCTCCCTTTGGTTCATATTTCATTGTTTCTAAAAGGATTCCTTCTCATCTTGAGAGAATACATCCTCCAAAGGGTCTGCAAAAAAGAACTAGGTGTGGTAAAGTGTCTGCTTTTGTGTGCATAAAAAAATATTTACTTCCACATTTAAATAATTTCGTTGTACATAAAATTCTGGGTTCAAAGTTCTTCCCTTCTATACTCTGAAAATATTGCTCTGTGCATTCTTGAACTCGGCGGGGCTGTTGAGAAGTCTGATGTCAGTCTGATTCCTTCCTTTATATTTGTGTGATCTCCCTTTCTCTTTGGAAGCTTTTAACATGTTCTCTGTCTTTGGGGATCTTAAGTTTCACCATAACAAGTTTAAATGTGTGTCTGTTTCTTAATCTATCCTGTTTAACATTGTAGGAACCGTTTCAGTATAGGATCTTATGCCTTAATTTATTTTTAAATGGAAATGTTTTATTTTTAAAGAAACTTTAGATTACATAAATGTTACATTGAAAAAAATAAGGAGATTCCCATATACCCCACTCCTCCCCCTTCCACGGATCTTGTGCCTTTAAAGAATTGTGGGTCCGTCTTGGCCATTGTTTTCTTACCTCCCTCTGTTACTTCTTGTCTCCCCTCTGGTACTGATGTTCTTCTATTAACTGTTCATTCCCTGCTCATCCCTTGCCTCTGTGTCCCTTCCTTCCTTCCTTCCCTCCCTTCTGTGTGGGGCTGAATTCTAAATAAATGTTCTTTCCTCTCTTGTTCTCTCTCTCTCTTCTTCCTTCATTCCTGATACCTTCTGGGGGAGTTCTGTTCTCCCAGCACAGAAATTTATTTTTCAACTGAATTAATTCTGCTCTTCAATCCAAACAGTAAAAATTTTTTAGCTCAACAATGCTCAACACTTTCCCTCTCTAGGGATCTATATTATGCTTATTTTAAATTCTCACTGTCTGCTCCATCAGTCCTGCTTTCCCAGCTATCAGTCTTTCACTGTGCTCATACTTCTCAGCAATCTTCCTCTCTGCTTTTTGCTGTGAGTGTGTACTCACTCTCTTGCAGCCCTCAACTTCATTTAGCTCTTCATGCCTACCCAGGGAGGAGGTTGAAAACCTGTGCCGGAGTTTGTGCTCCTTCAGGTGAGTTTTCAGTAAGGCACGGTAGAGCATCTCAAGGTTGCAATCTGGGTTCAACCCATCTCTGATCCTTCTACCCCTCACTTGCAGACCCCTGGCTACCAAATTGCTCAGTGTTTTAACTCCCTCCTCTTCACCCCATTGGTGAGAGAGGGTTTCCCACCCTGTGCTTATGGGGATGGCTGAACACACCACAACCAACACTGGGCAGATGAGATGGACAGCAGCTGATAACTCACGTAGCCTCACAGCAGGGGGAGGAAGACACCGCATACCACACGGGGTCTCACAGGGGTTGCACTTGGGAACAGAGTGAACATCGGGGTGGTGGGAGATAAGCTGGTAGTGACAAGAGGATGAGGTGCTCCCTGTTTCCCACAGGAGGAAGGGATTGGCTTGTTTGAATACTTACACAGGCTGGCAGGGAACTGGAACCAGCTACTGGGGAATAAGGTGGTCTTGTGTCTGGTCCCTTTGATTAGGGGGGCTGTTTGGCCAAGGGACCTTACCCATGGGGAACGAGAGGGGAGGGGTACCTGTGGCTTGGCCATTTGAGGCCCTCCCCATTTCACCAGATGTCAAGGCAGGCTGAATTTTAGGTCCTGCACCACACTAGCTTTAGGTGGTGGTCTCTTTGTAGGGTGGACTCCTCACGGCAATTGATTAGGTGCCAGGCTTCTGGGGGAGGGTGATACCTAGGGACCTTCCAGCCTGCCTGTATTCTTACAGGCACACCTCTGCTTGGGACGGCTCCGTTCCTTTTTCACAAGCAAGTGGGCATGAATTTAGGATCCAAGGTGGTAGGTGGTTTTCTATGCTCTGCTTTCCTTTATTTGAGCGCCCAGAGCTCTGAGCCACTGGTCCTGTCAGCTGCCTCGACTCTGGCTCAAGCTTGCTCAGGCCAACTTAGGGGAGCAAAAACTGCTCACACCCTGACTGTGGGCTCTGGCCCTCCCCAAATCCACCTGCCATTGCCCAGAAAACAGAGGCACTCAATAGCCACTGCCTCCCCTCGATTTTCTTACAGGTTTGTTTTGAGAAGCAAGAACCTCCTCCTCTCCCCCCTGATACAGTATTGGGTTCTAGAAAAGACCAGCCACCCATTGTAACTTTCCTTCTTGTCAGGAAAGAGAAGTCAGGCTTTTGTTGGTTTTCTAGTCTTTGTCCCATCCTTTCCAAAGATTTTTTCTTTTTAATTCTGAGAATTAAAAGAGTTATGTAGAATGTGATATACAGAATATTGTAATAAATATCCATAATCCCCCTTTCCCAAATCAGTAAATATTAATCTTCTCTCTGCAAACATAAATAAAAGAAAATAAACATTTTGAATAGCCCTTGGACTCACATCCCTAGTTCTGTCCCCACACTCCCTTCATTCTTGGAAGCTATGACAAACATACATTTTATTCTAGTGCATCTTAATGGTATTTGTGCACGTGTGTTTAAATTTACGAACACGCCACCATTCTGCATATAGTTCCACTACTTCCTTTTTTAATTAGAGAAGTTGTAGGTTTATAGAAAAACCTTGTAAAAAGTACAGTGTTCTCATTATTAACACTTTACATTAGTGTGGTACCTTTGATACAATTGATGAAAGAATACTATAATTGTACATTAACGATAGTCCATTAATTACATTTGGGTATAGATCTTTTCCAACATGCCACCCTATTATTAATACCTTGCATTAGTGTGGTACATTTGTTATAATTCATGAAAGAACATTTTAATCATTGTACTATTAACTATAGTCCATCGTTTACAATAGGTTTCACTGTGTTGTACAATCCTGTTTCATCTTTTAATTTTTTATTCTAGTAACACATATATGACCTAACATTTCCCTTTTAACCACATTCAGTGGTATAATTCAGTGCTGTTAGCCACACTCACAATGTTGTGCTACCATTATTTACCATCCATTTCCAAAACTTTACCATCAACCCAAAGAGAAATTCTGTACAAATTAAGCATGAACTCCCTATTCCCTCCTCCCACCCGAGACCTTGGTAACCTATATTCTAGACTCTTACTCTGTGAGTTTGCTCATTCTAATTATTTCATCCCGGTGAGATCACACAATATTTGCCCGTTCATATCTGGCTTATTTCACTCAACATAATGTCCTCAAGGTTCATCCATGTTGTCATATGAACCAGAACTTCATTCATTTTTAATAATGAATAATAGTCTATTGTATGAATACAGTATATTTTGTTCATTCATTGGTTGGTGGACACTTGGGTTGCTTCCATCTTTTGCCAATTTACTACTTTCTTTTATCCGTTATCTTTATGTCGAGAAGTAGGTTGATGGGTGCAGAGCTAGTTCGTTCCTTTTAGTTTCTGGGTCGCAACAGTAATGCCATGGACCAACATTTACAAATCTCTTTGTATATATATATGTGCACATTTGGCAATCCTTATCTAACCCAAAGTCATAAAAATTGTCATTATTTTTCTTCTCGTTGCTTAAAGTTTATTTTTCACATTTTGGTCTTTAATGCATCAGAACTTGTTTTGTTTATGGTGTGAGGCAGAGAATCAGTTATTGTTTTTCCAGATGGAAGTCCCCTGTCACACGACTATGTATTATGCAGCACATCTTTGCCCCACTGTTGGTAATGCTACTCTGAGTTCCCATATTTGCATGGTTTCTGGCTTTCTTTCTACTTGTCTAGAAAGACAACTTTTCTCTAGTTGTCTCTTTCTGTACCAACAGACTGTGGTTGTTGTTTTTTTTTTATTTTTTATTTACCAGGAGGTACCGGGAATCGAACCCCGGTCTCTCCATATGGTAGACGGACGCCGAACCTCTTGAGCCACATCTGTTTCCCTGTGGTTTTTTACTTAGCATTGCTTCATGATAAATCTTGATCTGTCTTGGGGAATCTTCTGTCCTTGTTCTTTTTCTTAAAGACTGATTTAGGTTATCCATGTTTTTTTTACTCTTCCTATGTACATTTTAAACTAGCTACCTGAATTCTGTGAAAAATCCTCCTTATGCGACATGGATTGGCGTTGCATTGAATTATGACTTACTTTGGAAGTTGATGACATTTCATGACACTGCTCAACCATGGTTTATCTTTCCATTTGTTCAAGTCTTCGTTGTTCTCTAATGAAGTTTTGTCATCTGCTGCTTAAATTACATCTTTGGCTAGGTTTATTTCTAGGTATACTGTAGTTCTGGTTGCTATTGCAAATGGGATTTAAAATTATTTTTCAATTTCTATTTGGTTATTCCTGCTCTATAGGAATGTCTTTGATTTTTGTATGTTGACCTTGCATCTTACTGTGTTTGCCATGTGCAGGGCACCATTCTAAATTCTTTACATGTATGAACCAAGTAATAGTTGTAATAACCCTATGAGGTACATATTAATAGTATCTCTAATCTACAGCTGTGAAAACTGCAAGAAAATCTTAGATTTTCTACATAGATTTTATTGCATGTAAATAATGACATTTTTTCTCTTTCTTTCCAAAATTTATGCTTCTTCTTTTTTCTTATTTATTTGCGCCGGCTAAAACATATCAAGTAGTACCAGCAATAGCACACATCCTTGCCCATTTTCTCACCTTAATGAGAATTTAGTCTTATGTTTCCCCTTGTAAGATGCTTGCTGGTAAAAGTTCTATTCAATTAAGAGAGAAAATATCTATACTTGGTTTGCTAAGAATTTGTACTACAAATTAGTGCTGAAAATCAAATGATTTTTCAGCAGCTATTTAAGTGAACATATGTCTTTGTTCTCCTTTATTCTGTTAATTAAGTAAATAACACTGATGGATTTTCTAACGTTAAATTACCTTCAAATTCCTGGACTAAATGCACTTGACATTTTCTTATAAGGTACGGCCAGATTTTATTTGCTGATATTTTATTTGGAATTATTTTCTTCTGTTTGTATATGAGATTGTCTTTATTTTTTTCATAGTTAAAAGCAAATGCATTTTATTTAGTTATACTGTATTTTCAGTACCAGCTCATAAAAATATATTTGCAAGCATGTCATCAGAGATTTTTCAGATTGTCAATATATAAGTTGATTTTTATCTATCCTTCTGCCAATACCATGCAGTTTTGACAACTGTAGCATTGTAATAATTTTTAAAAATATACTTTTTATTTTTTCTAAAAGATACTTAAATTACATAAAATGTTACGTAAAAAAATATAAAGGATTCCCATATGCCCCACTCCCCACACCTCCCACTTTTCCCCACATTAACAACTTCTTTCATTAGTGTGTACATTCATTGCAATCGATGAACACATTTTGAAGCATTGCCACTAAGCATGGATGATAGTTTACAATGTAGTTTACACTCTCTCCCACTCAATTCTGTAGGTAATGGCAGGATATATAATGGCCTGTGTCTGTCATTGCAATGTCACTCAGGTCAATTCCAAGTCCTGAAAATGCCCCCATATTACACCTTTTTCCCTCTCCCTGCCTTCAGCACCTCCAGTGGCCACTGTCTCCACATCAATGATATAATTTTTTCCATTGCTAGAATCACAATAAGTCTACAATAGAACACCAGTAAGTCTACTCTAGTTCGTATTTTATTCCCCAATCCTGAGGATTCTGGGATGGTGATGCCCACTCCACCTCTAGATTGTCTTTAATTTTATTACCCTTTGGTGTTCCTTCATGGGGTTTCATATCAGGTTTGTGCTTAATTGAGAAATCATTCAGCAAACAAACAGATAACAAAACCTTTCATCAGCTTTCAGGGGAAGAAGTGTGCAAGGCAGGTGGTCACTGATGCTAGTTCAATTCTTCAATCACATGTGGCCCATTATCTCTGTGCTTCTCTTGGCCTTCCATTCATGGTTGCAAGACAGCCATCTCAGCTCCAGGTGTAACGTCCATGCAAGAAGCAGGAGGAATGGGGGGTACCAGATGGTTCTTTCTCCTTGGCCAGGAAAATAAAAATTTTCCCCAGAAGCTTCTGAAGATGTCTGCTTATGTTTCATTGGCCAGAGCTGTCATATGGGAACTTCTAACTGCAAGGAAGGCTGGTGAAGTGAGTATTTCATTTTTTCTGGCCTCTCTTGGTAGAAGAGACAAGAGCCAAGGGAGTTGAGAGTGAGAGCGAAGTTTGTCAGCCAACAGCCTCGGCTACAGCCTGCTTTGAGTGGTGTCCCATATTTTCGCATGCTCCAAAATAAGTTGCATGAGATGATTCTGTAGAAGTCACCCACAAAACCACCTTGCCCTGGTAATATTTTAGGGGTAGATCTTTGGTTACGCTTTTTGTTTCTTTTTAAACTTGAATGTTTCATATTGTTTACCTTTTCTTGGGGTGGTTATGATCATTTCTGATTTCCTAGGAAGTTATCAACTTTACTGTGCATTTAAAATATAATGATAATAATTGCACATGGTGTTTCCTTATAATTTTAAAAGATCTCACTATGTGAAGCCAAATTCCAAATTTTTTCTTATATGAATGTATGCCTTGCTCACCCCCACACCCCTTATAAAGATTGGCCAATTTATGAATCTCTCTCTTTTTTAAAAAGATTTATTTATTTATTTACTTTTATCCATTTTACTGTCGTGCCCCCCCCACCATTTTTGCTATTGTTTTTGTGTGTGTGTCCATTTGCTGGGCAATTCTCTGTGAATGTTTCCTGTTTCCTGTCCTCTCTTCTCATCCTTCTCCTCCTGTCTTCACCAGGATTCGATCCTGGGAACCTCCGATGTGGGAGAGAGGCGTCTTACTGCCTGTGCCACCTTAGTTCCTGGTTTTTCAGTGCATTTCATCTTGGCTTTCCCTTGTGTCACTCTCCTGTTATGTCATCATCTTGCTGCGTGGCTCGGCAGGGCCTGACGGTGCACTTGCTCACGGGGCCTGGCGGCCCACATGCCTTTCTATATTTTCTCTTTATTTTTACTGGGAGGTCCCGAAGATCAAACACAGTTCCTTCCATATGGGAGACAGACGCCTAACCATTTGAGCCCCATCCGCCACCCTATGAATCTCTTAAAAGAATAAGCTTTGGGTTTCATTGATCAACACAAATGAAATTATAACAATAGAAAATAATTTTTTTAACTTTATTAACTTCTTCCTTCCTTTTGTACTATTTTTTCTTGTTCCTTGTCTAGAGTTTAGAGTTCATGACTCAGTTCATCTATTTTCTTTTGGTTATAAAATATTTCATCTAAAAGTGATGCAAATAAGATAATGAATAACCACCTACCTACCACTACAATTTAGCCAATTTAACAAACTTAATATTATGCCAAAATTTCATATTTTTACTGCTATTACAGTTAAACTGTTTTTGCTCCTCGTCACTCCTTTTCCTTCCTACCTCATTCACTATTCTGAATTTAGTTATGTATCCCTGCCATACTTTTGCTAAACATGTATAGTAACCATAAATAATATATAATATTTTTTGTGTGCAAACTGTCCAGCCTCAGTGCTCTTGTTCCCTTATTTATTAAATATTAAATACCTTAGGAAATGCAAGTTAGGCCCAATGGCAGGCATACAAGTCAGCTGCCCTTGCATTCATTTTGTTCAGAGGAAATTGTTTTGTTAAAAGAGAAAATTAGTTGGAATGGGGTAAAAGTGAGAAGCTTTTGCAGTCCACCTAGAAAATAGATTGTGGCATATGGCTCAGCTGTACATGTCCCAGACAGATAAGAAACTTTCCTCCTGGTTCCTGTGAGCCACTGAAACTGTTTTTTGTTCAACATTGTTGGAAATCCAGGCAACAGAATAAATGTAAGGAGCATACGGAATGTTGCACTACTTCGTTGGCCAGGAAAGGTTTCTTTATTGTGCAGTATGTATTTAGATTTTGCCTTTTAGTTACTGACATTTACCTTTATTAAAATGATGGTAAGGTGAAATAGTGAATAATTAAATGTAATTAAGTTTTATGTTCAGATCTTTTTCATCTTTGATACATGCATTCAAACTTTACATTATGATATCACATTATAAATCTTGTTTTGTAACTTGCTTCTTTCTAAGCACATTAGATTTTTTAAAATATTTCAATGTTGCTATGTATTTCTTTCATTTTGAAATATATGCTGTATAAAAATGCCCCAATTTGTGATTTGTATATCCAGTCTGCTTTTTTTTCAGTAGGTTTTTTTGTTTGTTTGTTTTTTTTTTTTTTTAAGGAGGTACCAGGGATTGAATCCGGGGCCCTGGACATGGGAAGCAGGCACCCAAACCACTCCCACCAGTTTCCTTTTGATGGACATTGAGGTTGGTTTTTTATTTTAACCACTAAAAACAGTGAACATCCTTGTATATGTCTCCTTATATTCATATGTGAGAGGTTCTCTAGGATAGATACTTAGAAGAGGAATTTCTAAGTCATGAAGTATGTGCATCTTCAGCTTTCCTGGATAATGCCAAATTGTTCTCCAAAATGGCTACACCAGTTTATATTCCCACCATAGTGCATGAGAGTTTCCATTGCTCCACATCCACATCCATACTTGCTCTATTGTCATACTCACACTTTTTGCTAATGCGATGTGTATGGAATAGCAATTTATTATTATTTTAATATACATTTCTTCATGATAATGAGCTTTATTTTTGTGATGGTTATGGTGTCCAGTTGTTTGGTCAAGCAAACCCTGGCCTGATTGTTACTGTTTTAGTATTTCATGTATTTAAATCATTAGTCAGTTGATTGCATCTATGGTTGATTGCATCTACAATCAACAGGGGAGATTGCCTTTAGCCACGAGAGAAGACTCATTCAATCATTTGAAGGCCGTAAAGGGAGAGCTGATGATTTCAGCAGTCAGAAAGAAGAATTTCCTTCTCTACTTTGGCCAGCCAGCTTCTCCTGGGGAATTTGTCAAAACCTTCATTGGAGTTCCAAACTTGCAGCCTGCCTTAGGGAATTCAGATTTACCAATCCCCAGAGTCATATGAGCCAAATCCTATAATAAATCTCATAATATTTACATATTTACATATCCAGTCAGTTCTGTTTCCCTAATACAATTATCTTTTCATATATTTATATATCATTTAGATTTTATCTTCTCCAAATAGCCTGTTCATATCTTTTGCTTATGTTCCTATTCAGTTCTTTTGCTTACTGAGTTGTAGCTTCTTTTTCTAAATGCTAGATACAAATTCTCTGTTAGAGATGTACATTGCAAATGCCTTCTCCCTTTGTAGAATGTCTCTTCACTTACTTGATGGTGTCTTTTATTATCTGAAAGCCTTAATTTTTAAAATGTTCCCCTACCCCCCAAGATGGCTCCCATGTCTGTTTGCCCATTGTTTTTTTTGCTCATTGTTTTTCTCATTGTTTGTGCTCATTGTCTGCTCATTGTTTTTGCTCATTGTCTGTTTGTTTTTTCTTTAGGAGGCATGGAGAACCAAACCTGGGACCTCAGGCACTCAACTGCTTGAGCCACATCTGCTCCCTGCTTGTTTGTTTTTGTTCTTTGTCTGCTCTTTGTTTGTTTGACTTCTTTAGGAGGCACTGGAACTGAACCTGGGCCCTCCCATGTGGGAGGCGGTTGCTCAACTGCTTGAGCGCCTCGATTTTAATGCAGTAAAATTTATCAGTCTTATACTTTATGCCTTGTTCAAGAAATTCCTCCATACCCCAATAGCATAAGGATATTTTCTCATTTTTTCTAATGTTAAACATATTTTATGTTAAAAATGTTAAATATTTTTTATATTTTGCTTTTCAAATTTATGCAGTTACCTATCTGGAATTTATTCTTGTTGGTGGTATGACATAGGGAATTACTTTTAAATTTTCCATGCAAATAACCAGTTTTTCCAGCACCATTTAGGGACTAGTCCATTGCTTCCCCAGAAATTTATTACGTTGTCTCTGTGGTATACCAAGTTCCCATATCAGTTCAGGGCTATTTCTGCATTGTCTATGCTATTTCACTGGTTTTTTAAAAACTCTATATCTGATACCAAATTCTCTAAAATTACTATAGTTTCCTAATAAGTCTACATGTTTCCTTACCTTATTCACCTTTATGGACCTTTACTCTTAAATTTTAAGATTAATTTTTGTTACATTTTATCCAGCATTTTTTGTTTCTGTGGTTGGATGCTTGTCCATTACATTTTCTTTCTGATCACTGCTGTATTTACAAAAGCTTTGGATTTTTTTTTTTAATTTGCATATTGACTTTGTAACTGCTCACCTTAATTATTTTTTAATTTCTCAATCTCTTAAGTTTTTAGGTAGAAAACAAATCAGCTATTCATTCATGGGAACTGAGACTATGATGGGAATTTTTCATTTAGTCCTTAAAAGAACTCCAAGGCAGGTACTCTTACTTTCCCCACCCTTTTACAGCTAAGGAAATGGAGGCAGGGTGTGGTTAAGTGTCCATCCCAAGGCCACCAGTTAGTAAAATGATAGTGCTGGCATCAGCCTCCAGGCTCATACAATCAGCCTCCACACCATGCTGTCTCCCTAAAACGATGGCTTTGCATCTTACTTTAAAATATTTATATCTTTAATTTTTTTTCTTGTATTATTGAACCATATCCTCTCTCAGTAAATGACTTCACCTCTTACTTTGCAGAGAAAATAGAAGCACTTATAAGTCCCTAAATATCCCACTCACAGATGCAGCAACTTATCCATGGTTTCATATTTTGCCTCTCTTCTTTTCTGTTATAACCAAGTGTTCTTCCACCTGCCTAAATCTAATTTTTCCCTTTATGCTTTAGACATCATCCCTTCCAACCTAATCTGACCTATTATTTATTATCTTTCTTGCCTCTATTTAGTATCCTTCTCACTCTTATTTTTTTCTCTGACCTTGCCACACAGTATGGTAGAGAAGAGAAAGTGGTAGGGAAAATACATTGTTTTAGTTTCCTTGTTAAAGCAACTACCATGCAGTGGGTTGGCTTAAACAATGGGAATTTATTAGCTCATGGTTTTGAGGCTAGGAGAAGCCCAAATCAAGGCATCATCAAGGTGATGCTTTTTTTCCCCAAAGACTGTAGCATTCTGGGGCTGGCTACTAGCAATCCTTGATCCTTAGCTTGTCACATGGCAATGCACATGGTGGCCTCTTTTAGTCTCTCCCTTCCCTTTGGGGTTCTGTTGACCTTCAGCTTCTTCCTTCCCGTGGCTTTCTCTCCTCTGTCTGAATTTTATTCTGCTCATACAGGACTCCAGTAATAGGATAAAAGCCCATCTTGGTTGAGGTGGACCACACCTTAACTAAAGTCACCTCCTCAAGAAGTCCTACTTCCAATGGGTTCACACCCATGGGAATGGAGTAAGTTTAAGAACATGTTTTTCTGGGGTTCATAGCTCCAAACCACCATAGACGTCAAATCATGATATCCCCTTATCTGGCCCCCTGTCATTATAGGATTGTCCCCAAACAGCTGGATAATTCAATTTTTGTTATTTGATGTATATATAGAACTCAACCCCCCAAAAGAATGCATATTCTTTTTGAGCACATTTGAAACATTCAAAGAGATTGTGCATTTGCTAGGCTACAAAGGGAGCTTCAATTTATTCCACAGAGTCACCATAATTGAGATTTTGATGATAACATAATAGAATTAAAAATTAATAATGAAAAGATTTTTAAAAAGCCCATGTGGCCAGAAACTAAATTATACATTACTAAATAACTCTTAGTTTAAAAACAAAATCTGAAAAATAATACTCTTTATAAATTAACAATATGGAAAATTTGTGGTCAAGCAGCATTTAATGTGTTCTGACCTATAAAGCTGCTGTAATCAGAATTGTATGGGATCAGAGAGTAGTAGGCAAATACCCCAGTGGATTGGGAGCATCCCTGTGGGAACTCCCCACAGGACAAATCCTACCAGTATCACATTCATTCTATCCTGCCATTTGATGCACAATGCTAGAAAACTGCTTAACCAACCAAAACACAGCTCTGGAAACGTACTTTCAGACCATATCCCAAGGACTTTCCAGATGTATTAAGAGTTGACTTTTCTAGCCTGACCTCTGAGACATTGGAGTCTGCTTCTGTCCTTGGTTTATGGTACTCCTGATTCTGAAAAAGAACAAACAACCAACCAGAAAAGCAAAACTCCCTCTGCCTGGACGTGTGTATAACGAGGCTGATGTTTCTCAACTGGGATGGGGCTAGGGAATGGAAAGATGAGATGAGCCAGAGGAGAGTCCAATTTTTCTCTTTATATTGTCCTTCTCTTTCACTGGCTGCAGTGAACACATTATTTCTCTAATTTTGAGGAGTAATTCCATAAGTGATTTCCCCCCTTTCTTTTGGATTTAGGTGCAGGGTTAAATTAATCATCCTCCTAGTTTGAAGCATAGCATCCATACAGAACCTCCCACTTTATTTAATTATTCACTTTCAATTTCCTCCCCCTCCCCAGGGGTGTTCATTCTAATATGTATAATGAATATCCTTTGCATATCGCACTGTTCTGTGGGCATGTGTTTTTATTTTACACGAACCTTAAAGCTATTTTGTTCAGATCCACAAACAAGAGATTTGGGGAAGCGGATATGGCTCAAATGGGGTTTCTTTGGTTCCTACCTTCCCATCGTGCTCTTTTTCTTTCTCAGATTGTTTCTGGATAGTTTTGAATAAAGGCTCACCCCGATGAATACTGAATCTGCCCTGGGTTCATACTTCCCAGGCCTGACACTCAGATGTGCAAAGGGTAATTTTGTTTTCTTGTTCCTAAACTGCGTTTTTATCTTCAGCCTCCGCGTCTGAAACTTGTTCCTATCAAGTTGGAGGCAGCTTGGCCATTGCAGGGTTTCCAAAGCCCACAGGCCTGTGGGTTATCCTTCCAATACTCATCTTTCAAGCCCTTTGACTTTTTCCTCTTCATTCTCCCACAGTGCCCTGCCTTTCACAACCTCAGACGTCTTACCCTAGACCTTGTTATTAACCAGACACATCTTCTCTATTTCAACACCCCGTCACACTGTCTAACACCCATCTCTCCAGATCTCTCCCTCTAGTCCCCGGGCTCAGATACTTCTTCCAACCAACCAGGGTCTTCAATCCACTGCTCTGCCAACTTTCTGCCGCCCCTCCTCGTCCTCAGGTCCTCGCATCTTTCCTTACCCATATTCATTTGCTCAATCACAATAATCCCTCCCTTTGCAACAGCCTCAGTTCCGTTGTTGCCCTTCACCTGCCGTCATACTCGCTGGACGGCTCGCTGGCCACTCCATGCCCCTGCACCTGAGCAACTTAATATGCTGGAGAGAAACAACCCTCAAGGCAGATGGGTCTCGAGTTAACGTATGACTGCTGACCTCAGAGGGCCCCCAGCATGTCCTCAGCTGAGTAGTTTCCTGTCCTTTCACCCTCCCGCTCTCTGAAGGGGCCATTTCATGCCGTCTCTCTTCTCTTCTCACCCCCAGGTAATGATGGGAAGTAAATGAAAGAGCGGTCCTCACCGTACCCACCCCCACCACCAAAGCTGCCCACCTACCTGCTGTGGTGCCTGGTCTTCTGTTTCCTTCTGTCACCATGGATGACCGGCTCTTGTCTGCACAGCAGCACCTCCACCTTGCCTGACCCCACCCCCACTTCCCGCTCAAGGATGCTACATCTGCCATCTGACTTTGTCTCCTCTCTCTGGTGCCTTTAGTTTCTTCTGCTCTACTGGATAAGTCCCATTAGTATACAAATGGGGTGTAATGTCCCCCATCTTAGAAAATAACCCTCCTTTGATCGCAAATGCCTCTCTTCTACTGCCCTCCTTCCTGTTCCTCCTGAAGGAGTCATCCCACCTCCCCATCCACCTCCATTTGTTCTCCTCCTATCCTCTTACATCCACTCCAATCAAGCTCTCATCCTCACTACCTTCCAGAGCTGGTTTTGCCCAGACCACCAGTGTTCTCCTCAATGCCAGTGGCCAACCCTTACTCCTTAGCTTTCTGGACCTGTGCATGGTAGTGGGCAGTGTCTCCTTCTTCATTGGCTACTCCTTCTCAGTCTTGCCATTTCCTTCCCAAACTTCCAATGCTAATCATTACTGGGCTCTGGGAGTCAAGGCTCAGATCTCTCTTCCATCCAAATTCACCCCAAGGGAATCACTCAGTCCCACTGTTTTAACTATCATTATGCTGACGACTCTCAATTTTCTTTCTCCAGCTCCAAAATCCCCTCTGAACTCAAAATGAGTGTAGTCAATTATCTATCTGACATCTCAACTTGGATGTCCAATGAACCAACTTTAATGTGGTCCAGAACCAAAGTGTTGATTCTCTCCTTCTCCAACACTAAACCTGCTCTTCTCACCATCTGCCCATTTCCAAAAATGGTCATTGAGAGTGTCTCAGGTCCTCAGAGATCAACACCTTGCTGATACCCGTGACTCTTCCTTTTCTGCCACCTCACCTCCAATTCACTAGCAAATCATGTCATCTCTAATTCTGAAATGATCCAGAATCCAGTAGCCTTCTTCCACCTCCTTGCTACCACCTTGGACAAGCCAGTATCTTAGTTTGCTGAAAGCTGCTGGGAGCAATATACCAGAAATGGGATGGCATTTATAATGGAAATTTATTGGGTTAAAAGCTTACAGTTCTGAGGCTGTGAAAATGCCCAAGTCAAGGCATCATCAGAGATGCTTTCTCACCAAAGGTCAGCTGTTGGCAATCCTGGACTCCTTCCACATGACAGGGCACATGATGGAGGCATCTACTTCTCTTCTGGGACTCATTGCTTCAGCTTCTGGCTGCTCCATCTGTGGCTTCCTCTCTGCTCCTGTGTTCCTTCTCCCCATCTCTGCAGCTTTTTCTCTGTGTGTCTCTGCTTTCAGTCCTCTGTTTATAAAGGACTCCAGTAAGAGAACCAAGACCCACCCTGGGTCATGCCTCAGTGAAGCAATCCAAAGCCCCTCCAACTGACTCCAATCAAAGGGTCCCACACCCTCAGGAATGGATTAGCTTTCAAGAACATGATCTTTTCTGGGATCCACAAAAAGCTTCGAACTGTCACAGCCAGCATAATCACCTTGGAATTGGTCTTCCTGCTTCCACTCTTGCCCCCTTACATTCCCTCTTCCACAAAGAATCCAGAGCCTATTAAAATGCAAGTCAGACCACGTTGTTCTTCTGCTGGTTTCCATTTCATTGAGAACAAAGGTCAAAGCCCTTCTGCGACGCCCCATGATGCTGCTCCACTGCCTCCCTGCCCTCTTCTCCTCTCCCTCTTCCTCCCTCACTGTGCTCCAAGCACACGGGCTCTGTGTTCTTCTGCCCCTGCCAGCTGAGTTCCAGACTTGGTGGCTCTGCCCTTGCTCTTGTTCCTGCCTGGAGCATTTTCCTCCAGACCTCCCAGTCTCCCTTCCACATTTCTTCTGGACCTCTGTTATCAAATGTCACCTGTCAACCAGGCACTCTTGCCCTGCCACACTCAACCCTCGCTGCACGGTGGCATCTCATTAGCACCTGCCATATTTGGCTTTTGTTTTCAGGAGTACCTGTTGTCTGTGTAAGCTTCCTGGAGCCTTGTTTGATTGGTTCACAGCTTTATACTAAGCCTTTAGAACAGTGAACAGTACATGCTGGGTGATCAATAAATAAATCATTGTGAACCTCCCTAGAAGCCACACTTTGCTTGTGAGCCCCTCAGTAGTTCCCCTCTGCCCCCCAGACTGCCCTGCTCTCCTTGCGAATCTCATGTCTCAATATGTCAGCTCTTCCCCCTGGAAGCCAGCCCCAGTGAGCTTCTTCCAGTCCTTCTAAAGAACAAGCTGCTTGCCCCCCAGGGAGTTTGCACAGGTAATTTCCTCTTCCTGGAATGTTCTTTGCCCTCCCTTGGCCATTAAGACTTCAGCTTAGCTATCACCTTCTCCAAGGAGACCCCCGGCCCATCATCTCTACATCCAGGTCAGTGTCCTTTTACTGTTACAAAGACACACTCAGTGCTTATTTGCCTAGTCTATGAATGAAACTTTATAAGCCTCAGTTTCCTCACCTGCAGTTTGGGCACAGTAATAACCACTCACTTATATAAGAGGAGGAGTTCCCAGAACACAGCCCTCATCTTTCCCTGCTGACTGCACGGTGTGGCCCCCAGTCTAGAACCTCCCTCAGCTGCCCGGGTGCTCCTCATCCATCCCGTCACCTCTGCGTCCTCCATCCACCAACGACTTCCTGAGCAGGCCCTGTCTCCTCGCCTTCTCACCTTCTGTTCCCTCTGGAGCTGGCATGTCGTCTGGAACTGCGCCACTGGGCAGTTGCACAGAACCAGCCCTCCACATGGTTTTAGGCCCCTGGGGAGGCCGGACAGCACACGGAAGCAGGTCTCTGTGGCCCCAGGCACAAAAATCAGTAGCATTTCTGTACACCGATAATGAACAATCTGAGGAGGAAACCAAGAAAAAAAATCTATATACAATAGCAACTAAAAGAATCAAATACTTAGGAATAAACTTATCTAAAGCTGTAAAGGACTTGTACACAGAAAACTACACAACATTGTTAAAGGAAATCAAAGAAGACCTAAATAAATGGAAGAATATTCCTTGTTCATGGATAGGAAGACTAAACATCATTAAGATGTCTATCTTACCCAAATTGATTTACAGATTTAATGCGATCCCAATAAAAATTACCACAACATTTTTTACTGAATTGGAAAAGCTAACTATGACGTTTATTTGGAAAAGCAAGAGGTTCCAAATAGCCAAAGACATATTGCAAAAGAAAAATGAAGTTGGAGGAATCATACTACCTGACTTTAAAACATACTGCAAAGCTACAGTGGTCAAAACTGCATGGTATTGGCACAAGGATAGACATACATCTGACCAATGGAACAGAACTGAGAGTTCTTATGCAGAGCCTCGCATATATGGGCAACTGATATTCAACAAGGCCACCAAGCCCGCTCATCTGGGAGAGAATGGCCTCTTCAATGAATTGTGCTTGGAGAACTGGATATCCATATCCAAAAGAATGAGAGAGGAACACCATCTCATGCCTTATACAAAAATTAACTCAAGATGGATCAAAGATCTAAATATAAGAGACAACGCTCATCCCAAGGAACAGAGAGAGTCTGCAACTGCAAGCAAGATAGTCCCATCCATCTGCCCCAATGGGATCTAAGCCCCCCCTCAATTAGAGACAGAGGAATGAACAATGGACTAGAGTGGACTTACTGTTATTCTACTATAGACTTATTGTTATTCTAGCAATGGAAGAACTTTTATCATTGATGTGGAAGCAGTGGCCACTGGAGGTTCTGAGGAGAGGGAGAGGGAGAGGGAGAGGGAAAAATAGGTGTAAAAATAGGTGTAATATGGAGGAATTTTTGGAACATTAGAATTGTCCTGAATGATGTTGCAATGACAGATACAGGCCATTATATATTTTGTCATAACTTACAAAATTGATGGGACAGAATGCAAACTATAATGTAAACTATAATCCACAGTTAGTGGCAATGCTTCAATATGTGTTTATCAATTGTAACAAATGTACCACATTAATGAAGGATGTTGTTAATGTGGGAAAATGTGGGAAAAAGTGGGCATATGGTAATCCCCTATATTTTTTATATAACATGTATGTAATCTAAAGTATCTTTAAAATTTTTTTTTAAGTATTTAAAAAATAGCATCTTCAAGAAGTCTTATTTACAATGGATTCATATCCGTAGGAATAAGACTATGAACATGTCTAAATTGGGTACATAATTCAATCTCCCACACCTCCCCTTCATATAACCCAGTCCCTGAATTTGGTAATCTGGCACTCAGATGACTCCTTCCAGCCCAGATCTCTTACCTCTACCCCATCCCCACAGGCCCAGACCCCAATACCAGCCCCTTTCCCCCTGCCCTCCCTGCAAAACTTGCCATTGCCTCTTTGGGGTTGATTAAGCCTCTGTGTATTCCTCCACCATCACTCAGGATTGGGGTTCTGGTGAAGACCCAGTGTGCATTCTGCCCAGAGTTTTGAGTGAGATGTGCCCGGGTTTGGTTGCAAAGTCCTGGGATCACCTCCCTTAGTAGGAGGGAAGGGCAAATAGGATTCAAAGGGTGACTTTGCTGTCTTGCTTCTGTGCCTTTGCACATGCTGTTTCTTCTACTTGGAATGCCCTTCCTGTCTCTACCCCATTCGAACAATCCATCCTTCTAAAACCAGTTTAGGAATTCCTCTAGGGAAGCCTCATCTCCCCTGGTCTGGCTGGGAGGCCTCTTTCTGTTCCCCAAATGACCTTTCGTTCCCTCTCTTGGCACTTGCCACGTGGAACCTCAATCTTGCTCTGTGTAATGGCACCTGCCTTGTGGGGCCATCACCAGGATTAAGTGAGAGATCCAAATAAATAACAGTAGGTTTATATTGTCTAATAATAATAATAATAATAGCTTGTCTATTACCTTGCATGAAAATGACTGGATATCTTTTCACCAAATTCAGAGGGCATAATTAGGATAGTTTGAGTTAAAATATTAGTTATGAGGCTCACGCAAGATTCAACTGAGGACCCCTAGGAGACCTTAAAAGCAAAGCAGATGTCCCCCAGGGCAGTTCAGATGCTGTGACTGCTAATCAAAAGAGCAGTGTCTTTTTTGTCAGAGGATGGTGAACTGACTGAAAATGTTGGTTTAAAATCAAATTCACAAGGGCATATTGACGTGTCAGGCATTCATTTGCATAGAGCTGCTTTTCATGTGGAAAACCCTACCTCTGGGTCTCCAAGGGGCCAGAGCAGAGGTTTATTTATCTTAAAGTGCTGATAATGCCAAGCAACTCCAGGAGACCATTAGCACAGTGCTTCTTATCCATAAACACTCAATAAATGATAGATATTACCTTTACTGTTGTTTTAAGGGACCTATGAGGGTAGGGTAGAACCTTATCAGATCTCTACAGATTCAAAATCCCTTCCACTTCTCCATACTTACTGCTTGTTCAGACATCCAATTTGCCTGAGTACCTACTGTGTGAAGGCTCTGGACTGGGGCTGGGGTTTGCAAGTCGGCTGTGAGAAGAGACCCTTCATGAGGGGGGTGACCTCTTGGATGCAGCATCTTTGGTGATGAGGTAGGGATGGGAAGGAGGGGGCCAATGAGAGGCCCTGACTCCCAGCCCAGAGGACCAGTCTGGCGTCATCTCCTGATCCATTTAGAGATTGCTAAGAAGCATCTTGTCTGAAAATTCTCATGCTCAGCCTGTAAAAACTGAAACCAGAATCTTCCCTCAATTCTCAGTGCTCCTCCTGCCTCCCCATCCTCAGATGACACAGCACCTTCTCTTGGCCGAGCAAACTGGGAGACTCAGAGTCCACCTTCATGCCTTCCATCTTCTCATCCCTCACATCCATTCCAATAGCTAGTCTTGTGGAATCTCTTCCAAAACAATATCCCTTATTGTCCTGCTCATTTCCATGCAGCAAGCAGGAGAAAGTAAATTAATATCATGCCTGAGATACAGGAAGAGAAAAGAGAAATGACGCACATGAAGAGGACCTGGTGTTACCAATCAAAACAGGGGGTTCTCTGCCGGATGCACTTAAATGAACAATTCCTGAGACACTGGGGTTTCAAAGAGGGAAAGTTTACTGCTCAGTGCAAAGCAAGGAGATCAGATGTCTATCGGCCTAAAATCTGTCTCCCCGAACTATAGTGGTTCTATAAATCTATCTATAGATTTATAGTATCCAAAGACAGGCAGGTTTGTGTTAATGAGTTTAGTGGCTCGAGATGACAAAGTTAGAGACGATCTAATTATTGAGCATGCACAGATTGAGCACATGCCTAGTAACAAAACGTATGTAAGAAATTGGCGGTCTTAAAATGATGATGGGTGTGATTTTTAGTATTATAATGAGGAATAGCTCGCTTACAGGTTAAGGTTTAAGCTACTGTGCGTGTCAGGCAGGCCAGTTTTGGTTAGATCTAGCTTCTTCTAGTAAGATAGTTTAGGAATTGGGGTGGGTTAGTTCTGGGCTGCTTCAATTTTCTTCATTCATAAACATTAGGAGGCTGTCTAGTGATCATAAGACTCAAAAGTTGTAAATCAAAATAACAGGGTGCAGGCAGGGCCAGTCATGAGGGTTTTACAATCACAAGATAAAGGTTACAATCATTATCAAAGATCAAGGCATCTGGGTTCTAGTTCAGCAAGTTTCAGTAATTTCAGGTATTTACTTGTGTCTGTTCTACAATATATTATAAAGTAAAAAGACATCTACATATAATGATTCGGTAATCATGATCATTTGTTAATTCTTAACTCTCCGATTACACTGGTAACAATTGGAGCTTCGGAGTGTTCATCTTAGACTTTATCATCTCTTGCCTTGCCAACAGAAATAAGAGGTAGTGGTCTTTAAAATGTAGAGGTGAAATTATTATTTGTCAGTGATATCAGGGTGGAGATAGCTGATTGTCTCCTACTAGCCCTTCTCTCCTTTCTTAGCTACCAAATCTTCCATTTTTAGCTGGACACATGGGCACCTGAGAAAAGATGTTTTTCCGCCTTCCTTGCAGCTAGGTGTGGCTGCATGGTTCTAGCACAGGGAGGTGAGCTGAATCATCTTGTGGCAGCTCCCAGGAAACTTTCGTGAAGACATGCTCTCAACTTTTTCTCCTTCTCCTCCTTCTCTTTTTCCCCCTCCTCCCCCTCCCCCTCCAACCTTCTCCTCCTTCTCCTTCTTCTTCTCTCTCCTACAGCCTGGAGTATGTTTTGTTGTCTGCCTGGAGCTACCCTTCTTGCACTATGAAGATGAGGGTCACACCCTGGAGAGAGTGAAGATGAGCTGGAAGCATCTTGGTGACTTTGTGGAGAGCCCACCAGGCTCGCCCAGGGCTACTTTCTTTGCATCTCTGTTTTGTTTAAGGCACTGTCATTTTGGATCTCTCTTTATTATTTTTTTATTGTTATTTTATATATTATTATTTTGCAGCCTAAGGTAATCCTGAGACAGAGAATAAGTGGAAAGCTACTTATGATTAATTGAGGGCCTCCAGTTAAGTGACTGAACACAATAGAAATAATCAAACTCAATAGTTTTCCTGAATAACATAAATCACCAGTTAGATGGCATCTTTGAAGAAGACCATATTTACAATCGTGATAGAAAATATAACAAAAGTGGGAACGATAGTTACAAGTGAAATTAGAAGCCACGGAGCTACATTTGATTCTGCTCAATGGGCTGAGAATATATTGCAGTCTGCCTTTCCCACACCAAATCCACAAAGTAATTTAAAATATACAAGAAATTGATTAAACAAATACACACTCCCAAACAAGAACAACACTTGGTGAGCCAGAAAATGTGTTGATTCCTTGAAAGAAAGGGAAAATCTAGATCAGTTTGCAGAGGGAAACCACTCCTAGGCAGGACTTGAACAAGGGAGTTATGCCCTAGAGCATATGAAGACTCCTCCAGCTTGGAGGAAAGCCGCTGCCAAGGAAGAAAACAATCGATAAAATAAATGTAAGAACTTTGCCCAAAGAACCAGACTTAATAAAGCAATCAGAACAGGAAATTTTTTTTGTAATACTGCAAAATTTATGCCCTCAGAGAAAAAGGAAGGCTATCACACACTAAGAATTAGTGATTATGAAAAAGAACTAATTAGAGATTTTGGAAATTTAAAATACAGGTTATGAGGGGTGGGGTGGGGGCTCCCTAGTGGGCTACACAGCAGTATAGAACATGCCAGAGAGCAGGGAAGTCGCAGGAAGGAAGCCAGGGTCTTGGGGAGGCCACAGCCAATGGCCTGCTCTCATGCCTATCAGTCAGATCCACCTCCCACGTCTGGTCTTGATTTCTGTATCATTCAGGGGACTTGCCGGCATACAACAGAAGCCACCTATGGCTGATTCAAGCAGAAAAGGAATTCCATGAAATTTCTAGAATGCATAGCTCGTGAGATTACCAGGGAGACTGGGGAGCCAGGCTTGGGGAGGGGCAGGCCTGGGGGCAGGCAGCCGTAGTCAGCATTTTGCTGTGACCTCGCAGGACTGGTTTTCGCCCTTCTCTTTTCTCATAGGAAAGCGTTCCTCCTCCCAGACAAAGCTAATCCTGTTCTCTTCCCTCTTTTGCTTAGGATGTAGAGTTAGTGAATCACTCCTTCTTTTGGCTGCTTCTGTTGGCTCCTTCTCAGCAATAAAACCCGCCCAAGTCCCTTCCATGGAAAACCCATCCTGCCCCAATCTCCATCACTTCTAGGTTTTCCTCTTCCCTTTATGGCCAATCATCCTGAAAGCATCAACCACTGGTCTACCTGGAGACTTTACCTCTCACCCTGCTCCTACCTGTCCATCTAGAGCTGACTTCAGGGAGATGGTTAGCTAGAAGGAACCCAGGCATTTAAGCCGTGGTGTTTTGATTGTTTTTGGAGATCTACATGGAGGGAAATGAACCCCCAGATGTTGACTCCTGGAATCTACTTGTACAGGCACCTACATACCTTGTGTATTTTACTGAATAGAATATCTCGAATACAGAAGAGGACTTGCTAGGGCAAAGAGTTTGCAAATTTTAATTAGATATATTCATCTCCCCAAAGTTTGTACTAATCGATATTAATTCCATCATCCATAATACCCCTGGGTATTTTTAAGTGTTTTGAACTTTGCAAACATGGTAGGTGAAACATGTTAAACCGATCCCCTTTCAAACTGGCTTTTAAAAATTATTAGGGAGGTTGAACATGTTTTCATATGTTTAATGGTTATGTTTCTCTATTTATTAGGTGCATACAAGTTGGGAAATTTAATATCTTTCAGGTAACGTGTTCCTTTTTTAATATGTACTGATCCTCTTTATCCCTAATAATACTTTATTGGTGTAAAGTCTCTTTTTGATTGATTTTAATATGGTTACATATTAAATTAGATTCTCTAGGGATGGAACTCAGACCTCAGAGTTCTTAAACTGCCCCCAGGGGATTCCAACCAGATAGAAACCTCCCCTGCATCCTTACCTGCTCTGACCTCAGCTACTGACGACATGTTGGTGCACTACTTGTTATCACCTCGTGTAGCCCAAGTGGTGCAGGCCTCACCCTTGGGAAGCTCTGGTATGAGGCACCAGGCACCCAAGAAGATGCAGGGAGCCTTAGCCCACGGGCTGGGTCCTGGGGGTTCCCACCTTTTCTCCCCTCCCCTCCCCACTGGTGCTATCTGAACTTCAGTAGGAGCCGTGGTTGGCCTGTGGACTGCTGAGAGCTGACACTCCCATAAGCTCCCTCAGGTTCACCTGGGGCTCAGCTCAGCCCCTGCATTGTCTCCAGGCTTTTGATAAATGTGTGTAAATCACCAAGAAGTGCCCCTTCCCTATCTCCCTCCTGCCTTCTCAATTCCTAGCACCAATATTTTCCTTCCTCTCCCCACTTCCTTCTTCATTACAAGTTCCATTTCCTCACTAAAATATACTCTTTTCCTGCATGTAGTACCTTCCTGTTTATCCAACCCTCACATCACGACGAGAGCATTCCTATTACTGATAAATAACCAATGTCCATTGGGAATGCGAGCAGCCCTGGGTGGGCATCTTGCCTGCATCAGCTCACGTGAGTCTCACCTTGTGAGGAAGGCACTATCCCTGTTTTCCAGATAAGGAAGTTGAGACCACAAAAGGTAAACCCAATACCCCCTCTGCAATTTAGGCTCCAGCCCTTCCAGATCAGATGCAAACTCTCCATCCTGTCGCATCTTGGCTTAATTGGAAAATACCAAATCTGATTAGGTTCATTCAACTCAGATGAGAGTGATAAAGAGAAAGCTCTTCCTGGTCATGTTTGTTCATCCACCAGGGGGGATTCCAGGCAGAGGAGACAAGTAAAGAGCTTCGGGGGCATGTGTGTGTGTGTGCCGGAGAGGAGAGCCTGTTTGGCACTCCTCACATCACACCTTGCAACTGACCCTTTCCTTCCAGAAGGCAGCAGCGTCTTGGTTCTTTGTAAGAAATGGTGTGGAGGTTAATTTTATGGGTTGATTTCAGTAGGTTATGGTGTCCAGTTGTTGGTCCATCCCTGGCCTAATGTTCCTGGGGAGGAAGGGAGTATTTCATAGGTGGGGTTAGCATCTATGACAAGATGACTTTAACTAAAGGAGATCACCCTCAGCAAGGTGGGTGGGCCTCGCCTCATCAGTTGGAGGTCTTAAAAGCAAGAATGAGTTCTCAAGAATCAGCAGCAATTCTGCCTCAAGACCACACCCACCTGTCCTCCCCAGCCTCCCCATAGGCTCAGATGGAAGACATCATCATTCCTTTTAGAATTTCCAGCCTCCAACCTGCCATATGGAATTTGGACTTGCCAGCCCCTACCATCACGTGAGCCAATTCCTTATAATAAATCTCTTTATATATACACACACACACAGGTATCCTGTTGATTCTGTTTCTCCGGAGAACCCTGGCCGACGCAAGTGCTACGTTTCAGATCTGATGGTTCTGACCCAGTCTAGCCGGAGCTGAGCTTGGTCTGCATGGCCCAGAGTCAGTCTGGCCAGAATAAGCTGGCCATGGGTCATCTCCATTTGGCCTCTGGAAACCCCGAGGAGCTGAGGCTGGCCGCCTGCGTTAGTTGTCCCGTCCAGCCCTGCTGTTCCTTTAGGTCCGTGACAGCCTGCAGGGAATTGGCCATGGTCCTGTCATGCCAGCCCAGCCCAGGCCCAGTGGCTCTGAAAACCTGACATATTTGGCCATGTCTGATTATGTCTCCTCCTGAGTCCATCCACTCCCTGGAGGCCCCTCTGCATCTCCCCAATGCCCCTCCAAACCCACAGTGACAGCCCAGGCCGGGCACAGCCGTGTCTGACAGGTGCCTTCACCTCTCTGACCCCTGCTTTCTGTACCAGTAAAATAGGTTGCAACTAGAGCAGCACCCCAGGATTGTGCCAAGAGCTCACTAACGTCACCTTAGCAAAAGCCTGTGCTAACAGTGCCCCTGGCTGTCACCGTGAGCTACTCCCCTCATTATCCCCGCAGTCTCTGATCTCTGGGTCTCATCCCTCCCCAGTGAAGGGTCCCTGGGGGTGGGGTGGGGGTTTCTGATGTGCTGCCCTGGAAGAAGAGGGGAGGACACACGTGCCTGCCTGCCACACATCTGCGGAGCTGAGCTCTGCTAAGGGCCGCTAATGACCTGGCAATTATTTTTAATGAGTCCGTCTCTCCCTCAGGCCATGAGGCCCGGGGCAGAGGCAGCCAGCAGCCACAGGGAAAAGTGGGGCTGTCAGGATTCCGGGCTAATGGGTCAGCACCCATTTGACCAGACCCCACTTCTGCCTCCAGGAGCTGCCTTGTCCTGGTGGTTTGAAAGGAAACTTTCTATGGCTGTTGTGAAAGGAAAAGCAGGGCCAGTCACCATTAGATAAAAAATTACTCTAAAAATAAATACTCCATAACAACGAAACAAAGGTCGGGGCGAGCCCTTGCCCAGGGTGTGTGCAGTTCGTGTCCTGCTGTGAGCGCACCCCTCACCAAGCCTGGGGGACCTTCCAGCCAGACGAATGCCGATTTGCTCTGAGCCTGACATTTATTCTCTTCCCTCAAAAATAAAATAAAATAAAAAGGATGATTAACAAGTATTAGGAAGGCCTTTAAGACAACAGCAGCAGCATTAGAGTCTTTCTCCGGCAAAGAGGCAAAGAGATTCGCTGTTACTTGACTCAAAGAGATTCACTGTTACTTTGTTGCTTGTATCCCCATGAGATGATGTAATATCAGCTTTGAGGGGCTGAAGAAGAGGAAGCAGAGAGAAGGGAAGTAAGTGCTGGTTCTGATGGGGAGTTGGGCTCAGTCTGGAAGGTGGAGGAGGTGCAGAGCTGGCCTTTAAAGAATGAAGGGGATTTCCAAGTTAGGAACCAGGGGCCAGAGCCACATGCCCCGAGGAGAGAATGGTTAGCAACCTACCTGGAGGCAGGCAGTGGTCTGTGGGCCCTGCAGAGGCTCCTTGGCGTGGGAGGTGGGGAAGGAGGCTGCAGGGGATTGCAGCTGCATTCCAGAGCAGGCCCTGATGCATCTGGAGCAGAGCCATTTGGTCCTGCTGGCATCCTGGAGAGACCTTGTAGGGGCTGTGGGGGCTGCGGGGTGGAAGGGGCGAGGCTGGAGCTGCAATCCAGGCGACAGAGGGCATGGAGATGCTTTAGAGGCAGAGTGGGAACATCTGACACAGCGAGGCCCCTCTCCTTCCTCTTTGCTGGCAGCTTCTGCCTGGCCCAGCTCCAAATCCCTACTCATCCCTGCTCTGTGCCTTCCTGCCTTGCTCTGGAGCGCCCCAGGGCCATGGCTTCTCCTGGATTCCTTCGCCCCTTTCTTTCATCCTTCTCCCATTTCCTGTCACTTTTATCCGAGGGTTTGAGGCACTGACTTTGTGGGCGAGGGTCTGGTTCCCTCTTGGGTCGTTCAGTTTCCCAAAGGAGGCTGGTCGTCCACCACCTCCTCAGCCCCGCTGCACACCCACCCTGCAACACGTTGACCCTTTAATTCAGCCCCATGCTGACCCTTAGTCCCTAGCACAAATTGACCCCTGACCCATGACCCTGTCATATAGTGACACTTAGCCCTGCTACACCCTGACATTTAACCCCAGCCATACACTGATCTCTGGTGGCTGTGCTCTGACCCTTGACCCCAGCCCACCCTGACACTTTAACCAATCCCACTGACCTCTGACCCTAGGCGGCAGACCCTGATGCCCGACCCTGGTCCCAGACTGCAACATGCCCTGTCACAGACTGGTCTGAAAGGTGACCTTGCCATAGTCTCCAGCTTCCCTTGACTGCATACTCCACAGCTAGAGACGCCCCTGGAGAACTGAAAAGTGCTGGCTGGATGACCTGGGCTAGAGAATTGCCAGCAGAGACACTGGCAGTGCCACGGGGATGAGGCTGCAGGCCACTGCTCCCCGGGTGCCAGGCCCCCTGCCCCCGCCGGGCATGTGAGAAGTGCTGGGCGGAAGGTGCCATTTTGCCCATTGTACAGATTAGGGGATGCTTCTTATCAGGGCGTTGCTAGGTGACCCTGGGCAGGCAGCCCTTCCTCTCTGGAGCTCAATTTACTCAAGTGTAAAAATCAGAGTCTCGATGAATTCTAAAGACTCTTGGAAGAACACAAGTGCTAAGGCAGCTTGTGCAGTGTGGATCAATTGAGATAATGCGTTTAAAATGCTCAGCTCACTGCCAAGTACATCATAAGTGTTCAATAAATGTTGGTTATTAATGTTGCTATTAATAACCCCAGTGTACCCACTTCATCCAGCAGATGGAGATTCAGACAAGCTGAAGAGTGCAGGAAGGTGCTGCCCACAGGACAGGGGGAAATTCTAAGGAGAGAATGTGGGGAAGGAAGGGGTTGGGGGGGAGAGAGTTAAGTGTCAGTGTCCAGGACCACATAGTGGACAAGGTGGGCACAGAGCCCAGAACTGAGTCACCAAGTGGATGGGGACAATGCATTTAGGTTGTTTAAGACAGTGCGTGGCCACCCCTCCCCAAAAGGGCTCCCCCATGTTGACTACCATCAGCTGTCATAATAACCCTCGGTACAGGCGAGGAGACAGAGAATTGCTAAATTTAGTCATGTGCCCACGTGTGCATGGCTGGCCAATGACAGGGCAGGGGTCTCTGCGTGGGTCTGTGGGAGCCTGAATCCCATACTCATTCCATCACCATAGTGGCAGTTAGGGAGGTAGGTGAGAGCACAAGAGAAGAGAAGCATCTTAGGGAACATGACTCCCTTCCTGGTTTAGCTCCCCACCTCCCTGCTGCTTCCCACACTTGAGGTTCCATATGCCACAGGGGAACCACCCACCCCCACCCCATCCCTACTTCTCCAAAATTACCCCCCCCAATCCTGCTGGCCTCAGTTTGGGCATCTCAAAAAAGATGAACCCACAGAGTTCTTGAAAGGATTTGAAATGGCTACTATTTGGGGGTGCCATGAAATATGCTAAGCCCTTTGCATGCAGCTTTTCGCTTCCTTTGCTCCTTTTATCAGTGTTTTCCAAAGGATGGTAGATGTACTACTTGTGGCACATGATTTGTTATCCCAGAGACCAGAACTTTTCAGACCGAAACTATGTCTGAATCTGAGCACTATAAAGAGGGGAATGTGATTAGAAATGGTGTTGGAGGAGGCGGATGTGGCTCAAATTATTGGGCGTCTGTCTGCCATATGGAGGGACCTGGGTTCGATCCCCGGGACCTCCCGGTAAAATTAAAAATAATAATAATAATAATAATAAATAAATAAATAAATAAAAGAAATGGTGTTGGAGAAGCAAGCTGAGGCCAGTTCATGTAACTTCCTTTAAAGCTGCTTCAAAAAGGGCAATGGGAAACCACTGAAGGTTTTCTAAGCAGGGTAGCAATTTAATATTCTTTATTGTCTTGATTTGCCAGGGCTGCTGTAACAAATACCACGAACTGGTTGGCTTAACCAACAGGAATTTATTGTCTCACAGTTTTGGAGCTAGATGTCCAAAAAGAAGGAGTTAGCAGGCATTGTTTTCTATAAAGTCTGTAGGTTCTGGTAGTTGCTGGCCATCTCTGCTTCCATCACATGGCCCTCTGTCTCCTTTTGTCTTCTCACTCCTTCTCCAGTGTCCAAATTTCCTCTGCTTATAAGGACTCTGGTAATATTGGATTAAGGCTCACTCTGATTCCGTTTGGCCTCATCTTAATAGGATCTTCAAAGATCCTATTTAAAAATGAGCTTGCAAGATTGGAGATTAGGACTTGGACTTGATAGTGAGCATGAGTCAATCCATTACTATATATTTGAGAATATATACCTTGACTAAAAGGCAGAAAGAAATTGGGAGAGGACAAAGTGATGGGAAGGAAGACAAGTTAGAGGGGTGTAATTGCAATCCAGGAGAGGGAAGATGCTAACCTAAATTGGGGAGCATTTGGTGAATTAGCAGTAGGAATGGAGAGGAGTGGACAGATTTAACATATTTTTTGGAAATAGAATTTATTGGATGTTGGTGGCTAGAGGGAGAGAAAGGGCCGCACTGTAGGAGAAGCAGTTTTGTGGTGACAAATTTGACCTCGGTGTGCAGGGGTTTCTGTGTGACATCCAAGGGGAGGTCTTGGATACACAGCTCTGGGGTTTGTGGGTGCAGGTGGCAGGGGGAGCTGGGATGAAAGTAGTTTGAGGAGTTTTCATCCTCATTGAAGTTACACATGTAAATGAGATCATCTGGGGAAAATGTTCAGGTGGCTAAGAGAATTCTTTTTAAGCATTCTCTTTAGAATTAGGCAAAAGACAATAATACCCATAGTCACCACTTATTCCACATTATATTAGAGATCCTAAGCCATGAAATAAGACAAGAAAAAGAAATTAAAGGCATATGGCATGGAAATGAATAGACTACAGTCATTTTTTGCAGAGGATATGATTTTCTGTTTAGAAAATAAAAAAGAATCTGTAGATAAATTACTTGAAATAAGAGGAGAGATTAGCCACACAGCTAAATGTAGATCCATATACAAAATTAAATTGTATTTCTATACATAAGCAATAAACTCAAAACCATTGCTACCACCAAGTAGCATCAAAAACTACAAAAGTAACTGGAAACAAATCTAACAAAGGATGCATGCAAAAATTTATAAAATTTTCCTGAAGGATATTAAAGAAGACCTAAATAAATGAAGAGAGATACCATTTTTATGAATTAGAAAATCTAATATCATAATAGAATCTCCCAAAACTGATCAAATGATTTAATACAACTCCAGTCAAAACCCAATGGGATATCTTGTGGAACTTGACAATTTGCTTCTAAAATTAAAACGGAAGCACAAAAGGCCAACAATATTAAAAACCATTCTGAAGAAGAAGGAAGGCTTGCTATACCAGGTATCAAGACTTAGGATAGAGCTACAATAATGAACACTGTATGGGATTTGTGCAGGTATGAACAAATAGAGTGATAGAACAGAGCATCCCCAAGCAGATCCATGCATGGATAGAGCTTCTATGTATGACACAGGTAATATGAAAAACTAGTGGGGCAAGAAGTGAATGAGCATGGAAGAATTGGCTATTCATGTGGGGAAAATTATGTTTTTACCTCAAAATTATGTCTTATACACAAAAATCCACCCCATATGTATTAAGAACTTAAATGTCAAAAGCAAAGGTTAAAAAGTTTAGAAGAATAGGGAGCAGAAGTAGCTCAAGTGGTTGAGCGCCTGTACAAGGTCCCAGGTTCAAGGCCTGGTACTTCCTAAAAACAAACAAACAAATAAACAAAAAGTTTAGAAGAAAGTATAGACTAGATGAGAATATTTAATCTCAAGGTAGGGAAGGATTTCTTAAATAGAATGCAAAAAGTGCTAGCATGAAAGAAAGACTGATATATTTGAATGCATTATGATTAAGAACCATAAATCAAAATACAATTAAAATCAAGTAAAAAGATTAGTCAAAGTGTGAGAATATGTTTGCAAAACATATTACTAACCAAGAATTGCTGTCAAGATGAAATGAAGAACACTTAAATCAGTAAGAAAAAGAAAGGAAAAAAGCAATAGGCAAAAGATAAAAATGGCTGTTTAACAGAATAGAAAACACTTGCAGAGTGCTCCTGAGAGTGACAGAGTTGGACTCAAATAAGTCCTCCCTGCACATAGTCCATCAGTCCCTTCTATTCAAACCTATATGTGGTGCTGGAGTTTGTAGGTGTACTTCCAGGGAATGGAGCCTCTGGCCTGCCCATGTGCCAGCTGTGCCTGGAATCTCAGTGGAGATGCAACTCCTACTCTACAGCCCAATGGACTCACCCAAGTCACCTGGCGAGGAGGTGATGATGGACAACGGCCATCCCAGGGAATGGAGAGAGTCTGCAGCTGCAGGCAGGATAATCCCATCCATCTTATCCATGGGATATAAGCCCCCTCACTTGCAGGTGGAGTGGTCATCACCATTCCAGACTCCTCAGGATTGGGGGAAGAGCTATGGCCTAGAGTGGACTTACTGGTATTCGGTTGTAGACATATTATGATTCAAGCAATGGAAGAAATTATAACAGTGAGGTGGAGCCGGTGGCCACTGGACACTTTCGGGGCAGGGAGAGGGAAAAACAGTTTTAATACAGGATCTTTTTGGGGACTTGGGAATTATCCTGAGTGACATCACAATGACAGATATAGGCCATTTTACATCAGCATATACCATACAGAACTGTGTGGGAGACAGTGTGGTCTACAATGTGAATTATGGTCCATGCTTAGTGGCAAAGCCCCAGGATGTGTATATCCATTGCAGGTGATGTGCCACACTAATGAAGGATGTTTATGTGGGAGGTTTGGGAAGTGTGGGAGGTGGGGAACATGGGAATCCCTGTAATTTTTGTGTAACATTTATGTAATCTAAGCATCTTTTAAAATATAAAAAAATAATAATTAAAAAAAAAACACTTGCAGAGATACTCAATGACATGAGTGATTCAGACATGTAAATTCAAACCACAAGATTCCATTTTACACTTATTTTATTGGCAAAAAATGAGAAGTCTGATGATACTAAGTATTGGAGAGAATATGTATCAACTAGATCTCCTGCACATTGCTGGTGGGAGTGTGATTTAAGACAATATCTTTGGTGTAATCTTATAAATTGGAGCATTTGCATGCCCTATGCCCTAACAATTTCACTCCTTGATAGCCACCCAAGAGAAAAATGTGCATGTCTACCAGAAAATATGTACAAAAATGTTCATGACAGCACTGTTCATAGTGGAAAAGAAATTGGAACCAACCCAAAAGAACTTTGACAGGCAAGTGAATAAATAAATTGAGGTATATTTACATATTGGGTATTATACAGCAGTGAAAATGCATGCTCTATAGCTACACCTGTCACTGATGAATCTTAAAAGCATATGAGTAGAAGTGGGGGTGGATTATGGGGAGTTAAGCTTAATTGGTACAGAGTTTCTGTTTGAGGTAATGAAAAGGTAATGGATGGTGGTGATGGTAGAACAAAATTGTGAATGTAATTAGCACCATTGAACTGTATATTTGAATGTGATTTAAAGAGGAAATTTTAGGTTGTATATATGTTACTAGAATAAAAACGTTTATAAAAACCATAGGACTGTTCAACACAAACAGTGAACCCTAATGCAAATGGACTATAATTAGTATAATTATTATAATATTGTTTCATCAATTGTAACAAAGGCAGCACACTAATGCAAGTGTTGATAGTAGGGAAAACTGTGTGTGTCTGTTGGGGGATACTCTGTATATTCTGCATGATTTTTCTGCAGAATGACAACTTCTTTAATAAAAATATTTTCAAGCATGTGAATGCTATCTTGGAAGTGGATCAGCATTTCTAGCCACCCCAACTGATGCCCCAAGAATCAGAGTTGAACTACTCAGCAGAGCTTTTCTGGAACTCCTAATCTACAAAATTTTGAGTGAAATAAAATGGTGGTTTTAATACACTAAGTTTTGGGGCTATTTGTTACACAGCAGTTGAAAACCAGAATTTTGCATTATCTTTACCCTTTCCATAATTTGTCCTAAAACATCCACTTATTTTTTTTTCTTCCTATATTTGCATGCCATTCCTTCCAGTAAAGTAATTTGGTACTCATTGCCCCCCCCCCAAAAAAAAAACTGACATTCTGTAAAAACTTGGAGCATACAGTTTATGCCATAAACAATACACATAGAAGAGTAAATGGTGGACAAAATGAAACACCAGGAGGCACTTGGGGTGCTGGGTAAAATAAAACCACCCCACCCCATTTCTGAAATAAGAGTAGATAATTTCTGTTGCGTGTTTACCATGGTCTAGGCACAATGGCAAGCACCAAGAAAACTGAAGTCTGTTCTGTCCTAGGACCTAATATATTGTGGCCACCTGGACCTGCATTACTAGCAAGCAGCACCTTTTGTGTTCTATTTATAGCTGGTTCAACTCTGTGGTATGAGACAGCCCAGGTCCAAAATCCCACCTGAATTTCTAAGGAAGAAGCAGAGGCAGCAAAAGGAACAGGGTCCTGTTTAGGAAAGGGGTGGAGGGGAGGGGACAAAAGGGCTTAAGGGATATTTCTGGGGAGCCCCAGGAAGACTAAGGAAGGGACAGGAGATAGGGCAGGACTCTGAGAAGACACAGATTACACTGTGAGGTCAGCAGGTCAAGGATAGTTTCTGTCTGTGCTCTGCATTTTAATTAAGTTACCTCCTTTAATCCTCAAAATGTCCCAGTGAATTAGGCACTATCATCCTTTATATACAGGTGAGAAAGCCAAAGCTTAGAAAGGTTCACCTACATTTAGGAAAATAGTTGTTGAGCATATACTATATGCCAGGCAATGTGCCAGGTGCTCAGGATATAGCTGTTAACCCCCTAGGTGTGGTCCCTACTCTTGCTTTGCTTAAGGAGAAAGAATGACCTAGAGTGAGGTATGTGCTGTGGGTGGGAGAAGAAGTTGCTAAGGAACACAGGAGAACCACCTACCTACCTACATGGACAAAAGATTATAGAAGTTGTGCTGGAGGAGCGTTGCCTAAGCCAAAACCGACAGAAGGCAGCAGAGGGTGTTCCTGGCAGAGGGAACAGCATATGCAAAATCCCTGAAGAAAGTGCAACTTGGGGAGGGGAGGACCCAAGAAGTTCTGGAGAGCTGGAGAATAGAGAGGAGGGTGGGGATGTGATAAAAGAAGAGGCTGATGAGATGTTGCAGGGAACAAATCCTGAAGCAAAAGGAAAATAAGAGGCTTAGCAGTGAATGGCATAACCAAATTCTATATTTAGAATGTCCTTTCTCATTGAAGAGTAAAAAGTAGACATCAAGTGGGAAAGACCAGAGAGGGGACTCATCGGGAAGCAGTAACACTTTCATAGGGAGGGAATTTGATGGCAGCCCATCTAGGAACCTGGCTATGGAGGTGGAGATGTGCACAGATTTAGAACATATTTAGGAGGTAAAAATGGGAAGCCAGGAGATGGGTTGCTGGGAGTGGAAAACAAAGAGAAGAGGAGGAATCCAGGTTTTCTTCTGAGCTGCTGGTGGATAGTGCAACCACTGGCTGATATTGAGAATAAGGGAGGGGGCAGATTGGATGGAAAGATAAAAAGTTCAGGGCTAGTTATAGTTGAAGCGCCTGTAGGACATCCAAGGGCAAATGTCTAGTTTGCAACAGTGTGTAAAGACCTAGCATTCTGACAGCAGGTCGGCATGAGGGATTTATGAGACATCATCACAGAAATCGAAACTGAAGCCTGGTATATGGATGAGGTCACCAAGGAGAATGTGAGTAGTTACAAGGGCAGGGGCTCGAGGGTAGAATCCCAAGGCATACCAACATTCAAGGGAAAAGCTACAAGGTTGAAATGGATTAGCAATGTTAGAGATAAGCAAGAAACCAGAAGAATATGAAATCCAGATTCCATGGGAAGAAAAAAATTCAAGATGGCAGAAGCAGCAGTCAACACATCCAGTGCTTCTGAGGAATCAAACATTACAAGGACTTAAGAGGACCTCTTGGATTTTACTCAAGGAAGGTCATCCTTGATCTTTGTCAAGAAGTTTGGATGGAGTGGTAGGGGCAGACTTTGTCATGGGTTGTATTGAGGAGCCAGGGGGATAGCAGTGAGCAGTGGAGGAACACATCATCCAAGATGGCGGCAAGACGTGGGATGAAGAAGATGAAAGACAAGCGAGGAAACCTAAGAAGAAGGTGGGGGACGACTGGGGAGGGGGAGATGATGGCAGTGTGTGGGGTGGGGTATGAGCTTGAGGAGGGATTTTTAAACTAAAGTTGTAGTTCTAAACCTTGGCTACACATTCTAAACACTTGGAGAGATTTTTAAATTAACATTTGATTAAAACCAGCAGCTCTGAGGGTGGGGTTTAGGTACCTGCAATTTTTAAAGCTCCAGGTGATTCCACTGTGTTTGTAACCAAGATCGAGAGTCACTCAACTAGATGGTGGAGGGGAAGTAGCCTGAAAGCTGCACTGGGACGGGTTTGACTCAGGAATAAACAGAAGGTCAAATAGATTCATATCAAGGTGCCCAATTCCAATAAAATTGAGAAAGTTGTTGAAGAATGAACTCTCCCCACCCCACCCCCAAAATGAGTCAGCTCCAAACTTCTCCACAAGTGAATAAATGGAGATATTTATTTTTGGATACCTCATTTTGGGATAGGAAGACTAAACATTGTAAATATATGTAAATATACTCCTACTCAAAAGATCATAACAGTTTTGGGGACCTAACAAATTGGTTTGTGGTGAGAGAAATTTTTAAAGTATTAAGAGATGTGTTTTCCCCACAATTTATTTCACTCTGTCATGCCAGAGACTGCTATTTGCCACCTCATATACAGTCCCCTGTCTTCCTGAAGACAGATCCTGATATTATTTGGAGTAGTGATGAGCTCAGCTAAAAGATTTCATTCCCAGCTTCCTTTGTAGCCTGATATGACCTTGTAATAATGTTTAGGCTAATGAGATATAAGGGGAAGAGATTGGACTGGACTTCCAGGAAGGCTGCTTTAAAGGAGCCAACTCCAAGTTTCTTTTTTGTCCTTCCCTGCTTCCTGCTTCTTGGAATTAGGACACAATGTCTAGAGCTCCTGCAGCCATTTTGGTTGCAAGGTAACTGTGAGCCTGGAAGCCATACACTCAAATGCAGCAGCAAGATTAAAGACCCTGGAGCTGCCATCCAAGATCTGGACTACATACTTCCAGGCTTCTTTTACGTGAGAGAGAAATAATCTTCTGTTTTGTGTAGCCAGAAAACTTGTGTTTTCTGTTATGAGCTACTCAATTTGATGCTAATTGTTAGCCCTGTCATTCTCCCAACATCCTGGACCCAGTGATGGCAATCTACACTCATAACTCCATCAATGCGGTAGAGTTGTTACACTGATTCAAAATGCAGAAATAATGAAAGGATTCCATGCTACTACTTGTGTGTGTCTTTTTGTTTATTTGTTTCAGAATACTTGAAATTCATAGTTGAGGAAAATATTTTTAGCCCTAAAGTCCTAGTTTTTGATTATCAAAATCTGGAGCCCCAGAAGATTCAGGGGTTGAAAGTTTTGCTGTAAAGAAGAGGCCTGGAAGAAATAGAGGACCATTCTGGGCCACTTTTCACCACCCTGCCTGACAAGGTAAGAGTCTAAGAGCCAGAGGGAAGAGGGGAGTTGGGGAGGAAAGAGGGAGTGGTGGGTGTGGGTGGAGGATCTTGCCCCTCTGTGGCCAGAAGTGGGTGGTAGTGGGAGAGATACGACCAATGCGAGAAAAGCAGGAAAAGGAAGTCATGAGGCAGAATTCCTGCCCATGGTGGTCAAGAATGGAGTAAAAATGGGTTTGGGGAAAATCTTGTCAAAGGGGCTTGAAGCAGGCGTGGAGTTTCCCACCCACCCAAGGGGCTCAGGCAACAGCCCCAAGTTCTGCTGAGCAGCCTGAGAAGAGCTCAGGGGCAGTGGGGAGGGTTGGGCAGGACTGAATCCTCTGGAGGAAGGTAAGAGGCTGGAGGACGCAGAGTCATGTGGGTGGACGGACACCGGGGTCTGTAGAAAAGCCCTCAGCAGAGACCCTAGAAGGCCCATGTCTAACATGGACTGGAAGAACTTTCTAGTGCCTGGACATTCACAAACACCTCCAAGAACTTGGATAGGACCCCAAATGAAAGAGAAAAGGGGAAGCACTGACCTAGCAGTGAAAACCCCGAGTTGGCCAAGTTTACCCTGGACTGTTCGATTACATCATGAAATGATTGAAGGTGACCTTGAAGTGCCAAGGTGGGCCTCCTGCGGTGGCAGATTTGAGCCTCTGGCCCTGGCGGGGCAGGGGGAACACAGCCCACTCTGGAAACTGGAAGCCCAGCCTGTGTGGCTGGGGGTGAAAGGGAAGGAGGGGGCAAGGAGATGAGGATGGACACCTAGGCGGGCAAAAGAGAATGTTGTAACAAGAAAATATTTTCAGCACATGCAAAAAAGGATGAATATTCCAACCATATAAGGCATGCCTACAAATTGATATGAAAAAGATATAAAATCCAGTATAAATTGTGCGAAAGATATATTTTGGCAATTAACAGAGAAAGGCATGGAAATGGCCAATAAATGCATAAAAGACACTAAACCTTATTAGTAGTCAAGACAAATTCAGATTAAAACAATAACGAGATAACATTTTTCATCTAAGAGATTGGCAAAAATTATGAAGACTCCTGACGTTTATTGCTGGGAAGACTGTGAGGAAATGGGCGTCCTCATACACGGCTGGTGGAAATTAACATTGACACAGCCTAATTTGAATGTAATTTCTTAGTATCTATTAAAATAAAATATGGCCAAACCGTTTGACATTGGAATCTCACTTTGAGAATTTATTTCCTAGGGTGAAAATAAGCAGTAGTTAAGACTCCACGCACAAATGTTTAGCGAGGCATTTTTACTAGTAGAAGCCCAGTCCATCAGTAGAGAGTGATCAGCTGTATGATATGAAGCATGTTCTTTTTACAGAACGGCATCTGGCTATTAGGGAGAATGAGCCCATACTCATAGATTGACCTGGAGGATGCCCCAGGCTGAACGCTAGCAGAGTCACATATGACAGAGATCCTAGAGGCAAGCCAAGAACCAGCTCCCATCCACGGAGGGGTTTTTCATGGACTGTGTAGCATTTCGATACCAAGTTGCCTCTGCCCACTTCAGACTGGCTCACTAGGTGACCGGGTGCCCGCCACACCTGCCATATCCTGTTACCTGCTTGGACCCTGCAATCACTTCTGTGTGATCCCTGGCAAGTGGTAATGCCCCACTTTTGTAAAAGCAAACCACAAAAGACGCTGTTAATGTATACACACATTTGTATAGGTCTGTACTATGATGGGGAAAGATATGGCAGAAATGGAGAGATGGGTGAGAGGGAGTTGAGATTTTTTTCCTTATATCTTTTTCCTTGTGTTTCCTTCCCTGGTTATGATAAACACAACTACATTGGTAATTTGTGAAAATTTAATAAAGGAACCTCAGTGTAATAAAAGTCAAAAGGGGATGGTGATGGTAGCACAACGTTGTGAATGGGATTAATCCCACTGAATGGTATGTTTGGGAGTGGTTGAGACAGGAAAGGTAATGTTTTATATATGTTTCCACAATTCCAAAAAGAGAGAGACTAGGAGACAATGATTATTAAATGCAAGGCATGATCCTGGACTGAATCTAATCTTGAAGAAGAAAGTGTCCCAAAGGACATTATTGGGACGCATGAAAAAAATGGAATAGAGATCTTAAGCTTTATATCCATGTTAAATTTTTTGAACTTGATAACTGTGCTTAAGGTGGTTAAATTAGTGAATGTCCTTGTTCTTAGGAAATGTACATGGCAGTATTAAGTACCAAGGATCATAATGTATGAAACCTACATGCAAGTATTTAGAAAATGAGTAGAATAGATAGGGAGATAGATGACAGATAGATAGAAAGATAGAGAGATGATAGAGAGAGAGATGGGTGATATAGATAAATAGATGATATAGATAGATAATAGATAATAGTGATGATGATAATAATAGATGATAGACAGATGATGAGAGAGAGAAATGGATGATATAGATAAATAGATGATATAGATAGATGATAGATGATGATGATGATGATAGATGACAGATGATGAGAGAGAGAAATGGATGATATAGATAAATAGATGATATAGATAGATGTTAGATGATGATAATGATAGATAGATAGATGACAGATGACAAGAGAGAGAAAGATGAAAGACTGATATAACAAATGTGGCAAAATGTGAAAAGCTGGTAATTCTGGGTATCTGGGTAGGGGGTATTTTGGAGTTCTCTATTGTTTTCGTAACTTTCCTGTAAGTTTGAAACACATTCCAAATAAAAAGTTAGATAAAAATTTTCCCTTGACTTTTTAAGGAGGATCATTGGATACACAAAAGCGAAGTGGTAATTGTAAAACTCCTGAGAAGGATGTTGGTCTTAGGTCAGAGGAGGGAAAGCGCCTCAGCTGTGACAAGGGCAAAGATGGGGATTAAGATGGTGATTCCGTGCATGGTGGTGGTAATGCCTTCTGGTTTCTCTGGGAATCAGGAGAGGCCATCTCCTAAGACGGGAGGGCAGAGGGAGGCGGGGTGATACGATGGCAGGGCAGAGGCTGTTAAAGAAGATTGTTCTGGAACTTTCAGCCCTTTTATAAATAGAAAAAGAAATGACAGGCATAGATATTGGAAAAGAGGAAGCAAAACTTTTTGCCATGCAGGAAAGCAATAAAAGAACTCTGCTTGTGACTGCCTGATTTGCGATTCTGTGTTCACCCACCTAATACCTGCAAGATCTTGGGTGCGATGTTTTCCTGAGTCTCCTTACCCAAAATAAAGAGGGTAATGCAAGTACCTTGTAATAAGATGGTTGTGGGGAGCAAGAAAATGCTTGCATGCAAAGTGCTGATGGCCGTGATACAAGTCTGTGCTAAATGTGCTTTTAGTAGCTTCTGAGTATGAAGCATGCATGCTTGCCTCGGGTAAAAGCCCACCAGTGGAACTGATGGGCTGTTGATCACGCCCAGGTAAAGTGCCCTCTAAAGTACCGTACCAGCTCACACTCCCACCTAGTGGATGAGGTACCAAGACCCCTGAGCACTCTTGATGTGCTCAAACTCTAACATTTTTCATATCTGTGGATGAAAAATAGCATCACATTATTGCTTTTATATACATTTCCCATATTCCTAGTGATATCCAGCATTTTTTCCTACGTTAACTGGCCACATGAGATTCTTCCTCCTTTAATTTACTTTACTGCTTTTTATTTTGGATTGTTTGTCTTATCCTTAATGCTTCATGGTAGTTCTTTATATATTCAGGATACTAGACCTTTGAAATATTGCAAGTGTTTTCTCCAAGCCTCTCCCAGTTTTTTTTTGTTTTTGTTTTTGTTTTTTTACTTTATGGTGGTAAAATCCATAGAATATAAAATTTGCCATTTTAGTTATTTTTAAGTGTACAATTCCGTGACATTAATTATATTCACAATGTAGTGCTACCCTCACCACCTTCCATTACTAAATTTTTTTCATCACCCCAAACAGAAACTCTGCACCCATTAAGCAATAACGCCCTACTCTTCCCTTCCCCGACCCCTGGCAACCTCTAGTCTACTAAGGATTTGCCTTTCCTAGGTATTTCATATAAGCAAAAATCATACAATATTTGTCCTTTTGGGTCTGGCTTCTTTCACTTAGCCTCATGCTTTCAAAGTTCATCCATGTTGTAGCATGGGTCAGAACTTCATTTCTTTTCATGGTACATTTTGTTGATCCATTCATCTGTCGATGGACACTTGAGTTGTTTCCACCGTTTGGCAATTGTGAATAATGCTGTTATGAACATTTGTGTACAAGTATCTGTTTGATCCCTGTTTTCAATTTTGAGAGCTATATTCCTAAGAATGGAATTGCTGGATCATATTGGCAATTCTATGTCTAACTTTCTGAGGAACCACCAATCTGTTTTCCACAGTAGCTGCACCGTTTTACATTCCCACTAGTAATGCAGAAGATTTCCAATTTCTCCACATCCTTGTTATTTTCCACTATTTTAATAATATTCATCCTACTTGGAATGAAATGATATTGCATTTCCCTAGTGGCTAATGATGTTAAGCATCTTTTCAAGTGCTTGTTGGCCATGAGTATCTCTTCTTTGGAGATATGTCTATTCAAGTCCTTGCCCATTTTAAAAATTGGGTTGTATTTTTGTTATGGAGTTGTAGGGCTTTTTTGTATAGTCTGGTTATTAAACCCTAATCAAATATATGATTTGCAACTATTATCTCCCATTCTATAGATTGTATTTTCACTTCTTTGATAATGTACTTTATCAAAAGTACGTTAAAATTTTTAATTTTGATGAAGTCCAATTTATCAATGTTTTCTTTTTTTGCTCATGCTTTTGGTATCAGATCACTTCTTGTTTTTTTTGTTTTGTTTTGTTTTTTAACTTCACTTTCCTTTGACATTTTCTCTTATAATCATCTGGTTAAAGCCTATTTAATAAACTACAAATTCCAATTCATAAGACCTTTCATCAAATTCTTCAAAGATGGGAACTATCAACTTGATCAAGCATATCTAAAGGAAACTTCCTGCTTAATGGTAAAACATTTGAAATATTCACACTGAAGTCAGGAACAAGCCAAGGAGGCTGCTATCAAATCACTTATTTCTTATTTAGTATTTTAAATGTGCCATGCTTTCCCCTTGTTTCTATTAACCCCCCATGCCTTTTGTTTGATTCATCAAATTATCTTTGATCCACTTTTTCCCTAGTCTGTTTGAAAATTTTGCATTCTATTTGAATTCAATTAATAGTTACCAATGGGCAACATACTTAAACTTAAAAATGTTTTGCAGAGTCTAAAGTACTATTGCTTTTTCAGATTCAGCATCTATATACTCTTCAGGACCTGACAAGAATTTTAATAACTTTGAGCTCCTTCTGAACTTCTTCTCACCCCCATCTCCCAGATTTCTATGCTGAAGTCTTCTGGAATTTTAATTTAAGTTTATTCATCTTTCTTCCAGAATCATACTTATTTAGACTTAAAAATAATACAGTTGACTAATTTCCATCCTTGCTGGTAGTCCTACTTGCATCCCACTTCTTCCTCCTGGGTTCTTTTATTCTTGGCTAAAAGAACATTATCTGTGCTTTCACTACAGGAAATTAAAAAAAACAAAGCCAAAACAAAAAAAAAACCTCAAACCAAACTCGCTTGAACAGCAAGGGAATTTAATAATTGTATACTATAAAGTTTAGAGCTAGCGCATGCTTCAGGCCCAGTTGGACTAGGATTCTGGCTCCTTTTGTCTAGTTTCTCTGCGCCCTTCCTCCCTTCATGTGCCCTGGACTTTAAGCTGGAACCTCATGCTGGCAAAATGGATGCAGGGGTTCCAGCACTGCACATACGCCCACTACACAGTTCAGAGCAGGGAGAATAAGAACCTCTCATATACTGGTTATAGAATTCTGGATTCAGAGTTATTTCCCCTCAGAGCTTTGAGGATATTAACCCACTGTTTTCTTATATTCATCTTTGTTGCCAAGGAATATCTGATGCCAAGTTAATTCTTCTTTCCTTTCATCTCTTGTATTTTGTATTTCCTTGAATCTCTCAGGAATCTTTTGGAATGTTTTCTTGACCTGATTATCAAATCTGTGTTATCCTGCTCAGAATTCATGTCTCTTTCCAGTTTGGGAAAATTATTAGCTACTACTTCTTCATATATTGTTCTCATCCAAATGGTCATTCTCTCTTGGTAAATCATGTTAGATATAGCCCAATTTCTGGAGGTATTCACAGTGTGACTTATCCTTCACCCTTCCCATTTCTCTTCTGCTGGATTTTGGAGGCTCCCTCTACCCAAATATCTAATTCACTAGTTTGTTCCTCAGTCCTGCCCATTCTGTGAGTGAAACTTCAACATAATTTTATATTTCAACAATCTATTTTTCATTTCAAATATCTCTGACTGGCTTTTTACATAAGCACATGCTATTGTTTCAGAGCTATAACAACATTCTGAGAATATTAATTAACAAGGCTTTGAAAGTCTTGTTCTAAATGTTCTATTAGTTCTATTTCCTTGGAGTTTTATTTTTTCCTGTTTTCTCTCTTTCATCATGCCCTCATTTCTAAAATGTTTGGTGGTTATACATCCGAAAATGAAAAAATTATAGAAGGACAACAGGAGACTACAGATGTATTTAATAAGCTTTGCAGAACTAAATGCATGTGTTATCTGATAAAACAATTTAAAAGGGAGACAAGAGGGGGCAGCTCAAGCAGATGGATAACCCCATCAGGATAATGAGAAGAGGGCTTGGAGGCTCCATTAGGACGGTCCACAGTGGATGTTTTAGTTTGGGTGGAAAGGAATGAAGACAGAAACAGGATTCAAGCCTGTTGCTTCTGGGCAAGGCACATTTAGCAAAACTCTGGGTCAGAAACCAGAGTCTGACAGCATGTGGCAGAGGTCAGTATGCAATGTGAGTGAAGAATTCTGGGACCCCAGACACATAGGTGCCATAGGAAGTCTGCATGACGCGTAAAGCTGAGCCAGCCAAGGGACTGAATCCTATGGAGGGATAGATGCCGGAAGTAGGGGACCCTATGAGGTCCCAATAGCCAGAGTCATTGGGTAGCGCCTGGAATCTCATCCCAACCTGGAATGTATGGCGGCCACTGCCTTGCAGTGTGTCCCCTTGTGCTGAAGTTGCTTGAATGGTTTCTGGTTCCATGTGGTGGTCCAGCTCTCTATGCAAAGTTGGCCCCATGAAGTGTCCTAGCTCTGTGTGGGGGTTGACTTCCCCGGGGAGGACTGTTCTCCTGCGGCGTCTTCTTTCGCCAGTGCGGCTTTCTTCTCTATTGCGGTCTCTTACTACACGCCGGCGTCTTTCCCGACGGTGGCTTCTTTCTGCAGGAGGAGCTGGTTCGGGGACAGTTGGTGCCTCACGTCTGATGGGTTTCACGTAAGCAAAGGGCTTCGCCGGCTGGCCTTGTTCCAAAAGGCCGTCTGCTTGGACAGGGTCTTTGTGGTCCACATCAGGGTTGCCCAGCAACCTAGGATGTCCATCTGAGGCAAGAAGGTGAGATGTGTAAAGTGTTGGTGGAGGGTTGATATAGGGGAATTCTGCACATTATGAAAGATTGTTTTGTAAGCTCACAACTTCTCTAATAATAATAATAATAAAAGAGTGAGATAAGAAGAGGTCAGAGGATTTGCCCAAGAAACAGTTGGGAGAGGGAAAATGGGAGGAAGCTTAAGGGATAACCAGGGAGGCTCCTGCAAACAGAGGGTCAGGGGATCCACACCCCTGCAGAGGAGCCCATCAGAGGAGCTTTGTCTGTCTCAGGGATCTCATTTGGGCTCAGTATTCTCCATTGGTATTTTTTCATTTAGTCCTCGCAAAACCTTGTTAGCTGGGTATTGCAACCCCAAATTTACTGATGAGTATATCAAATCTATACAAGGTTCATTCACAAGAAAAGTACAATTTAAATTAAACTGACATGGTCCCTGCCTTCATTGAGCTTAAAACTTCAGCAGGAGAGACAAGCAGAACCAAACAAAAAATGGAATGACACGATGGGTGATAAGTCAGAGAGAAAAAGGGGCCACAGCATCACAAGGGAAGGGGTCTCTGGACCCAAGCTGCCCTGGCCAAAATCCCAGACAGGCTTAATTTACCTGGGCCTCCATTCCCTTTTTCATTAGTTGGTATAATAACATATCAACCCGTGGGTGGTTGCAAGGATTAAATGAGTTACTCAAGCAAAGTACTTGGATTAGTGCCTGACTCATAGTAAGCTCCCTAGCATGTCTTGGGATGTGTGTGAACATTTTGCTGGAGGATTTAACATAAATGAGGACCTCAAGGATGAGTGAGACTTAGCAAGGCAAAGGCGGAGGAGGGAGGGAGAGTATTCCAAGCAGAAGGAACTTCCCCAGACACAGATGCTGGAGAAGGCAGCATGGCTTCCAGAACGGAAACCCCTGGAATGGCTGTAGGAGAGACTGCAGGGGTGAGTAAGCCCTTAAAGACCCTTTGAAGCTAAGTCAGGTTTTATTTTATCCTGGGATCAAATAAGAGCCATTGAAAGATTTTAAGGAAGGGATAATGCCATCACATTTGGCCCTTATAAAGTGAGTTGAGGTGTGGAGAGTAGGAGGGTGTTGCCTAGAGGCAGGGGTAATTCAGAAGTTGTTACTGTCATCTGAGATGGAGGGGATCTCATGGTTGGAATAGGCAGCAGGAATGCAGCGATAACCTGAAGGAAGCAATGATGTGACTTGGTGTTGACTGGGCGAAAGGGAGAGTTCTGGGATGAGGTTCAATCTCTGTTCCTGGCCTTCCCTCTGTTTGCAGGGGGCTCTCTTGACCAACCCTTAACTTCCCTGTCATTTGCCTTCCCCCAACAGATGAGGGTGTTGAAGTCACTTTCCCAAGATAGAGCTCAAGGGGGGGAAATGCAGGATTGGGTCATAGAAAATGTGTTGATATTGGGCTTGAAGTGTTTGTGCATTGTCCAAGTGGTGATGCTGAGAAAATAGATATGTGATTCTGGAGCTCAGTAGAGCTCTGAACTGGAGTTGGATGTCAGAGTCATTAACATATAGTTGATCAACACAACCATGGAGGTTGATGAGACAGCCAGAGCGAAGGAAGGAGGCAAAGAAAAGACCTACTAATATTTAAGGGAAAGGTAGAGAAAGCACATCAGACAGGGCCACTGATACCAAGGAGAATTGGGGGGTAGGGGTGGGGATGTCCAGATGCAAAGTGAGGAGAGTAGACCAAGGGATGAGTAGCCCACCATGTTGGCTAAGTGGGACAGATAAGGACTGTGATGGGACCACAGGAGGTTTGTCACTGATAATCTGTAGCTTCAGGAAAGTGGGGACAGAGGTCAGCTTCCAGGGAAGTGAGTGTGTGTGGAATGGGCAAATCACTATACTCATGAATCAATTACAGAATATTTTTTAAAATGAATATTTAGGGGGAAATAGCTCTTTGAAATTAAAATTATGAGAACAGAAATGAAACTCTCCATGGAAGTTTTGGAAGATAAAATGGAGGAACTTTCCCAGAAAGGAGAGCAAAAATCCAAAATGATGCAAAATAAGAGGGATAAAATATAAGAAAAGGGGAGGCATATTATCACCAAGGCTTATTATCATAAAATTTCAGCAAGCTGGGGACAAAGAAAATTCTAAAAGCTGACAGAGAGAAAGAGAGGTGGGGGAAGAGAAAAGGAAGAAAAGAATGAGAAATAAAGAGAAAAAGAGAGATCATATGGAAAGGGTCAAGAATCAGAATGTCTTAAAAATCAGACATCTCAAAAGTAATATTAGAACCTAGAAGACAATAGGAAAATACCTGCAAAATCCTGAGGGAAATGGATTTTCCACCCAAAATTCAATACCCAACCAAACTATCACTTAGGGATCAGGGAGGATAGAAAATAAGACATTTTCAGACATGCACGTTCTCAAATAATTTCTCTTTCATTCATGTTTTCTTGGGAGGTGACTAGAGGACTTACTCTGCCAAAGAGAAAGAGTAAACCAAGAAAGAAAAAGACACCAGATACAAGAAACAGGGGCTACAATTCAAAAGATGAGTGAAAGAAATTCCCCAGATAATGGTGAAGGGAGATCCCAGGGTTAAATCTGCAAAGTTTGCATATAGCAGTCCATCCAGGTTGGAGTAGGTTAGAAAGGTCTGGCAATAATGCTACAAAAAGATGAAATTGGTAGAATACATGACTGGAGAAGAATTTGAGAATGAATTATTGATAAGCAAATTATAACACAAGCTAGGTATGAAGTCCAGGAAAATGAAGATGTTATGCAAGAGAAGAAAAGCAATCCTCGTATATTACATGTCTCCATTTTCAATAGAAGGTGTGTGAGAGGGGTGAGAATGGGTGGGTGGAACTCGGTGAGTGGTGGTGTTGATGGAATGTGAGATGGTGGTTTTGAGTGGTGGGAATATGTGAACTAGAGCTAAATACTCTTCTGCCATAGACAGAAAACCATAAATAAAGTCTAACATGGAAAAAAAATTAATAGTAATATAAATATATTGTTTAGAGAACAGGAGCTAATACGAAAAGAAACAGTTTAAGCAGATTAAAATGTTTGTCTCTAAGGTGTAGGGAAACTGAGAAGAAGGAGGGGCTGCTGGTTTTTATAATAGGCCTTATCTGGATCTCTGAGATATAAAAGTAAATTCCAAAAGTAAAGTGAAAACCAGAAAAAAAAATTTTTTTAAAGAAAGTTGTGGGCATTTGACAGTACCTTGACTAGAGGTCATGGAGCGGACGCATTTCAGAGGCCTGTTGTCCTCCATGCGGAATCTGCACGGGAGATAACAGCACGTTAGTCTGGGAGCTAAAACCGCACCTTCCTTTCCCCAGCTCCAGGGCTGAAACCCGGGCTCCTCTAAACACCACTCCTCTAAACACGGCTGCCGGCTGCACCAGGCCTTCCTCAGGCACGGAGAACCCTAGGCTGGCAGCTAGGGGGTCAGAGGTGAGGGGAAGGAGTTTGGGGTGGAGGGAGACTTCCACACGTTTAACAGTTTTCAAGGGCAAGAGATGGGATAACTAATGTATCCAAAATCCTACAGGCAAGGTGGGAGAAATGAGATTAATGTTGGCCAAGTGGAGCAATCACCCCTCCTTTGAGTGAAGAGGGAACGAAGATGGAGAACGGGAAGCAGATGGGAAAACAGGGGTGATTCAGAGAGTTGTCCTGGGGCCCTTTTAGGGCACTGGAGACTTTGTCTTCACCAGGAAAATGCAAAATCCACCACGCCGCAGGGACACGCAGATACAGACCTGATCTTGCAAGGTGGCAGTCTGAAAATCAGGAGCCGCTTCTAGGAGACCTTTCCAGCACGAGGGGGTTACTGGCCCGGAGGTATCCACGGGTCACGGTTCTGCCCTCAGACGTGCACCCACTAGGCAGGCAGGAGGAAGTGCAAAGAGCGAGTGCGCACGACTGTTCTTTGCCCCAAGCCCACTCCCCTCTTACAAAGCCAGCACCATCCCCTTGAAACATTATTGGAAGGAGGCGGAGCCAGGGTGGGTGGAGCCAGATGGGGCGGGGACAGGGGTGGAGCCAAAGTGGGGCGGTGTCTGTGTGGGCGGAGCCAGTGTGGGCGGGCCTAGATTGACGTAGAAGTTGTTGATTGGGCTACAGTTTTTTGCCTGTCAAACGGACCCTCCCATAATGAAACCCTTCGTAAATGTAAATGCTTGCTTGCTTGCTTGCTTGATTTAATGGTCCCAGGAAAAATGCATAATTGCAATTGTTTTAAGCACCCGTGAAAGAGGGGTGTAGTACTATGAGAGTGACTGATAGGATTGGATTTAGGTCTGAGGGGTCAAGTAAGGCATCGCAAGGAAGTGATATTTGGGCTGAAATTTGAACTAGGTTGGGAGCAGCAGGGAGGGGAGGCCGGGAAGGGTGGAGAGCACAGTGCTGAGGCCCAGAGGTAGGAGGGAACCCAGAACTGAGGGGGCTGGTGCGAGATGAGGTGGGGTGACCATGTGGGACCTGTTCTACGTTCTAAGGGCAGGGGGAAACAATGGGAAAGATTTTACACAGTGGGAGATGACATGATGGGCTTAACAATTCAAAAAAACATCACTCTGGCTGCGGATTTGAGAAAATCTGAGGAGTGCCCAGGTTAAATCAGGAAAGACCAGGAGCTCCTGCAGTCCTCTAGGTGGGATACAGTGTCGTTTTAGACTGGGGCAGTTGGCATTGGAGAAAGAAACGTTCTATTGTCAGAGAGAAATTTACGTGGAAAGAGTACCAAAGCTGGTTCTAATGGTTTGGAGGCATTGTTGGGGGGCGGGTGGGGGGGGGAGGAGGAGACTTGAAGAATGGTGGTGCCATTTATTAAGATAGAATATACCAGGCACCTTGCTCTGAGGGGAAGATCATGAGCTTGGTTTGCACACATTGGGTGGAAGGAGCTTTTGAGCAACCAAGTGAGGATGTCAAATGGCAATTTTGTAAAGGGGTGTTGTAAAGAGAAGAGGTCAGGCCTGGAGACGTGTGTGAGATGTATGCCACTGGTACGTAAAGCCAAGGGCATGGATGCAATGCTGGAGAAGGAGAATATAGAGGCATACCAGGGCTCTGGATGGGAAAAAAATTCATCTAAAATTAAAGTGTAAATAGTGCAATTCCCGTGAGACTCTTGATGCTATTGTTGTTATTTTTTTCTCTTTAAAAAAAAAAAAACTTTATAGAGGCATACTTTACATGAAATAAAATGCACCATTTTAAACATACAGTTCAATTAGCTTTGATAAACATGAACAGTGTGTAACTACCACCATAATCAAGATATAGAACATTTCCATTATTTCAGAAAGTTCTCTTGTGCTCCTTAGTAGTCAATCCCCCATCTGTACCCCCTTCCCCCTGGGAATCACTGATTGGCTTTCTATCACTATAGATTACTTTTGCCTGACCTAGAAGTTCATATAAACGAAATGAATCTTTTTTTCTGGCTCCTTTTGCTCAATGTAATGTGGTTGAGGTTCATCGGTGTTGTAGTATGTAAGTAAGTCATTCTTTTTTATTGGTGAGTGGTATCTGAATATACCACAGCATATTTATCCATTTACTAGTTGTTGGACATTTGGGTTGTTTGCAGTTTTAGGACCTTATAAATAAAGCAGCTATGAACATTCATGTTCAAGTCTTTCAATGGACATATGTTTTCATTTTACTTGGGTAAATACCTAGAAATGAAATTTATGGGTCAAGTCTCAAGTGTTTAACTTTTTAAAAACTGTTCTCCAAAATACTTGTGCCATTTTACATTCCCTCTTGTTCCACCTCCTTGGCAATGCTTGTATTGTTCATCTTTTTTAATTTTAGCCATTCTGGTACCTGTAGGGTAGTGTCTCATTGTGGTTTTAATTTGTAATTTCTTGATGACAGCTGATGTGCTTATTATTTTTTTAATAAACTTTTTATTTAAAAGAATAATTTTAGACTTCAAGAAAAACTGTGATGACAGTACAGGAAGTTCTCCTATACCCCACACCCCATTTCTCCTGTACTCAATATTGTATGGTACGTTGGTCACAATAAAAGAACCAATAATGATGATATTACTATAAACTAAAGTTCATATTTTATTCAGATTTCCTTAGTTTTTATGTATTGTCCTTTTTCTATCTAGGACACCATATTATGTTTAGTTGTCATGTCTTCTTAGACTCTTCTTGGCCATGACAATTTCTCAGACTTGCCTTGTTTTGCTGCAGTTTTGATTAGGACTGGCCAGGTATACTGTGGGATGCCCCTCTTTTGGAATTTGTCTGATGGATTTCTCACGATCAGGCTGCAATTATGATAACACTGACTTATCACTGTTGGTATTGACCTTGATCATCTGGCTGAGGTCATGTTTGTCAGGTTTCTCTACTGAAAGTTAAAGTTACTCTTTTTTTACCCTATCTTTGGAAGGAAGTCACTATGTGTGGTTTACACTCAAGGAGTAGGGATTTATGTGGGTTGTAATCCACCTAAATTATTTGGAATTTTCTGCATTAGACATTTGTCTATTCTCCCCATTTATTTATTCAATCATTTATTTATAATTATGGACTGGTAAACCTTTGTTTTATGCCTTGGGTTGTAATCTAATTATTTCTTTTGTTGCTTAGATGTTCCAGTTTTGGCCATTGAGAGATCTTCCCACTGCCTCCTGTGTCCTTTTGACATACTCCCATCATTGTAAGTTTTTGTTTTGCTTTGCTTTTGAGCACTTTCTTACTTTCTAACACCATAAGATATTCTGGACTCATCTTGTATATTTCCTCTCCTTACTGGGTTTTCATATGCTCCTTGAACATATACATACTTTTGTGAAGTGTCTGTTCAAGCCTGTTACCATTTTATTATTGGTTTCACTTCCTATTATTGAGTTTTAAGAGCTCTTTATATATTCTGGATGCAAGTCCTTTGGCAGGTATGTGTGTGTGTATATATATGTATATTATGGATATTTTCTCCCAGTCTATGGCTTGCCTTTTCATATTCTTAAAAATGACAAAGAGCAGAAGATTTTAATTTTAATGATGCCCAATGTCACAGATTGAGTTTCCCAGGAAACCAACTTAGAGATGGAAATTAGAGTGCAGGAGGCTTATGAGGGGTGTTTTTTGTTTTTTTTTTTTTTTAGAGATGCAAAGGGAAGGAAGCAGTACGCATGCATCTCAATGTTATGCCTCAGCTGACCCTGCAAGTGTTCTGATGATTAGATGACCCTTTGGGACATCCTGGGTCTGGGCAACGGGATCAGGCCTTGATGCTCCTCATTAAATAGGCACTTGATGAAGGCTGCCTTGAGAGCAGATACGCCCCTGATAAGACCTCCCTTCAGCTGAGGCAATTCATTAGGGGCCCGCAGCTGTCTGTGCAGGCTGAGGACTGGGAACCATAATCTTTTATTTCTGAAGAAGGATCTGAATGGCAAGTCACAATGCCCACCATTTAAGTGTATCCATTTTTTCTTTGATAATTCATGTTTTTTTAATAAAATTTTTTTATTGAATAATATCATTCACACATGAATATACATAAACAGTAATGTATAGTAAAAGTTGTGAACTTACAAAACAGACATGCATAGCATCATACAAGGCTCCCATACTTCTCCCCACCACCACCACCTTGTGAAACGTTTGTTAGAAACTATGAAATAGAATCATCAAAATATTACTACTAACTATAGCCCATATCTTACATTTGTGTATTTTTCTCCTAACCTACCTGATTATTAACACCCTGTATTAGTATTATATATTTGTTATAGTCCAGATAATTCATGTTTTTTTGTGTGTCCTATTGAAAAAAATATTTGTCTACTCCAAGGCCATGAAGAGTTTTTCCTATATTTTCTTCTACAAGTTTTATAGTTTTAGCTCTCATTTTTAGTACTGTGACCCATTTGCGTTTATTTTTGTGTACGGTGTGAGATAAGGGTTGAGGTTTATATTTTTACAAATGTTCCAACACCATTTGTTGAAATCAATGTGGTGTTTTTTTTTCCCCTGAAACTGGATTAAATTATTTTGAATTTTATATGGAGAATTAATTTCAGAAAAAAAAGCCATGAATTATATGAAAAAGAATAATAGTGAGTCGAATCTTTCTCAGCAAGCTAAATGTTATTGGTGAGAGAGAGAGCCATGGAAGCAAGAAGCTGGCATCCAGGAAGCCGGAAGAGAACAGAGACCAGCTGCCATGTGCCTTATGTGGCAGAGGAGCCAGGGATCGCTGGCAGCCCATCTTGGGAAAGAAAACATCCCCTTGATGATGCCTTGATTTGGACATTTTCCTGGAGCAGGATGAGAGAGGGGTGGTAATGGGTTCTGGGCTTTGTGCAGACCTACTACGATGACCACTGTTGGACCTGGGACCTGCACCCAGGCCCGGTTCTGCAGCTCCAAGGACAGACTCCTGAGCAAAGCCCAGAGTCTGTGTCCCCTGCTCCTCTGCCGGGACCCGACCGGAAGTAATGCATGCCTTGAAAGACCCCTGCCGTCCCATCTCCCCAGTGCCTAAAATAAACTCTGATCTCTCAGTCCTTATTGGAATCCCTCCACCTTAGCCAGAGAAAACTCCATCCAACTCCCAATTAATGAGTCAATGAGTAGCGTCAGTGTCACCCAGCAGGGGAGGGCGGGACCCCAGTCCTGAGAGCTGGCATGGAGAGCTTGCAGGGGCGGGGGACTTTGTGGTGCCCCAGTTTGGGGGGAAGCGTAGAGAAGCTGGAGAGCAGGTGGGACCCCAGACTCCAGACCTCCCCACTTCCACCCTCTTCCCCCATGCCCATCCTCGCTTTCTCCCCAGTCTGTCTCCCTCAGGGGCGAATTTTGAGGGGGGTTCCCCATGGTTTGACCTCGGGGGATGTCACTGATCTTTCTGCACCCCACCGATGCCCTCAGGGTGCCGGATTGGCCAGGACTTTGGTCTCCACCGAGTGGTGGGGGCAGCAGCTGTGGAGGGGAGGCAGATGGCTGGGAGCTGGCGGGGACTACCTGCCAGAGTCCAGGAAGAGAGGCCAGGCGGAGGACGGGGAGAAGTCAGCAGTGGGGGGCCAAAGATGGGGGGAAGTCAGCAGTAGGGGGCAAAGATGGGGCAAGACAGCAGTGAGGGGCAAAGATGGGGCAAGACAGCATTGGGAGGCAAAGATGGGAGGCAAAGCCGTGGGGGAGTGGGAGGGTGGAATCAGGGAATTTAGAATTCGAGAAACCTTGCACGTCCTGTTCTCTCTCCCCGGGTGGGGTCTCGGGCTCTTTAGGCAGCAATTTTGTCTCTGAACTGTGGATGATCAGCCCCGAGAACTAACCTCTTAAGTTCCTGAGGCACCCCCTCAGAGGCTTGGCGTAGGGGTCAAATGGTCTGGGGAGGATTCAAGGTCTGTCCCACACATTATCCTTGAGGTCAACATGTCACCCTCTCCTGAGACTTTCCCAGAGGAGTGAACACCCTCCCCCACCCCCCCATAATACACATGGCTGTGTGAAATGCTCTGTGTTTTACTCACTCATATGTACTGATCATCAGCTGCATAGGAGCAGCGCCCAGAACTGTGCTTGGCACATAGTAGGTGCTCAGTACATGCTTCTTGCATGAATAAGTGAGTGAACATTTGAATGAAAAAATTTTCTATCAAGAGTAGAATCCCAGAAGATTAGGAAGCGAGGCCCCAGGAGGAGGAGGACATCCAGCCCAGAGAGGGCTCAGGAGGGGAGCCCAAGGCAGTGCAGGATCCCAGCTCAGGATCCCAGTGAGGATCTCATAGGAATAGATGCCTCCAGTGAGAATGTGGGAGGACACAGACATGTCCCTGACCCCCCGACCCAGTGTTCCTGGTGTCCTGATACTTCCTTGCTGTGTTTCTTGTCCTCCTGGTGTTGGGATTGAGGTCCGGGGGAGGGGTACCAAGAGGCGAGGCCACCAGCCCACCCTTACCCACCCAGGTGAGGAAGCACTCTACAGTTACTGGGCTACAGCCAAGGCAGCCACCAGGAACCTGTATGAGAAGACATACCTGACCAGCATGGATGAGAAACTCAAGGGCATGCACAGCCAGGGCACTTATACAGGGACTGCGACTGACAGATCCTCACCATGTGATGAGAGGACAGCTACAGCGGAGGAGGGGCAAGCCCAGGCCCCCTAACCTGCCCCAGGACCTCCCACTGCGCCCTACTTCCTAGCAGCTCTCAGCATCCTGCTCCCAACCTTAGCCTGAATTCTTATCAATAATAATAATAATAATAATAATAAATCCAAGGTTATTCTTTTAAAAAAATATTACTGGCAAAGAAACAGGCATGTGAGTGGATGGAAATAGATAAGAATGGCTAACAGTAATAGCTAAAATTTATTGAGCATTTACCAGGTGCCAAGCATTGTTCCCAGTTTTCATGTATTCAGACATTTAAACTTCTTAACAACTTCAACACTAGATACTATTATTATTCTCATTTTACAGATGAAGAAACTGAGGCACAGAGTGATTAAGTAGCATTCTCAAGGTCACCAAGCAGTAGCAGAGGCAAAACCCCATGGATGGGGTTTGAACTTGAGTGCTCTTGTTCAAGAGCCCAAGGCCTTAACCACTTCTTTATATGGCTCCCATATAAAATGGAAATTAATACCAAGCCAACTTTGTATTTTGATTCAATTGGAAAATGTGTGTACTTGTTTCCTACTGCTGCTGTAACAAATTGCTAATTACAAATTAGCGGCTTAAAACATCACAAATTTTTAAACTTACGATTTTGGAGGGTAGAAGCCTAAAAGGGGTCTTAGCTGTTGGCATGGCTGTGTTCCTTCCAGAGGCTCCAGGGGAGAATCTGTTTTCCTGCCTTTTCCGGCTTATTGATGCTGCCTGCACTCCTTGGCTCATGGTCCTTTCCTCCATCTTCAAAAGCATCAATGTACCTCTTTAAATCTTTCTCTCTCTGTCTCTGACCCCTATTTTTGTTTGTACAGTCTGGAAAAGGTGTGGAAAAAATACTCTCCATGTCCTCAGCATTGATTAGCTGAGGTGGGGGCATAGGGAATATAAAGAGGCACTGGGTGATATGTATCTTTCACAGGTTGCAATAAACTTATTTTCCTCTTCAGTTTTTGAAAAATAATTTCCTAAAAAAGTTTTTTCCTCTTCTATTCATTTTGTGTACCATTTTAAGGAAGATTGCCTATTATGAAAAATTTCAACTCTATAGAAAAGCAGACAGAAAAAGATAATGAAAAGCCCCACCTCTTGCCATGTCCCCATCACCCAGGTTCAACAGTTATCCGCACATCACCTTATTCCATCTATACCCCACCATTCTCTCAGTACTAGATTATTTTGAAGGCACCATGATATTTAAGCCATATATATTTCAGTAAGGATCATGAAAAGGTAAGGACTCTTTTCATTAAGAAAGTAACCGTGATGAGGATGTTTAAATAAAACAAAAGAAACGAAGAGATCATTAGCCATTAGGAAAATGCAAACCCAAACCACATTGATACACCATTTTACACTCATAAGGATGGCTATTCTTTTAAAAAGCAGAAAATATCAAGTGTTGGAGAGGATGCAGAGAAATCAGAACTGTAAGGCATTTTTGGTGGCAAAGTAAAATGGTGCAGCCACTGTGGAAAGCAATATGGAGGTTCCTCAAAAAGTTAAATATAGAATTACCATATGATCCAGTAATTCCACTTCTAGGTATACACCCAAAGAGAATGAAAATGTGGTCTCAAACAGATACATGTATACCAATGCTTAAAGCAGCATTATTTACAATAGCCAAAAAGTGGAAACAAGTCTAGTATCCATCAACAGATGAATGAATAAACATAATGTGGCGCATACACACGATGGAACATTATTCGGCCATAAGAAAGAATGAAGTTATGAGACATCCTGCAACATGGAAGAAACTGGAAAACATGCCCAATGAAATAAGCAAGTTGCATAAGGACAAAAATTGTCTTATAAAAGATGACTAGAAATAGCAAATTCGGAGAGATGGAAAGCAGATTAGAGGTTACTAGGTGTGGCAGTTTGATGTAATTATGAATTCCAAAAATATAGTTGAATCATGCTTGTAAACTGATCTGTTAATCTGGGCATGATTAGGTTAGGATTAGGGTGTTGAGCCCCACCCCTTGGTGGGTGGGGAATCGAATATAAAAGGCAAGGTAAAGGACAGTTGAAGCAGTCTTTTGAGAAGCAGTTTTGATGTTGGAAAGAAGGCCCCAGGAGAAGAGAAGCGAGCCCTTTGCCTGATTGCCTACAGCTGACCTTGGGGAGGAAACAGGAGCTAAGCCTGGAGAGAAATGCAGCCCCAGGAAGAGAGGAAACTTAGAAGCCTGAACCCTGGCAAACGCCGGCAGCTGTCTTGCTCTAACACGTGGCAATGGACTATGGTGAGAGAAGAAACTTAATGCTTTATGGCCTGGTATCTGTGTACTTCTACCCCAAATAAATACCCTTTATAAAGACCAACCCATTTTTGGTATTTCACATTAACACCCCTTTGGCTAACTAACACACTAGGGGAAGGAGGAGTATTTGTTGGTAAAATTAATAAAAATAATAAAAAAGAAGAGGATCCAGTTAAGAGAAATAGTTTGAATATGCATGAGAGAGAAGAATCAGGTTTTGAGAAGAAGAGGAAGAAATCATGTGAGAAGCATGGGTGGCAGGGATGCTTTATTGTGGTTATGTAAAGGAAGGAGAAGATGTATGCAGATAGAGGTGAGTCTGCTTATTTGTCAATGGAGTTGCCATCTAATGGTTTGATTTTCTCTGCAAAGTAACAGGTAAAAGCATTGCAGAAACGGAAGGATGTGGTGGGGAAGAGATATCTTAGGTCACTAACTATCTGTCACAACAGAACACCTCCCCCACCAAATCTCAGTGGCTTAATTCAGTCAAAGTTTACTTCTCACTCGTGCAGAGGTTAATATGCGTTTGGAAGCCTTTCTCCGTCTAAAACACATGGTCTCCATTACACTTTCACTCCAGTCTCATTGACCAACTCTAGTCCCACGGTTTCAACTGAAATGGAGAAGTACCTGGATACTGGGTGTGAACCAGCTGCCTATCCCTCAGGAGGTTTGTACTGGAGATTATTCTGGAACTTTCAGCTACTTCAATCAACATAAGGGGGAAAAAAGGTATAAATTTCTTTTAAAGCAAATATGTGTCATTATCATCTAGGGAAGTACAACAGTGTAGGGGTTAACTGTGCAAACTTTAGGATGATCCCTGGGTCATAAAACCAACTCTACCACCCACTGTATATGATCTTGGGCAAGTCACTTAAATACTCTAAGCCTTAATTTAGTCATGTGAACAATAGAGATCAGTAATGGCATCCAAGTTGTACATATTTTGTAAGGGTAAATTGAAATAATGGATGTAAAATATATGGCACATGGTAAGCAATTAAAAATATATATTTTTTAAAGCATATGCAAATGATATTATCATTCGGAAAAACCTGACAATAAGAAAGTTAAGAATCGTCCTTATACACAAATTTAAATGCAAAATGCAAATAATATCCTATATACCAGCAATAACCAACAACATGGAAGAATGAACTGATATAGACACCCTCCCCACACATACACATCCATACATAGAAATGTTGGAAAATGAAAATAAAAAATAAAATAAAATAAAATAAAATAAAAACAGAAATGTTAGAAAATGTATAACTATAGAGAAGCTTGAAAGTCAAAAAAAAAAAAAGGAAATCCTTGTGCATCATTAATAAAATAATTGATGTCATGGTGGCCTTCTTAAATATTGGCTCAGAAATAAACTTTAGAGAGTAGAGGTAGGTGTTTTAATGGCCTTTTTGGAACAGAGACTTGACCTTGAATCCCCATATTTGGGAGCTAGAACTGAGACTTGTTGAAAGCTGGGACTCTGGAGAAACTACCTCTCAGTGAAAGGGGGAATTAAAGTGATTCTTCCTAGTGTCTCAGAGAAGTGACAAAGAAGCTTAGGTCTGCTTAAGTTATGGGAAAAAAATTCTAGGCTCCTAAACATATTGTGGTATCCCTATATATACTAACCACATGTTACAGAAATCCCAAAGTCAAGATATCAATTTTTTAAAATCTCATCCTGCGCTTATGAAATTTATGAGGCTAACTAGCAGAAGAAAACAAACAAACACAAAATCCCTCTAGAAATACTCCCACAGTGTAGGACACAAAATTCTCAAAGTCCTTAGTGAAGATGAGCTTAATTGAAAACTACAAGTCACAAGGCCAGTCTAGCTTCACCTGTACCCCTGCTCACTCTCTCCACACTGGATTGTTTGGAAGAAAACCCTAGGTATCATGCCATTTCGATCATAAATATTCCAATATGTTTCTCTACACAATATGGATTCCTATCCAAAAGATAATGAAATTAATCAGTGCTGGGAGAGTCAATTGAAAAAAAAAGTAAAAGAAGGATAAGCTTACCAAAAAATTGAAATAATAAATTAGTCTGAAGTATAAAGCAAATGTGTTTAAAATTATTAATGAGATCAAATAAGAACTAGAAAGCATAAACAAAACCATGGGAATATGAAAGCAAACAAATGAAAACTTGGATTTTAAAATGATGCAATGAAATTGTTCTAAAAATTTTTGTAGTGATGAATGCACAACATTGTGATTATACTAAAGCCATTGATTTTACACTTTGGATAGGTCATATGGTATGTGAATATATCTCAATGAAACTGCTTAATAAATAAATAAATAATTGTGCAAGAATCAACAGGAATAGCAGCTCTGTACAGCAGGGAAAACACAGATTGAGAAGTGAAGAATTTTCTTGTTTACTTGTCTGTTTTTGTTTATTATTATTATTGAAGTAATGAAAATGTTCTAATAATGATTAAAGTGATGAATGCACAACTATTATTATAACAAATACCATTGATTGTATAATTTGGATGAATTGTATGCTTTTTTAATACGTATCAATAAAATTTATTTGTTTAAAAAATGCAAATACAACTTCCAGAAATAAGTTAAATGGACATGACCTAGCTTAAAGAGAGCACAAAATATCTAAAGAATCCAAGGAGATTACAGAGAGGTAGACAAAAAATGGAAAATATGAAACAGAAGTTAAGAGACAAAGAAAGAACTGAAAGGATCCAACATACATCTAATAGGAGTTCTAGAGGGAGAAGAAGGAATATTCAAAGAGAACAGAGACAAAAGTGTTCTGGAACTGAGGTAAGACTTGAATGTTCAGATGGAAGAATCAAAAATTGGAAATAGGGTAAGTAAAAATAAATTTACACCCAAATACTACACAAATGAAAATGCCAGAAAACAAAAGACAAAAAGAAAAAGTTTAAAAGCAACCAGACCAAAAGAGACATATTATCTAAAAACAAATAATAGACTGACAAAGACTTCTTTTGGCAGCAATGGAGGAAACAAGGCACAGTGACAATACCTTCAGAGTGCTGAGGGAAGATAACTGTCAATTCAGAATTCCATAGCCAGCCAAACCATCAGTAGAGAGCTAAAAAAGAAAACAGAGAGAATTTATAGCCACATAATAAGGAACTTGCTGAAAGAATTTCTAAAGGATGCTGACATGAAGAAAACAATGGCATTCTAAAGGCATGTGAGGCAAGAAGCAATAATGAATAAAAAACTGATAAACGTGTGTAAAAACCTAAGTAAGCCTTCAGTACAAAAAATAAATGATGACTACTTGAGGGATACTTACAAATAAGATAAAATTAAATTAAAGAACTCAATGATGTGAAAGATGTGAGGTGTGAAAGGAGTTAATGCACTTTAAGGCAGTGGTCCTTAAATTTTGCTGTACATTAGAATCATTTGTAGAGATCTAAAAGTCCCAAAACCCAGACTCTATTCCATACCAACAAAATCAGAATCTCTGGAAGCAGGACCCAGACCCTGTCATAATTTCTCAGATGGTGCCAATGTGCAGCCAGATCTAAAAACCAGTCATCTAAATTAGTACTGGTTCTCAATTTTTGTTGTCCTTGGAATCACCCAAAGACCTTTGCAAAGCAGTTACCAGGGTTCCACCCCCAGAGATTCTGATGGATGATGGCAATAGAAAACCTCACAAGGAAAACACAGCTTCATTTCCTATTAGTAGATTTCTTCACAAAAATAAGGACCTACAAGACACTCAGTAGATGGGAGATACAGTTTGGGTTATTCTTGTAACCATTCAGATTTAAAACCATCACTTCCATAGCCCATGGTGCAAAAACAATCAAGTTATTGCTGTGACACTGGGTTCTATTTAACATTATAGGCATTACGCAAGGGCTGCCAAGTAGTAATTTGTTCTGCCACCAACCAAGAAAATGATAAGGCCTTGAAGAAAATAAGAAGAGCAGCTTTCAGCTGCTAGATATAGCAAACACAATAATTATATGTTTTCCCTTTTTTTAAAAAAAGCACTTGAATACACTTTCATACACATATATTAAAAGTGCTTAAATGATTTTCTCCCCACCTAAATTTTTCCCTGTAAAATTGGCATGTGGCACATTATCTTCTGGTTTTAGACAAGATGTCAAATTAGCATGGTGACTGCTGCTCCCAAAAGCAGCCTTGGAGACGCCACCAAAGTCAGAAGGAGGTTGATGGATTTGTCAAATCAACACTAAAATTTCTGAAAATCCCCAGAGCAATTGATGGTGAGTGAGTTCCAGAAAAGAGGTGGGCAGATTGGGCAAGGCAATACTGAATGAAAGATGGCTGGGCCCTTTGCATATCCTGTCAATCACTACAGTAAGACAAAACATCAACAGTCATCCAAAGGAATGAATCTATAATATTTAGGAAAATTTTTCAAATCAATGAGAAAAGGTCAGGAAATCCAAAAGAAGAATGACAAAAAATATGAATGGGATAAGAAAGAGATAGTGAAGATGGCGTTGGTGTAGGAGGGCGCACACTGCAAGCTCCCAGAGCAAGGCGGATTGGGGACGGGGTCCTGCCCGGGGGTCTGTGCTGTGCACGCGTGGAGTGAGAGGCTTGGGACATCTATCTGCGCGGATCAGCGGCGTGGACCGAACGGTGGAGATTCGTGAGTTTTGAGGCTGCCGGTGGAGGTTGGCACAGGCGGCTGAGCCCCGCGGTTACGGAAATAAAAAATAAAACGGCCATTTGGAGCCGCGGGCGGGGGCAAAAAAGTTTTATTTTCTGGGGAGCTGGCTGCCTGGCGCCCCTTGGACCTTGTGTGAGCAGAGCAAAAAGCTAGTCAGCACCCGGTGAACCGGAGGGGGATTTTGGTCGGGGAACGGAGCTGATCTCCCTAGCCACCCAGGGATAAGACCCGGGCCGCTGCGGAGCCAGGAGGAAGGGACACTTCCCAAAGAAGGGAGGGTTCGGTTGGAAGACAGGGAAGGGTATATTATATTTTTAGACATCGATCTGGCTGCCTGCACCGCCCCATAGCTTTGGGGAGCAGATAAGCCGAACTGAAGCAGCACCAAGCTGAGAGCAGATGCGAATCTGCACTCAAACTGATTTACTGAGCAGCCCGGTGACGCTGGAGCTCGGCGCCAGAAGGGGCGGAATCCGCCGTCTTTAGCAATCTTCACTGACTAACATCAGAGTTTCAGCTAACCTGGGCAGTCCGGAAAGTGGGACGTGCTTGATTAATTTCCACGGGCCCAGCTAGGGTCCCTTCCGTAAGGGGGTAGGTCTAGAAGAGGAATTATTTTGGGTCCTGCATTTGGCTAAAAAAAAAAAAAAAAAAAAAAAAAA